>JAVJIF010003671.1:0-345867 GCA_038442645.1 Agave tequilana
AGCATCTTGATACCAATTGAAAGTAAACAAAAAAATATTGATGCCAATTTTAAGCAAAACACATGAAAATCTTGATACCAATTGAAATTAACACAATAAATTTGAATTGTCTAAACAAAAATTTTGATACCAATTGTAAATAATTTTCATTTTGAACATATGATACCAATTTGAAATTTTCAATCATAAAGTATGGGAGTGAAAAACAAATACTAATTGAAAGATGAGATATAACTTTTCTCCCCCTTTATGAAATACCAAAAGAAACATTGCATAAGCTGTATATGAATACCATTTGAAAACTAATCAATTGAAACAAAGTTGAACTCAAGCGTAGCATAAACACAAACATATATATGTATGAAAAATATATACCAATTGAAATTGATATTCTTGGACTTGAAAGCATACATACATACAAAATATATGAGTATACAATAAAGGTCAAAATTGATACCAATTGAAAGAATTCAATGATACCAATTGAAACAACAATAAGATCAAGTGTATATCTCATATAACTACTGTTGGCCCAAGAGGTTACACTCTCCATTGTTTTGTGTTTTGATGATGACAAACCAAATATGAGCTATTTGGTACTAACAAGTTTGTAAGATAAGTTCAGGTTTGTACCATATTTAGAGACCATTCGCTTAGGTATTGCAAGAACTTCTAAGTTCCACAAAGCAAGGAAGGCAAATTGCACATCAAGGAAGGATCATAGAAGAGAAGGCACTAGCAAGGCATTGGATGGCTCAAAGACTTGAAGATAGCTCAAGAAGTCTTCATGTAATTTGTTTTTCAGTTTATAGTTTGTTAAAGAATAGTGGATAGGTTTGAAGCTCTATCACACACGTTTTGCGCACATGCTCATTCCAAAATAATTTCTTATAAATTATACAAAAAATATTTTTGCATACAAAGATTTTGCTACAGATATATATTTGTGTTTTATACCAATCCCTGTTCAAAAGTATTTTTGATAAAATCAAAATCCTCTTTTATTTCTTTTTAAATTTGGCTTTTTGACCTGATCCGGTCGACCGGGTCGGTCGAGACCGAATCTGTGTCAGTCTGGTCCGGTCGACAGGACCAGTCGACCGAAGTCCTGGCAGAGGTACGTATCCGTGTGCACGTCTGTCGGTCGACGGGGCGGTCGACCGGCTATTATTTTTGCTCACAGGTTTATCGGTCGACTGGGTCGGTCGACCGCTCGCCTGTAACGGTCAAATTTTTATACTACCGGTCGACCGGCCCGGTCGACCGATCCGACCGTTTGAACAGTAACGGGCAGATTTTAAGAGCTGTTTATATTTTGTCTTTTGTGTTTAAAAATTCGTTTAAGGATATATTTGATCTAATTACCTCCTAAACATCAGTAAATATGTTTTATCTCTTAACCCCTAGCCCTCTCCTATAAATAGGGGTGTTTGGGGAGAGATTGGTTACAACAACAATCTTTGCAAAAATTCAAAAGTTTAAGGCTTTCAAGTTCTTTGTTTTTGTGCTAAATTCTCTCAATTTTCTGAAGGGTTTTCAAAAGTTTTCTCTGATTTCAATTTCTTTTCCTACACAAAAAGAGCTTCAATTCTATCATTATTCTCTAAGGACCTTTGTAAGGGAAGAGATTTTTGAAAGAGAGAGTTGTGGTCTTTTGACTACCAAGGAAATCACTTGTTCTTGAGATTGTAGGAGTTGGGTACTCCATTGTAATTGTTCTTTGTGATAGTGGAAGTAGCTAGAATCCTTCTGGGGAGGCGGGGAGTAGAGCTGGGTGCTCGAACCTCGATAACATACCTTGTGTTTGCGATTGGTTTACATTCTTGCATTATTACTCTATTTTGTTTGCACTTATTACTTGCTCATCATATTCATGTCATACTTACTTTTTTGCATTCATCTTGTGATTGTTGTAGCTTTAAATTTTAATTTGACCCTTGATTAGCATTGTCACCTATTCACCCCCCCCCCTCTAGGTGACTTTTCAATTGGTATCAGAGCGTTGACTCTAGGTTTGGCTTAACATCCATAGAGAGATCCTTAAAATATTGCTAATCAACATTTTCATTCATTCATTCATACACTAGTAAACATGGCCGACAAACATTAAAACCCACCTAAATTTGATGGACTCAACTTCCCTATTTGGAAGGTTAGGATGACTATCTTTTTGCAATCACTAGGTAGTTTAGTGGCTAAGTCTTTGACCAAACCCTATGTAGCACCCAATGAAGATGAGAGCACTTGGACCGACTTCAACTTTAGAGAATATGAGGCTAACTCAAAAGCCCAAAACTCCTTTTAACCGCCTTGAATGAGGAGGACCTTACACGGGTAATTCATTGCCAATCCGCCTATGAGATTTGGCAACACTTATTGGTCACACATGAAGGGACTTCACAAGTCAAGAGAGCTAAGATAGATCTCTTGAGGTCTCAATATGAATCATTCAAAATGCTTGATGAAGAATCATTGATTGTATGATACTCGTTTCACTAAAATTACAAATGGTCTTTTCATTAGGTGACGTCATCTCCAACGATCAAAAGGTGCGCAAAGTGATACGGGCTCTTCCACCATCTGGGAGATCAAGGCCACCACCTTAAAGGAGTTGAACGACAAGGACGAGATGGACATCATTAGTCTCATTGGGAACCTAAAGACCCATGAGATGGAGAAGAAAGCAAGAGATGAGGCTACTACTTCAAAGAAGAAATCCATAGCCTTCAAGACTTCTTCCACCAATGATGACGATGAAGATGACGAAGAAGAAGATGAGGAGCTAACTCTACTTGTGCGGAATGTCAAGAGGTTGTACCGAAAGAACAAGTTCAACTTCCGGAGAAAATTTGAAGGCAAAGAGGAGCGGAAGATCATTTGCTATAATTGCCGCAAACCCGGACATATCATGGCGGATTGTCCGGAATTCAAGAAGAAGATGACTTCCTCCTTCAAGCCAAAGAAACCGGAGGAGAAGAAAGCCTACAAGCAACATGGGATTCGGAAAGCGAGTCCGAAGAGGAGGTGGATCAAGCTAATATGTGTTTCATGGCAAAACGCCTAAGGTAACCCTCAATCCCTTGATGATAATGATGATGATTTGAGCAAGGAAGTTCTAGTTCATGCTTTTGTAGAGCTTTCCGAAACTTATGATAATAAGAAAATGGAATGCTTTAAATTACAAAAAGAAGTTGCTTTTCTTAAAAATCACTTGCTTTGGTTTCAAAAGAAAAAGATGATCTTTCTTCCAATCTTGTTTCAATTCAAAATGAATTTGACGCTTATAAGATTTCTTGTAAGGGTAAAACCCCTATTGTTGATAATAAGAAATTTCTTCCTTAAGAACCAAAATGGTTGATTTTGAAAAGATTTTAAAAGATTGTGCTTTTAACACCAAGAAGCTTGAAGAAAAGTTTCCAAAAAGCACACTTCTCATGTTAAAGATTCTCATGCTAAAATTTCACATGCTCACACTTAAAATAATACTTCTCATGCTAAATCTTTTCATGCTCACATGCCCATGCTCACAAATCACACACTCACTATGCTTTTAGATATGGTAGAGTGTATAGATGTACTTATTGTGGCAAAAATGGACATTTAGCTAAATTTGTTATGATAAATTGCATAGTTCAAATAATCTTATTTGGGTTAATGGCTCTAACCCTCATGGACCCAAGAAAATGTGGGTACCAAAATCAAGTCCTAAAATGTTTGATGTAGGTACACACCAAGGCTCCAAGACGTAGGGAGCGGTGGTACCTTTGATGTGTTGTTCGAGACACATGACATGGGACATCAACAACTTCACAACCCTATCAAGGTACATGGAAGGTGGCTCCGTCACCTTCGGGGATGACTCCAAAGGAACTATCATCGGTATAGGTAACATTCAAATTGGTGCATCTCCTATTATTGAGAATGTTGTTTTAGTAGATGGTTTAAAACATAATTTGCTTAGCATTAGTCAACTTTGTGACCGTGGACTTAAAGTTGTTTTTGATGATTCTCATGCAAGATTTTTGATGTTAAATCCGATATTTGTATTCTTACCGGTTTTCGTGATAATAATGTTTATATTATTGACATGCTTAATTTAGATTGTTCTACTAAATGCTTAAATGCTTTTGATGAAAATTCTTGGCTTTGGCATAGAAGATTAGGACATGCATCTTTTGACCATATCTCTAGGATTAATTCAAAGGAATTGGTGAAGGGTATACCTTACTTGGATTTGAGAAAGACCGCATTTGTGGTGCGTGCCAACTTGGGAAACAAACCAAGTCTTCCTTTAAACCAATC
This sequence comes from Agave tequilana, assembly GCA_038442645.1. NCBI lineage: Eukaryota > Viridiplantae > Streptophyta > Magnoliopsida > Asparagales > Asparagaceae > Agave > Agave tequilana. The sequence continues at coordinate 4,303 of JAVJIF010003671.1, forward strand.
AAGGATATCATGTCAACTAGGCCTTAGAATTAATTCATATGGATCTTTTTGGACCAACTAAAACTAAGAGTTAAATGGAAGTAGATTTGCATTTGTTTTGGTTGATGATTTCTCCCGTTTTACTTGGGTTTCTTTTTACAAAATAAAGATCAAACCTTTTCTCATTTTAAAATTTTTTCGAAAAAGAGTTGAAAAAGAAAAGGGTTTTTCGATTTTGAGAATAAGGAGTGATAGAGGTGGGAGTTTATTAACCAACTCTTCATGACTTATTGTGATGAAAGGGAATTAAGCATGAAACATCTTGTCCTAGAACTCCACAACAAAATGGAGTTGTAGAAAGGAAAAAATAGAACACTTCAAGAGATGGCTAGGACAATGATAAGTGAATATGACCTCCCTCAATATTTATGGGCCGAGGCCGTAAACCCGCATGCTATATATCGAATCGTATTTATTTGTGCAAAAATTCTTCAAAAACATCATTTGAAATGTATCATTCTAGAAAACCAAATGTTGCATATTTTAAAGTTTTTGGATGCAAGTGTTTTGTTTTAAATACTAAGGATAATTTGGGTAAATTGATGCTAAAGCTTATGAGGCTATCTTTGTTGGATATTCCTCTACTAGCAAAGCATATAGAGTTTTCAATAGATCTACACTTACCATAGAAGAATCCATGCATGTTAAATTGAAGAAGAGACTATGTGGTTGTTGAGAATGTTGTAGAGATTGAACCATTAGGTGAAGACATGGAGAGACTATCCTTGAAGGACTCACCCGCTCAAGAAGACAAGCAAGAATCTATAGGTGAAGTTCAAGAGGATAAAGAGGAAAGCGCTCAACCGCTTCCCAAAGCTTGGAGATACGCTACAAATCATCCTAAGGAGCTCATCTTGGGTGATGCATCTAAAGGAGTCACAACGCGCTCCAAACTCCATGACATATGTGGTAACTTTGCTTTTATTTCTCATTTTGAACCCAAAGGCATTCTCGAAGCCGAGACGGACCCATATTGGTTGCTTGCCATGCAAGAGGAACTCAATCAATTTGAGCGCAACCAAGTTTGGCACCTTGTTCCTAAGCCCCACGATAGACCAATAATTGGTACTAAGTGGATCTTTAGAAACAAGATGGATGAGTCCGGAAATGTCATTAGGAATAAAGCTAGGTTAGTGGCCCAAGGTTACACTCAAGTTGAGGGAATTGACTTTGAGGAGACCTTTGCACCCGTAGCACGGCTTGAAGCCATACGGATGACACTAGCTTTTGCATGTTTTAAAAATTTTAAACTTTTTCAAATGGATGTAAAAAGTGCATTTTTAAATGGTTTTATTAATGAAGAAGTTATGTTGCTCAACCTCCCGGTTTTGTTGATCATGTTCATCCCGATTTTGTTTTTAAACTTGATAAAGCTTTGTATGGATTGAAACAAGCTCCAAGAGCTTGGTATGAGAGGCTTTCTAGTTTTCTCATTTCAAATGATTTTATTAAAGGCAAAGTAGACACAACTCTTTTTACTAAGCATGTTGATAATGATATTTTAATTGTGCAAATTTATGTTGATGATATAATTTTTGGATCTACTAATGAGCTTTTGTGCAAGGATTTTGAAAAGGTAATGCAACTAGAGTTTGAAATGTCTTCCATGGGTGAGCTTAATTTCTTCCTTGGACTCCAAATCAAGCAATTGCAAGACGGAACCTTCATTAACCAAGCCAAGTACGCAAAGGAGCTAGTAAAGAAGTTTGGGCTTGAAGGATCAAAGGCTTGCAACACTCCAATGGCAACTACAACCAAGCTTGATGAGGACGAACAAGGTAAAAATGTTGATATTAAATTATATAGAAGCATGATAGGAAGTCTTTTATATTTGACGGCAAGTAGGCCGGATATCATGTTTAGTGTGTGTCTTTGTGCTAGATTTCAATCGTGTCCTAAAGAATCTCATCTTATTGCGGTAAAACGCATTATTCGTTATATTAAGGGCACAATTGGAATGGGTCTTTGGTATCCAAAAACTATAGATTTTTCAATGACTAGTTATTCGGATGCCGATTATGCGGGTTGTAGAGTAGATAGAAAGAGTACTAGTGGGACATGTCAATTTCTTGGTAATTGTCTTGTTTCATGGTCCTCTAGGAAGCAAAATTCCGTAGCTCTCTCAACCTCCGAGGCGGAGTATGTTGCCGCGGGGGCTTGTTGTGCACAAGTCCTTTGGATGAAACATACTCTCCTTGATTTTGATTTGCACTTTGATCATATAAAAATATTTTGTGATAATACTAGTACTATTCACATGACCAAAAATGCAAATCAACATAGTAAGACCAAGCATATTGAGATTAGATATCACTTTCTTAGAGATCATTTTGAGAAAGGTGATATAGATATTGATTATGTTTCCACGGATTTACAACTAGCCGATATTTTCACTAAACCTCTTGATTTTGCTAGATTTTCGTTTATTTGTGGAGAACTTAATGTTTGTATTATTGAATAAACATGTTTTTCATAACCCTTTTTGATGTATGACAAAAAGGGGGAGAATAAGTTTAACATGGATAAAAAATAAGTTCAATTGGTCTTGGTTCCATATGAATTTATATGTTTTGTTTTTATGAGTTTTTGTGTTTAAATAAATTCTTGTGTTTTAGTTGTTTTGGTATTTTTGGTATCAAGAGCAATTTTTGTGTTTTATATATTGTGTTTTATATATTTGTTTTAATTGGTGCATCATTTCAATTATTGGTATCTAGAGCATATTCTTGTGTTTCATGTATAGCATAATTTGAGGGGGAGTTTTCTCCTCCCTATATTTTTGTTAATAGCCTATTTGTTTTGTCATCATCAAAAAGGGGGAGATTGTTGGCCCAAGAGGTTACACTCTCCAATTGTTTTGTGTTTTGATGATGACAAACCAAATATGAGCTATTTGGTACTAACAAATTTGTTAAGATAAGTTTCAGGTTTGTACCATATTTAGAGACCATTCGCTTAGGTATTGCAAGAACTTCTAAGTTCCACAAAGCAAGGAAGGCAAATTGCACATCAAGGAAGGATCATAGAAGAGAAGGCACTAGCAAGGCATTGGATGGCTCAAAGACTTGAAGATAGCTCAAGAAGTCTTCATGTAATTTGTTTTTCAGTTTATAGTTTGTTAAAGAATAGTGGATAGGTTTGAAGCTCTATCACACACGTTTTTGCGCACATGCTCATTCCAAAATAATTCTTATAAATTATACAAAAATATTTTGCATACAAGATTTTGCCTACAGATATATATTTGTGTTTTATACCAATCCCTGTTCAAAAGTATTTTTGATAAAATTAAAATCCTCTTTTATTCTTTTTAAATTTGGCTTTTGACCTGATCCGGTCGACCGGGTCGGTCGACCGAATCTGTGTCAGTCTGGTCCGTCGACCGGACCAGTCGACCGAAGTCCTGGCAGAGGCACGTATCCGTGTGCACGTCTGTCGGTCGACCGGGGCGGTCGACCGGACTATTATTTTTGCTCACAGGTTTATCGGTCGACTGGGTCGGTCGACCGCTCGCCTATAACGGTCAAATTTTTATACTACCGGTCGACCGGCCCGGTCGACCGATCCGACCGTTTGAACAGTAACGGGCAGATTTTAAGAGCTGTTTATTTTGTCTTTTGTGTTTAAAAATTCGTTTAAGGATATATTTTGATCTAATTACCTCCTAAACATCAGTAAATATGTTTTATCCCTTAACCCTAGCCCTCTCCTATAAATAGGGGTGTTTGGGGAGAGATTGGTTACAACAACAATCTTTGCAAAAATTCAAAAGTTTAAGGCTTTCAAAGTTCTTGGTTTTTGTGCTAAATTCTCTCAATTTTCTGAAGGGTTTTCAAAAGTTTTTCTCTGATTTCAATTTCTTTTCCTTACACAAAAAGAGCTTCAATTCTACTCATTATTCTCTAAGGACCTTTGTAAGGGAAGAGATTTTGAAAGAGAGAGTTTGTGGTCTTTTGACTACCAAGGAAATCACTTGTTCTTGAGATTGTAGGAGTTGGGTACTCCATTGTAATTGTTCTTTGTGATAGTGGAAGTAGCTAGAATCCTTCTGGGGAAGGCGGGGAGTAGAGCTGGGTGCTCGAACCTCGATAACATATCCTTGTGTTTGCGATTGGTTTACATTCTTGCAATTATTACTCTATTTTGCTTGCACTTATTACTTGCTCATCATATTCATTGTCATACTTACTTGCTTGCATTCATCTTGTGATTGTTGTAGCTTTAAATTTTTAATTTGACCCTTGATTAGCATTGTCACCTATTCACCCCCCCTCTAGGTGACTTTTCAACTACCACCAATCATGGTTCAAGTTTTAATGATTTTCATTTTAAAGCATATATGAACATGATCTCCCATCCAACCGCCCATAGATGGTAGGGGTTTTCAAAAAAAATAGATTTGAAAATAAGCTTTGTTGAAAAACTCTACCAAAATGAAGAATACCGTAACTAGTTAAGTGGAAAATCTTTTAAACTAGTACGAAATCCTTCAAACAAGGAATAAAATAAAATTATTTTTCATGAAAACATGAAATCCACATGATAATCAACACTCAAGTCAATGAAGCATAAATATGACTCATGAAAACAAACACATGAGTAAACAGTAAATGTGAGTGTATAAATACAATGTGAAGAACATAATCATGAAAGATAGACAATAAGCTCAATATTCCTTGAAACAAGAGAACATGAAAATCATCAAAACTATTTAATCTTCAAGGTATATGTATGTCCTATACAAATTAAAGTGTACATACATATCCAAACACAACGAGTCCACAAAGATATATGCATGAAGGCACGTGGCTCAAAAGGATGTATATGTATAATGATAATTTGGATAAAATGGACATATACATGAAGTTAAACATAAACACATGGAAACATGGACATATACTCTGATTTCTTTTTCTTTTCTCCTTACACACAAGAGCTTCATTCCTACTCATTATTCTACAAGGATTTTTGTAAGGGAAAAGAGTTTTGCAAAAGAGAGTTTGTGGTCATTTGATCACCAAGAGAGAACTTGTACTTGAGATTGTAGAGTTGGGTACTCCGGTGTATTTGTAACATCTTTGTGAAGTTATAGTGGTTAGAAATCCTTCTGGGGAAGACGGGGATGTAGAGCTGGGTGCTCGAACCTCAGAAAAATTCTCGGTGTTTGCGTTTGGTTTACTTGCTCTTGCTTCTTGCTTTACTTTAATTGCTCTTATTACTTGCTCTCTATTTCATTGCAATATTCACTTGTTTTCATTAATCTTGTCAATCATAGTCCCATACAACAAGATTGCATTGTGCACCTCCAACTCATATCCAGAGGAATCACGAGGAAGGAGTTCAGAGCCCTTCACGGAGAATCCGGCTTCTAGTCTTGTTTTGGGAGATTGTTGCATCATATTTTTTTATTTGTGCATTGATTAGCATTATCACCTATTCACCCCCCCTCTAGGTGATTTTCAATTGGTATCAGAGCTTGGACTCTAGTTTTGGCTTAAATCCTTAGAGAGATCCTTAAAATATTGCTAATCAACATTTGCATTCATCCATTCATTCACTAGTAGACATGGCCGATAACATCAAAACCCCTCCTAAATTTGATGGACTTAATTTTCCTATTTGGAAGGTTAGGATGACTATCTTTTTGCAATCTTTAGGTAGCTTAGTAGCTAAATCCTTGACCAAACCATATGTAGTACCCGATAGTGATGAGAGCCCATGGACCGAATTTTCCTTTAGAGAATATGAGGCTAACTCTAAGGCCCAAATTCCCTTCTAACCACCTTGAATGAGGATGACCTTACACGGGTAATACATTGCCAATCCGCCTATGAGATTTGGCAACATTTGTTGGTCACACACGAGGGGACTTCACAAGTTAAGAGAGCTAAGATAGATCTCTTAAGGTCCCAATATGAATCTTTTAAAATGATTGATGATGAAACTATTGATTGCATGATTACAAGGTTTACTAAAATCACCAATGCTCTTTCCTCTTTAGGTGATGATATCTCCAATGACCAAAAGGTGCGAAAAGTGATTCGGGCTCTTCCTTCATCATGGAGATAAAGGCCACCACCTTGAAAGAATTGAACGGCAAGGATGAAATGGACCTCATTAGTCTCATTGGGAACTTAAAAACCCATGAGATGGAAAAGAAGGCAAGAGAAAAGGCCGCTCTGCTAAAGAAGAAGTCCATAGCCTTCAAGTCTTCATCCACTCTTGAGGACGATGAAGAAGATAAAGAAGAAGATGAGGAGCTCTCCCTTCTTGTGCGAAATGTCAAAAGGATGTACCGGAAGAACAAGCTCAACTTCTGAAGATAATTTGAAGGTAAAGAGGAGAGAAGAATTATTTGCTACAATTGCCAAAAGCCCGGACATATCATGGCGGATTGCCCGGAGTTCAAGAAGAAGATGACTTCCTCCTTCAAGCCAAAGAAGCCGGTTGAAAAGAAAGCCTACAAAGCCACATGGGATTCGGAAAGCGAATTCGAAGACGAGGTGGACACGGCGAACATGTGTTTCATGGCAAACACACCAAAGGTAACCCCACAACCTCTTGATGAAGATGATGAATTAAGCAAAGAAGTTATTGCACATGCTTTTGTTGAACTCTCCGAAACCTATGATAATAAAAAGATTGAATGCTCTAAATTAGAAAAGGAAGTTGCTTTTATTAAAAATCAACTTGCTATTATTTCTAGAGAAAAAGATGAAATTTCCTCCAATCTCATTTCTACTCAAAATGAATTTAGTGCTTACAAAGTTGCATGTAAAGCAAAATTTCCTAAGATTGATGAAAAAGAAATTCTTCTCTAAAAACTAGAATTGTTGACTTTGAAAAGGTTTTGAAGGATTGTGCTTTTAACACTAAGAAAATTGAAGAAATGTTTTCTAAAAAGCACACATCTCATGCTAAAGATTCTCATGTTAAGATTCCTCATGCTCACACTTCACACTACACTCATGCTAAATCCACACATGCTCACAAGTCTCACACTCACTATGCTTTTAGATATGGTAGAGTGTATAGATGTACTTATTGTGGTAAAAATAGACATTTGGCTAAGTTTTATTATGACCAAGTAAATAGATCAAATAATCTTGTTTGGATTCATGGCACTAACTCTTTAGGACCCAAGAAAATGTGGGTACCAAAATCAAGTCCTAAATTATTTGATGTAGGTACACCCTAAGACTCCAAGACGTAAGGAGCGGTGGTACCTTGATAGTGGTTGTTCAAGATACATGACATGGGACATCAATAACTTTACAACCCTATCAAGGTACATGGAAGGTGGCACCGTCACCTTCGGGGATGACTCCAAGGGAACTATCATCGGTATAGGTAACATTCAAATTGGTGCATCTCCTATTATAGAAAATGTAGCTCTTGTTGATGGTTTGAAGCATAACTTGCTTAGTATTAGTCAACTTTGTGACGGTGGACTTAAAGTTGTTTTTGATGATTCTTCTTGCAAGATTTTTGATGTTAAAACCAATGATTGTATTCTCACCGATTTTCGTGACAATAATGTTTATATCATTGACATGCTTAATTTAGATTATTCTACTAAATGCTTGAATGCTTTTGATGAAAATTCTTGGCTTTGGCACAGAAGATTAGGACATGCATTTTTTGACCATCTTTCTAGGATAAGTCTAAGGAATTGGTGAAGGGTATACCTTACTTGAAGTTTGAGAAAGACCGCATTTGTGGTGCTTGCCAACTTGGGAAACAAACCAAGTCTTCCTTCAAACCAATCAAGGATATCATGTCAACTAGACCATTAGAATTAATTCATATGGATCTTTTTGGACCAACTAAAACTAAAAGCTTAAATGGTAGTAGATATGCATTTGTTTTAGTTGATGATTTTTCCCGATTTACTTGGGTTTTCTTTTTGGAACACAAAGATCAAACTTTTTCTCATTTCAAGATTTTTCGAAAAAGGGTTGAAAAAGAAAAGTTTTTTCGATTTTGAAAATAAGGAGTAATAGAGGTGGTGAGTTTGTTAACCAACTCTTCATGACTTATTATGATGAAAAGGGAATCAAGCATGAAATGTCATGTCCTAGGACTCCACAATAAAATGGAGTTGTAGAAAGGAAAAATAGAACACTTCAAGAAATGGCTAGGACCATGATAAGTGAATATGAGCTCCCTCAATATTTATGGGCCGAGGCCGTAAACACCACATGCTATATTTCAAATCGTATTATTTGTGAAAAAATTCTTCCAAAACATCTTTTGAAATGTATCATTCTAGAAAACCTAATGTTGCATATTTCAAAGTTTTTGGATGCAAGTGTTTTGTTTTGAATACTAAAGATAACTTGGGTAAATTTGATGCTAAGGCTTATGAAGCAATCTTTGTTGGATATTCTATTACTAGCAAAGCTTATAGAGTATTCAATAGATCTTCACTTACCGTTAAAGAATCCATGCATGTTAAATTTGAAGAATCTAATGTGATTGTTGAGAGTGTTGTAGAGATTGACCCATTAGGTGAAGACATGGAGAGACTATCTTTGAAGGACTCACCCGCTCAAGATGATAAGCAAGAACCAATTGGTGACGTTCAAGAGGAAAAAGAGGAAAGCTCTCAACGCTTCCTAAAGATTGGAGATACGCTACAAACCACCCAAGGAACTCATCTTAGGTGATGTCTCTAAAGGGGTAACAACTCGCTCCAAGCTCCATGACTTATGTGGTAACTTGCTTTCATTTCTCATTTTGAACCCAAAAGCATCCTCGAAGCTGAGGCGGACTCATATTGGTTGCTAGCCATGCAAGAGGAACTCAATCAATTTGAGCGCAACCAAGTTTGGCACTTATTCCTAGGCCCCACGATAGACCAATAATTGGTACTAAGTGGATCTTTAGAAACAAGATGGATGAGTCCGGTAATGTCATTAGGAATAAAGCTAGGTTAGTGGCCTAAGGTTACACTCAAGTTGAGGGAATTGACTTTGAGGAGACCTTTGCACCCGTAGCACGGCTTGAAGCCATACGGATGACACTAGCTTTTACATCTTTCAAAAATTTTAAACTTTTTCAAATGGATGTGAAAAGTGCAATTTTAAATGGTTTTATAAATGAAGAAGTTTATGTTGAACAACCTCCCGGCTTTGTTGATCATGTTCATCCCAATTTTGATTTTAAACTTGATAAAGCTTTGTATGGATTGAAACAAGCTCCAAGAGCTTGGTATGAAAGGCTTTCTAGTTTTCTCATTTCAAATGATTTTTTCAAAGGCAAATAAGACACAACTCTTTTTACTAAGCATGTTGATAATGACATCTTAATTGTGCAAATTTATGTTGATGATATAATTTTTGGATCTTCTAATGAGTTTTTTATGCAAGGAGTTTGAAAAGGTTATGCAATGTGAGTTTGAAATGTCTTCCATGGGTGAATTGAATTTCTTTCTTGGACTCCAAATCAAGCAATTGCAAGATGGGAACTTCATATGTCAAGCCAAGTACGCAAAGGAACTCGTAAAGAAGTTTGGACTTGAAGACTCTAAAGTTTGCAACACTCCCATGGCAACTACAACCAAGCTTGATAAGGATGACCAAGGTAAAAATGTTGATATTAAATTGTATAGAAGCATGATAGGTAGTCTTTTGTATTTAACGGCAAGTAGGCCGGACATAATGTTTAGTGTGTGTCTTTGTGCTAGATTTCAATCGTGTCCCAAAGAGTCCCATCTTATTGCGGTAAAACGCATTATTCGTTATATTAAGGGCACAATTGGAATGGGTCTTTGGTATCCGAAAATCGGAGATTTCTCAATGACGAGTTATTCGGATGCCGACTATGCGGGTTGTAGAGTAGATAGAAAGAGTACTAGTGAGACATGTCAATTTCTTGGTAATGTCTGTTTCATGGTCCTCTAGGAAACAAAATTCCGTAGCTCTCTCAACCGCCGAGGCGGAGTATGTTGCCGCGGGGGCTTGTTGTGCACGAGTCCTTTGGATGAAACATACTCTCCTTGATTATGATTTGCATTATAACCATATAAAAATATTTTGTGATAATACTAGTACTATACATATGACTAAGAATGCAAATCAACATAGTAAGACCAAGCACATTGAGATTAGATATCACTTTCTTAGAGATCATTTTGAGAAAGGAGATATAGATATTGATTATGTTTCTACGGATTTGCAACTTGCCGATATTTTCACTAAACCACTTGATTTTGCTAGATTTTCTTTCATATGTGGTGAACTTAATGTTTGTGTTATTGAATAACAATGTTTTCTTGACCCTTTTTGATGTATGACAAAAAGGGAGAGAATGAGTTTATGTATGAAAATATGAAGTTCATATGGTTTTGGTTCCATATGAGTTTATATATTTTTTTAGCTTTTGATGTGTTTTCATGAATTCTTGTAATTTGAGTTTAAGTGTTTTGCAAGTGTTTTATATCTCATGGTGTTTATGGTTTCATGATGTTTACTTGCAAATTACAAATTACATTGTTTTTTCTTTGTTTAATATAGCATAATTTGAGGGGAAGCTTTCTCCTCCCTATATTTTTGTTTATAGCCTATTTGTTTTGTCATCATCAAAAAGGGGGAGATTGTTGGCCCAAAAGGTTACACTCTCAATTTGTTTAGAGTTTTGATGATAACAAAACAAATAAGAGCTATTTGGTACTAATTAGTTTGTTTAAGATAAGTTTCAGGTTAGTACCATATCTGGAGGCCATTGCTTAGTTATTGCAAGAACTTCTAGGTTCATGAAGCAAAGAAGGCGTTTTGCACATCAAGGAAGGAACATAGAAGAGAAGGCTCTAGCAAGGCATTGCATGGCTCAAGACTTCAAGATTGCTCAAGATAATTCATTAGATTTATTTCTAGTTTTATAGTTTTGTTAAAGAATAGTGAATAGGTTTGAAGCTCTATCACACACGTTTTTTGCACACATCTTATTTCTAAAAATATTTCCTACAATATGTACAAAATATTTTTGTATACAATCTTCTTCCTACAAACTCATTATTATGTTTTATATAAATCTCTATTCAAAACTACTTTGTTTAATTTTTGAATTCCCTTCAAAAATCTGTTTCTGATTTGACTTTTGACCTGAGCTGGTCGACCGACCGGCCGACCGACCCTGTGTCAGGTCAAGCCGGTCGACCGACCCAGTCGACCGAGGTTCTGGCAGCAGTGCGTATCCGTGTGCACGTTTCACGGTCGACCGGGCGGTCGACCGGAACCTGCCTGACTGTAAGACATTTGCTCTATGTATTTTTCGGTCGACCGGGCGGTCGACCGAGAGCCGGCAACGGCTCTTATTTTTGAACTTCGATCGACCGACCGGTCGACCGGAATAGCCGTTTGTACAGTTACGGCTATAATTTTAAACATGTTTTATTTTGTCTTTTTCTCCCTAATAAGTGTTTAAATGTTATTTGCTGACCCTAACACTTCCTAATTGGCCTTAAGTATGTTTTATCTCTAAACCCTAGCCCTCTACTATAAATAGGGGTGTTGGGGAGAGGTTCACCACAAGAAAAATTTGCAAAAGTTTCAAAAGTTTAAGGCATTCAAAAGAGCTTTGTTTCTTAGTTTTGTGCTGAAAATTCTCTCTCATTTTCTGAAGTGTTTTCAAGAACTCTCTGATTTCTTTTTCTTTTCTCCTTACACACAAGAGCTTCATTCCTACTCATTGTTCTACAAGGATTTTTGTAAGGGAAAAGAGTTTTGCAAAATAGAGTTTGTGGTCTTTGATCACCAAGAGAGAACTTGTACTTGAGATTGTGGAGTTGGGTACTCGGTGTATTTGTAACATCTTTTTGAAGTTATAGTGGTTAGAAATCCTTCTGGGGAAGGCGGGGACGTAGAGCTGGGTGCTCGAAACTCAGAAAAATTCTCAGTGTTTGCGTTGGTTTACTTGATCTTGCTTCTTGCTTTACTTTCATTGCTCTTATTACTTGCTCTTTATTTTCATTACAATATTCACTTGTTTTCATTCATCTTGTCAATCATAGTCCCATACAACAAGATTGCATTGTGCACCTCCAACTCATATCCAGAGGAATCACAAGGAAGGAGTTCAGAGCCCTTCACGGGAAACCGGCGGCTTCTAGTCTTGTTTTGGGAGATTGTTGCATCATATTTTTTATTTGTGCATTGATTAGCATTATCACCTATTCACCCCCCTCTAGGTGATTTCCAGATATTACAGTGGTAAGATAGTCCCTACTTAACCGGGGATGAGATTTGATTATCTGTCAATTTAGAGGGGATTGATTGGACATAACCGACTAAGAAGCCACCAAGTTTAGAATTTTGTTGTTCAGAGATGACAAACTAGATATAACAGAAAAATAGATAGTCCCTATTGGATCAGGGTGAAACCTGGAATCTGTCAGTTCAGACATGGTGAACTGGATATAACAATTAGGTCTATCAATTTAGACATGATGACCGAGGATGAGATTTGGTTATCTATCAGTTCAGTGGTGATTGACTGGACATAACCGATTGAGAAACCACCAAGCTTAGAGCCCTTACTGTCAGAGGTAATTGACTAACTTGATAGAAAAAGAAGTCCATAAAGGATTAGAGATGAAATCTGGACATCGATCGGTTCAGGGGTGACGAACTGAACATAACCAATTGGGAATAACCGAATTCAGAGCCCTACCATTCAGAGATGATAGACTGGACATCATGGTAAAATTAGTCCCTACTGGACTAGAGGATAAGACTTGGCTATCTATCGACTCAGAGGTGATTGACTGGACATAACTAATTGAGAAGCCACAAGTTCAGAATTTTATCATTCAAAGGTGACGAACTAGACATAAAGACAAAAGAAAAATTCCCTACTGGACCAAGGATAGAATCTGGGCACTCGTTGATTCAGAGGTGATAAACTGGACATGATCAACTTAGAGTTACCGAATAGCAAGAATTCTTACTCCTGGGATGGAATGAAGAATTAAGTGACAAACTTGGATGTTCAGTGATATCTTACAGATATAACAGCTTGAGCTTGGATCCGCTGTTCAGAGGTAAGTTTTAACATAACAGGGATTTGAGAGTTATCCCTTATTAGGCTGCAAAGAAGTCCATTTGAGAATGTGTCGAGTAGAATCCCGCGGGAATTTTGGCGTTTCTTTGGGATATGATAAGAAAATTGTCAGAGGTAATCGTTAATGTGACAAATGCAAGCCTCGATTGGAAGTAGAGAACGTATGAGGATTTGGGAAGAAAGTTAGCATTTCTTAAGCTTCCATGGGGAATTCTTTAAAGAGTTGCCAGAGGTAATCATTAACGTGACATTAGCGATCCAAAGAGGTTCCTTTTGGAATTTGAAAAGAGTTGTCAGAAGTAAGCATTAACGTGATAACTTATCGGCAAAAAGCAAGCACAAAAATAGGTAAAGAAATGTTGTCGATGTTACTGCTTTTGCGATTCTTCCATAATAGCAAAGTTGCTCTACGGGTCGTATCCACAAGGAGAGAGAGCGATGAAAGCTTGATGCGGCTTCGTTGTTCAAGAAAAGAGAAAGTTCGTTGTTTCAAATAAAGAATTTGAAAATGAAAACAAGTTGGTTTCAAAGATTATTTTAGAATGATTTGGTGGTTTGTAAAAGTGATTTTTATAGATGGTAAAAATGTATGGCTAACTTTCTACTAAGTGCTCCCATAAATCTCTAACTTCTTGAAGATGTAGCCTCATGATGGATCATAGGCAAGCATAACCCTTATGCATAGAAACTATTCACGTGAAAATCAAGTAAAAGTTCTTCCTTTAGCTTAGCTTTACACGACAAAAACTCGGACATTCCCTTATCAAGATCCAATAGAAGGCGAGAATAAGGGAGAATAAGGGAAGACACAAGTGCACTAATGGAATCGGCAAAGTTAAAAGGAAATCTCTACTTACAAAGACAAGCAAAGTTTATAGATCATCAAAAATCTATTAAGCATGAAATATAAGAGAGCTAATACTTGTAGGTAAGTTAGAGTTAGAACCCTCGTCTTAAGATATCATAGCTCTCGTTTGCACAAGGCTTGTTTGACATTATTGACTCATTTGGGTTATCAATCAAGTTGTTAGAGATTAGTGGGTTAGTAGTTGTTAGTCATGAAATGAAAGAGTTAGTTGGACATGGTAGTAAAAGAAACAACAAGAGTTAAGTGGTAAAGAGAAAAGGAGTTACACAACAACAAATAAGTAAAAGCAAATGACAAAAACACTAGGTAATCAGAAAGAAGAAAGAGAAGTAATTACTTGTATTAGATTGTCACCTTCAAATACAACTTTTACACACACTCTCTCTTTCACTCTAATGGCTAAACTAAAACTAGAAGAAGAAGAAAACAACAACAACTACAATCCTAAAAATAAGATAACAACAATGCTCTAAACTCTAGATCTGCTCTTCTTCAGAACCTCAGGAGGTTTTTTATAGGCACCAAAGGAAAGGGGCCAGGGGGACAACCCCTAGCCCAAAGCTCGGGCGCGTCCGCGCCCGTACGGCCGCAGAAACGCGGCCCGGGCCACATTTCTGCTGCCCTGCTAGGGCGACGCGCGCCTGGCTTCGGGCAGCGTGTCGTCCCTTCTGTCTCCTGTCAGCTTGGTCTTCTGGATTCTGAATTTGATGCCCTGACCTGACAAAATATCTTCCCTAAGGTCAATAGCTACTTGGTAGGCCTTTAATCACCTATTGAATGGTGATTTAGGGTCTTCTTCTTCATTTGCACACCATAGACCTAAAATCAAGCAAGCAAAGCTTTATTAGTAGAATTTTATATCAAATAAATATGCAGATGTGATAAAAATTATACAAAATTAGTGACTAATCACACCCTCACATTTATCTTTTTGCTCATCCCGAGCAAAACAAAAATAAGAAAATTATTACATCACTTTCGCAGGTGACGCGATTACACTAAGCTTGTGCAACAAGCCTTTAAACCTCTAGGTTCCCCTAGAGGAGGAGTGTTGTCTCCTGAGAGTTTTCAATAGATTGTACCCACAAAATTCAGTAAGTGAAAAAAAAATTTAGTTGTTAGCAAACCTCTTTCAAGAGAAAGAACTTTCAATCATCTAAGTAAAAATTACCGAATGATGTAAGAATTAGGTTAAACCCTCATAAGTCCTCCTATACTTTAGCCTTCATAAAAGAAGAAATTATAGTTTTTCTTTAAATTTAGAAAGGATCTTGTACTTCTAACTCATTCTGTTATTTTGCTTTAGATAGATATGCATAATGTGTAAGTATGTTGTGCTTGGGATTTTTCAACTCAACTTTGAATATTATTTAATTTTATTTAATATTTTCTATTATTCTTGGTTTCATTAGGCTTTCTGCTTTACTCATATAGCACATATCAAATCGATGACTCCCAAACCAGATGGTTTTAGGGCACCAGGTGAAAAAAACACCCCTCAGGTCAAATATTCAAGTAGGCCATGAAATCAAGATTTACTTATATATTACATATATTTATGAGTAATCATGGTTCTTGAGGCACAATTATCCAGTATTTTTTTTCAGAGTTATCTCTAAATCTAAAACATATGTGTGTGATTTATGCATATTCTACTAAGGCTAAATAAAATTTAAAAATTATTTTCCTTATCCCTCTCAACTCTTAGTCAAACTAATATTTCATTTTTATTTAGGCTAAAATAAAGATTCCTAATAAGGTTTCCTAATTCCTACAACCTTTTGGTATTTTATAAAGAGTATGAAATTTTTTTTTTATTCTGGAGATTTTTATTTTTATTTTTATTTATATATATATATATAAATATATATTTGGAAAAAGAAAAAGAAAAAGTGAACCCTCCCCCACACACCTATCTAATGCATTGTCCTCAATGAATATCATGTAAATGTAAATGCAATAAATAGGGTGAAGAAATGATGTTACCGCCTTCGTCGACTCGGGCAGGCCAAGTGCGAATAGGTGAAAGAAATGTCCAAAAAAATATATAAGAGGTAAGCTTATAAACAATAAGTGAAGTTTTTTATTTTTATTTTTATTTTAATTATTATATATATATATTTTTTGTTTTGTAGTGTGGATGGCTGTGGTTAGGTGTATGACGGGGCAAAAAGAGTCAGCACACTATCAGCCGGTGATGCAGGCTCAGTGGTCAAAAAGAGCTTCAGTCTTTGCCCATTCACTTTAAATTCCATGTTGTTCGTAGGATCGACAATAATCACAGCACCGTGTGGGAAAACAATGTGCACAATGAACAGTCCAGACCAACGAGTGTTCAGCTTTCCTGTGAAAATATGAAGTCTAGAGTTGTACAGCAGAATCTTTTCTCCCGGGGCAAAATTTTTCCGTTTTATGATCTGATCATGAAAAAGTTTAGTCCTACTTTTGGTGATCCGAGCATTCTCATAGGCTTCATTCTGTATCTCCTCTAATTCTGAGATCTGCAATTTCCTTAGCTCACCGGTATTACTCAGATCAAAATTCAGTTGCTTAATGGCCCAGAGGGCACGATGTTCTAACTCTACTGGAAGATGACAGGCTTTTCTGAATATAATTATGTAAGGAGACATCTCCGGACTATCTTAAAAGCAGTGCGGCAAGCCCACAATGAATCGTTGAGTTTGACCGACCAATCTTTCAGTTTGTCCGACAGTCTTTTCCAAAATGAGCTTGATCTATCGATTGGTGACTTCGACCGGCCCATTTGTTTGGGATGATACGGAGTAGATAACTTGTGATTGATGGAATATTTTCGCATCAGAGCTTCAAAAACTCTATTGCAGAAATGCAATCCATTATCACTAATTATCGCTCTGGGGGTGCCAAATTAGGAGAAGAAGTTCTCTTTGAGAAATTTAACAACCACTTTGTTGTCATTGGTCTTTGTTGGCACAGCTTCTACCCATTTAGAGACGTAATTGACAGCAACCAAAATGAACTGGTTGCCCTCCATGAAGTCGATACCCCAAACATTAAAAATTTCAATCCAGGATCGGGTTCAGGGGCATCATGTCTCTTCTTGAAATTTTCCCAATCTTCTGACAATTTGCCCATGTCTTGCAAAAGTGAAATGAGTCTTTGAACAAAGTGGGCCAGTAAAACCCACTTTGTAAAACTTTCTCTGCAGTCTTGCAGGGACCGAAGTGTCCTCCGCATGCAAGTTCATGGCAAAAGCTTATCACACTCCTCTGTTCTTCCTCTGATATGAATCGTCGAATAATCTGGTTGGGACAATACTTAAAAAGATACGGCTCTTCCCAGAAGAAGTACCATACTTGGGCAAAAAAATGACACTGGTCTTGCTTTGTTCAGTCAGCGGGTATTTGTCCAGTGGCCAAGTAATTGACTATGTCCGCATACCTGGTTTCTTGAAAATGGCCAGGATGCGCTCATCTGGGAAATCCTCGTTGATCGGAGCTTGTATGATAAGTGTGATTGGAATTCGAGATAGATGATCAGCGACCACATTTTCTATACCTCGTTTATCCCGAATTTCCAGGTCAAATTCTTGAAGCAGAAGGATCCACCGAATCAGTCAGGCTTTTGCTTCCTTCTTGATCATGAGGTATTTTAGTGCCGAGTGATCCGTGAAAATCATCGTCTTCGTGCCTAAAAAGTAGGGCCGGAACTTTTCTAACGTAAAGACAACGGCCAAGAATTCCTTCTCAGTCGTTGTATAATTCTGTTGGGCATCATTCAAGGTCCTACTCGAGTAATAAATCACGTGCTGCCTATTTCGATGCGCTGTCCTAAAACAGCGCCAATAGCAAAATCAGAGGCATCACATATGATTTCAAATGATTGTGCCCAATTAGGAGCAGAAATAATAAGCGCAGAAATAAGTCTTGCTTAAGCTTCTGCCATGACTTAAAACATTCATCGTTAAAATCAAAGGGCACGTCCTTTGCAAGCAGGTGGTAAAGGGCCTAGCGATTTTGCTAAAAACCTTAATGAACCATCGGTAGAACCCAGCATGCCCTAGAAAGAATATAATATCCTTGATGCTTTTGGGTGTGGAAGCTTAATTACTTCTACTTTAGCCCTGTCCACTTCAATTCCTCTCCTAGAAATCTCATGGCCTAAAATAATCCCCTGTCTCACCATGAAGTGACATTTCTCCCAGTTCAGAGTTAGGTTCTTTTCCTTGCATCTTTGCGGAACCAACTCAAGATGATGAAGATATTGTTCAAATGAATCTCCGTAGATGGAGAAGTCATCCATGAAAATCTAAAGAAAATGTTCCACCATGTCGGAGAACACACTGAGCGTGCACAGTTGGAATGTTGCAGGAGCATTGCACATTCCAAAGGGCATGCGTCGATAAGCGAAGGCTCCGAACGGGCAGGTGAACATGGTATTTTCCTGGTCTTCTGCAGCAATTGGGATTTGATTGTTTCCCGAGTACCCATCTAGGAAGCAATAGCAGTCGTGTCCAGCCAGGCGTTCAAGCATTTGGCCGATGAACGATAGCAGGAAGTGGTCTCTATGGGTGGCTGCATTCAACTTTCTGCAGTCGATACAAACACGAACCTTGGTAGGCAATCTTGTTTGTACCAACTCTTTTTGCTCATTTTCAGCGACCGTAAAGCCAGCTTTCTTCGAGACTGAATGAACAGGGCTAACCTATTGGCTATCAAAAATGGAATAAATGATCCCATTATCTAATAGCTTCAAAATTTTTGCTTTTACTGCCTCTTGCATGAGTAGGTTAAGCCTGCGTTGTGGGTCCCTCATGGGAGTTGCTTCATCGGTTAAATGGATTCTATGCTGAACTATTGCTGGACTTATCCCTTTGATATCCTTCATCGTCCATCTAATGGCTTCCCTATGTCTTTTCAGAATAGATATTAAGCTGTCCTCTTGTTGCTCAGTCAGGTGGGATGCTATGATGACTGGTAAGGTTTCTTTTTCGCCCAGGTAGGCGTACTTGAGGTGTTCAGGTAAGGCTTTTAGCTCTAGGGAAGGTGTTACTTCATTGGAGGCAATCTCCAGACTTGCAATGCTATGATGAGGTACACTTGTGCTTGACGCCCAGTCCATTGCCGAATCCACGATCTGGTCTAGATTAAAATCCTCAGACTCCATATCAAACTCTACCTCTATTTCTATCTCCATGCTTTTCTCATGCTCACTGGTCAGATTTCAATAGAATTGACCTCAAAAGTCTGATCATTGATATCATTGGGTTGTCTTCCAAGATTGAAGACATTGACTTCCTTCGTTATGTCTCCAAAGGTCAATTGCATGGACCCGTTCCTACAGTTAATTATGGCATTGGCTGTAGCAAGGAATGGGCTCCCAAGATGACCGGATTTTGAGGCCATGGATTTGACACAGGTTGGGTCTCAAGCACAATAAAGTCAACGGGGTAGATGAAAACCCCGACCCGGATAAGGACATCTATGATTTTTCCCTTGGGAACTTTCACAGATCGGCCAGCTAATGAATGGTGACTAGGGTTGCACTCAGCTCGCCCAACCCAAATTGCTGGTATACTGAGAGAGGTAGCAAGTTGATACTTGCTCTCAGGTCAAGAAGTGCTCTGCTAATTTATTTTTGTCCTATGGTGTAGGAAATTGTGGGACATCTGGGGTCTTTGTACTTCACCAGAATGGGACCAGACAGAATTTCGCTTATATTGGTTGTCAAGAATACTTTCTTAGGCACATTTGTCTTTCTCTTCTTTGTACACATATCCTTAAGAAATTTGGCATAGGCTGGGACTTGTTGGATAGCGTCAAGAAGAGGCACATTCAGTTTGACTTGGTTAAACATCTCAAGTATCTTCTCCATGTGCATATTCTTGTTATTGTTTCTAAGCCTATTGGGAAAGGGTGTTACAGGCTTATGAACTTTTTCAGCAGTTTTGTCCTCGTCAGATGTTTGAGGAGCAGATTGGGAGGAACTAACAAAGGTGGAGGCTAGAGAAGGATCAATGTGGACAGGATTTTTTTGTTGGTAGACCTAGTTGTCCACCTTCTTTCCAGATCGAAGTGTGTGAACAACATTGCACTGGTTGATCGAAGGATCCTGAATTTCATATGCTTGATTGAAGTTTTTAGGGTTAACTAGCGGCTGGCTAGGTAAAGTACCCTTTGGTCTTTCACTTAGAGAGCTAGCTAAGTAGCTCATCTGCATTTTCAATCTCGATATAGCCTGTGAATGGTTGTTCAGCGTTTGTCCCTGATTTTGCATGAAAGCGGCTTGGGACTTCATAAAAGCTTCCATGTGAAAGATCGCCTAGAGGGCGGTGAATAGGTGATTATGCTAATCTAGTCAACTCAATGCGGAATTTAAAAACTAAATGCAATACACTCAAGTGCAATCAACAAATGATGCACACACAACCAAGCCAAGCAATTATGAATGCACAAATATGAATATTTGCATGGCACAAAGTAAAGAGAGAGATAGAGAGAGAGAGTCAATGGATCAAGCGCAAACAACAAGATGTGTTTCGAGGTTCGAGCACCCAGCTCTACATCCCCGCCTTCGACACACGAAGGATTTCCAATCCACTAGCTAGTCCACCTAGGACTCTCACAAGGAGTGCCCAACTCCTCTCTTTACAATTACAACCTCCTCCTTGAGGCAAGCTCCAATCCAACAAAACAATCACCTCACAACCCGAGGGATTAGCACAAAGCAAACACAAGGATCACCTCACAACTTGAGGGATACAACCCAAGGCACAAAGCCAAACAAAGATTGGGTTTTTAACTTGGTGGTCTAAACAACAACCACAAACAATCTCTTTCTCACACACAAAGATCCTATGGAAAAGATAGTAGATTTTTGCTCAAGTGTGGAGAAAACCAAGGGATTTGAAACGAGCAACTCAAAGAAAATCTTTGGGAAATAATAGAAATGAAGATAGTGAAGTTCAAACAAAAACTTTTCCCAAAATCCCTTTTCTTTGGTTTTTCAAACCCTAATAAAAACACCAAAAAGATTGTTCAATTTGAATCCAAAAACCTCTTTTAATTACTGTGAAAACACCAGAGAGTAAGGAAAAATTCGCACAAAAAATCTTTTTGAAAAACTCTTTCCAATGGGGTATTTATAGACCCCAGAAAAATATAGCCGTTGGCAGCAGAAATGCCAGAAATACACTGCTGGTCGACCGGTCCGGTCGACCGTCCAATTGTCAATTTTTGCCCGTTGGCAGTTGCCGGTCGACCGCCCCGGTCTACCCAAACAAACAGAGAGCTCTGCTCTCAGTTCTGGTCGACCCGGCCGGTCGACCGTCCCAGTGCCTCCAAACGTGCACAGATCTGTGCACGTCGGTCGACCGGCCCGGTCGACCGACTTCATCCTAGTCGACTTGGTCAGTTGACTTAGTCGACTGGTGAAGCCCGGAACAGAAAACTGGGTTAGAAACATATTTAAAAATTCTTTTATCATTTCTAAAAATCACCAAAAATAGTTTCATCATTTTGCATTGATATATAAACATGTAGTAAAAAGTTTAGCTCAAATATCAATCAGTATGAACTATTTTTGTGTCTTATCATTTTTACCAAAAACCAAAAACTGTATTTTCTAAAACTTGGATTTTGAATAGAAAATACGTTTTGTCCAAAACTCTTCCAAATACAAAAACATGATATTTAAACACTTTGAAGCATGATGCATATGGATAGAAATCCAATATACATGAAACAAATATATATCATAGTTTTTGTCATTAATTCCAAAATATGTTTTGTCAAAAATACCAAAACATATAACACATGAATAAGGGAGTCAAAACTAAGTTTGTCTAGGAGATTAAAGCATGCATGTATATAGAACAAATCATATATACATTAAACCATGTAAACTTGTTTTGATCTATCTATTCATGAAAACCAAGATCGGTTAAACCTAAAACCGAAAAACCAAAAACCAATATTCAAAACATGAAACGTGTGTGTTGTGAACTTGAGCATTATCATACTATTCTAATCTTTACAAATTTGGATCTAAACACAAAACTAAACTATGGTACCGAAGTCTTCTTGTAGAGCGCAATCTCCAAGCCGACTCGATCCAAAACTCCTTGATCCATTGAGCAAGTGCTATATGTGATCTTTGACGCTCGGGCTCTTGAATCAACTTGTGAAAGATGTGTGGAAGCTTTCACCAACTAATAACTTGATTAATGATCTGAAACTAAAATCACAAGATTATTAGTACACATAACTACATGAGTTAATCATCATCAAAACTAGGGTGGAAGGCCTTTGGGCCAACAATCTCCCATTTTTTGATGATGACAAAACTCATGGAGTTATATATGCATGGACTAAAGTTAAGCTTCAACGAAGCTCCCCCTTAACTCATGCATAAACAAATAAACAATAAATAATATGCAATAAAGGCTCTTAAACATGAATGCATATAAATGCATAAACAATAAAGGTTCTAGATACCAATGAAATGTTCAAAAACAAAACATGTTCTAGATACCAATTAAAATTAAACTAAATTAAACTTAATATATGCAAAACAAAAACATGCATATATAAACCCAAATTCTTCTCCCCTTTTTGTCAATCATCAACAAAGGGGTACAAACCAAAACAAAACAAAATCTTCTCTCTTTATAATACAAATAATCAATCTACAATAAGGGGTAAAAGCAAAGCCAAATCAATAAATTTTTCTCCCTTTTTGTTCGAAATAAAAGATTGAAAACAAGAAAAACAATATTCTCCCCTTTTTGTCTAAAACAAAAACAAGACCAATTAGGGGTGACAATCAGTTAAGGTACCAATTGAAAATATGTCAAAGAATAGCATTTTGATACCAATTGAAGGGAAACAAACAAAAAAAAAGTTGATACCAATTTTAAGCAAAAACACATGAAACATCTTGATACCAATTGTAAATAATTTTCATTTTGAACATATGATACCAATTTGAAATTTACAATCATAAAGTAAGGGAGTGGGAATCAAATACCAATTGAAAAATCACCAATTGAATGACAAAATCAAATTTTCTCCCCCTTTATGAAATACCAACTAAAATAATGCTTAGGCTTGATACCAATTTAAAAGTAATCAATTGAAACAAAGCTAAACCTCAAGCACTAGCATAAACAAGATTTTGTGCTTAAGGATATAGAGATATAATAAGCACAAATAAAACATATATATGTATGAAAGATAAATACCAATAGAAATTGATATTCTTGGAATTGAAAGCATACATACATACAAAATATATATGAGTATACAAGAAATGTCAAGATAGATACCAATTGAAAGAATTCAATGATACTAATTGAAAGAATTCAATGATACCAATTGAAATAACAATAAGATCAAATGTATATCTCATATTATTATACCTCCCAATCATGGTTCAAGTTTTTAAATGATTTTCATTTTAAAACATACATGAACATGATCTCCCATCCATCCTCCCATTGAAGATAGGGGTTTTCAAAAATAGATTTGAAAATGTAGTATGTTTGAAAATCTCTACCATAGTGAAGAATACGAACTAGTTATAGGAAAAACTTTTTAAAACTAGTACGAAATCCTTCAAGCAAGGAATAAAACAAAATTGTTTTTCATGAAACACATGTAAATCACATAATCACTAAACACTCAAAGTCCATAAAGCTCATTCAAATTCTCATGAAAACAAGTCATGAGTAAACTAATAAAGTGAGTGTACAAGTAAAATGTGACACACATCGACATGAAAATATTCAATTAGGCTCATATGAAATTCCTTGAAAACATGAAATTCATCTAGGATGTGAAATCACCAATTGAAATCATCTTAAAAACAAGAGATTCATTATAAATGTGAAATCACTTAGTAAACATGAAATTCATCCAAACGATTTAAACTTCAAGGTATATGTATGTCATGTACAAACTAAAGTATACATACATATCCTAAACATAATGAGTCCACAAAAGTATATGCATGAAGGCACGTGGCTCAAGGATGTACATATATAATCAATAGTTTAGATAGGATAGACATATACATGAAGTTAAACAAATAAACACGAAATCAAGAAAAACTAAATTTTCACCAAAACTAATTTCATTTTAAGGTATATGTATGAATTGTCAACACAATAAGTATACATACATATCCCTAAACACAATTGAGTCCATATATATATATTTGCATGAAAGACAAATGACTCAAAGGGTATACATGTATATCTTAAGGTTTGGCAAAATAAACATATACATGAAATGAAAACAATTCCAAAAATCGGAATACAAGTTTAAAATGCATGAATCATCAAAACTAGGCTATACTAGTACATTTAATGGGTACAAATAAGCATCCAAGCACAAACATATATAAAGATTTATTTGTGTCCCACTACATGTGCAAGTATAAATTCTAGTCTTAATGAAAACTAACATCTAAACAAGTAATCAAATCATTAAGCATAAAACGGGAATCATAACTCAACATGATAAACATAATAATCAAAACATGAATTATTAAAACAAAAAGTCATAGTCAACCATATGATTTGCATGACAAAGACATGTGCATTAAACCTATGATAAACATGATAGCTAAAACATAAAGAGAACACAAAATATGGGTCCATACTAAACATGGGTGTCTCAACAACTAATCATGTAAAGCATAAGTTTAATAAACATGGCGAATATCATACTAATCATGAAACAATAAAACAAAACGAAAATCATAAACATCATAAACATCCAAATGGTCATAATGCATATGTATGTGCATTAGAACTAGGGCATACATGTTTGTTTAAACAAGGTGAGAACACTAAATATAGATCCATATAAGACATGGGTGCTCAAGTAACTAAACATGTATAACACTATTCTAATGAGCATGGCATAAGCATAATGAATAATAAACCATGGCATGCTATAAATAGATGAACATGAAAAGCATGCAAATAAAAAAGGGAGTTAGAGAGTGATACCAAAACCGATGAAGGTGCATCTCTAGTTCTCCAAACCACGGTGGTTCTCCCACCAAATCTCCTTGAGAGTGAAGCATCCAAATGGTTCTCTTTAGGCACGGAATGCATCCACTCCAAGGCACCAACACTCTCACGTTTTGCGAGAGCTCCCACCTACATCAAAAAGTATAGAGGTGGTCTTTGGTACCCATTTCTTTGTAGGTCCACGAGGGTTAGTATCCTTTCTAACCCAAACAAGATTAGTTGCTAAATTTTCATGATAGATACGATCATAACAAAATCTAGCAAGATGGCCTTTTCGGCCACAATGTGTACATGTGTACACATGAGCATACGTGCGATGGTGGTGACCATGGAAAGCATGTGTATGCCGTGAAGGGTGAGCATGCAATGATGGACCTTGTTTCTTGCGAACCAAGGTTTCCAAACGTGAATGATTTAATGTGCATTTGCTCAAAGTGGAGCCCAAACATTCAACACTTTTCTTCAAAATATTTATATCATTTTCAATAGTGGAAGATAAAGTGGAGCATGCAATAGGAGTGCTAGAACAAGAAGCTACACTAGCATGACAAACATGAATATCAATCTCATTTTGCAAAGATTCATTTTTCTTCAAAACTAAATTCAATTCTTTTGTAATTGAATCAATTTTATTTTTCAAAACAAGGTTATCTTTTAAAATAAAATCCAATTTAGAAGATAAAATCTCATTGTTTTTCACAACATCATTGCAATCATTTTTCTTTTTCAAAATCTCAATCTCATCAAGGGCAAGGTCTAGTTGAGATCTTAGTGAGTCACGTTCACTAGTGATCTCTTCCTTTTCTTGCAAAACCAATTCAAAATTAGAACACAATCCTTCAATTCATTTTTCAAAACAAGGTTGTCCTCTTTCAAAAGATTTGTGTTTTTCCAATAAATTTTCAAGCTTTTGAGCAAAGTTCCAAATTTAAAGTTTGAACTTCAAAACAACCATGGCAATAGGAACTAGAGCTATCATCTAATTGAGAATCCGATTGTACCTCAAGGGAGTTATTCCCTTGGACCATGAGGCAACGCTCTTCGGACATTTCTCTCTTAGATCTCCTCATCTTGTTGATAATCCTTGGAAGCTCGGGAGACGTCAATAAGCTCCAAACTGCAAAAGCTGAGTCATAATGATTAAACACGGTAAAAGATATTCACTAAGAGATGCTCTAAGTATTCTAAGTGCTAATGCATTTGCCTTCTTATGCTTGCTACTATCAGGGAATGATTCCATAGTGGAGGCTTGATAAACTAGGTGTCCTAGTCTTTTCAAATGGCTACTCATATTGGCCTTCCAAACATCAAGTCTAATATGGTCAAACATAGGAGGGCTATCCATGAGTGCAAACTAAATGAGTGCAAATGAACAATGCAAATGAAGATTAGCAAACCAAGATCTCACTCCTAGGTGGTTAAACCTAAATATCAGGAGCGCTAGCTCTGATACCAATTGAAAGATCACCTAGAGGGGGGGTGAATAGGTGATTATGCTAATCTAGTCAACTCAATGCGAAATTTAAAAACTAAATGCAATACACTTAAGTGCAATCAACAAATGATGCACACACAACCAAGCCAAGCAATTATGAATGCACAAATATGAATATTTGCAAGGCACAAAGTAAAGAGAGAGATAGAGAGAGTCAATGGATCAAGCGCAAACAACAAGATGTGTTTCGAGGTTCGAGCACCCAGCTCTACATCCCCGCCTTCGACACACGAAGGATTTCCATTCCACTAGCTAGTCCACCTAGGACTCTCACAAGGAGTACCCAACTCCTCTCTTTACAATTACAACCTCCTCCTTGAGGCAAGCTCCAATCCAACAAAACAATCACCTCACAACCCGAGGGATTAGCACAAAGCAAACACAAGGATCACCTCACAACTTGAGGGATACAACCCAAGGCACAAAGCCAAACAAAGATTGGGTTTTTAACTTGGTGGTCTAAACAATAACCACAAACAATCTCTTTCTCACACACAAAGATCCTATAGAAAAGATAGTAGATTTTTGCTCAAGTGTGGAGAAAACCAAGGGATTTGAAATGAGCAACTCAAAGAAAATCTTTGGGAAATAATAGAAATGAAGATAGTGAAGTTCAAACAAAAACTTTTCCCAAAATCCCTTTTCTTTGGTTTTTCAAACCCTAATAAAAACACCAAAAAGATTGTTAAATTTGAATCCAAAAACCTCTTTAATTGCTATGAAAACACCAGAGAGTAAGGAAAAATTCGCACAAAAAATCTTTTTGAAAAACTCTTTCCAATGGGGTATTTATAGACCCCAGAAAAATATAGCCGTTGGCAGCAGAAATGCCAGAAATACACTGCCGGTCGATCGGTCCGGTCGACCGTCCAACGGTCAATTTTTGCCCGTTGGCAGCTGCTGGTCGACCGCCCCGGTCGACCCAAACAAACAGAGAGCTCTGCTCTCAGTTCCGGTCGACCCGGCCGGTCGACCGTCCCAGTGTCCAAACGTGCAAAGATCTGTGCACGTCGGTCGACCGGCCCGGTCGACCGACTTCATCCTAGTCGACTTGGTCAGTTGACTTAGTCGACTGGTGAAGCCCGGAACAGAAAACTGAGTTAGAAACATAATTAAAAATTCTTTTATCATTTCTAAAAATCACCAAAAATAGTTTTATCATTTTGCATTGATATATAAACATGTGGTAAAAAGTTTAGCTCAAATATCAATCAGTATGAACTATTTTTGTGTCTTATCATTTTACCAAAAACCAAAAACTGTATTTCTAAAACTTGGATTTTGAATAGAAAATACGTTTTGTCCAAAACTCTTCCAAATACAAAAACATGATATTTAAACACTTTGAAGCATGATGCATATGGATAGAAATCCAATATACATGAAACAAATATATATCATAGTTTTTGTCATTAATTCCAAAATATGTTTTATCAAAAATACCAAAACATATAACACATGAATAAGGGAGTCAAAACTAAGTTTGTCTAGGAGATTAAAGCATGCATGTATATAGAACAAATCATATATACATTAAACCATGTAAACTTGTTTTGATCTATCTATTCATGAAAACCAAGATCGGTTAAACCTAAAACCGAAAAACCAAAAATCAATATTCAAAACATGAAACGTGTGTGTGTTGTGAACTTGAGCATTATCATACTATTCTAATCTTTACAAATTTGGAACTAAATACAAAACTAAACTATGGTACCGAAGTCTTCTTGTAGAGCGCAATCTCCAAGCCGACTCGATCCAAAACTCCTTGATCCATCGAGCAAGTGCTATATGTGATCTTGACGCTCGGGCTCTTGAATGAACTTGTAAAAGATGTGTGGAAGCTTTCACCAACTAATAACTTGATTAATGATCTGAAACTAAAATCACAAGATTATTAGTACATATAACTACATGAGTTAATCATCATCAAAACTAGGGTGGAAGGCCTTTGGGCCAACACCATGCTCTCCTCCAATTTACTGAATTTCTTTTCCATTGGTGAATTTTGGGAGGAAGATGGAGCTTAACTGGGGAAATTTGGTGTAGGACTGAGATGGGGAAAATTATTAGAGAAATTAGGCCTGGGAGGATTGTTCTGGCCTAAGAGAAATTTGGGTGATTCCTCCAACGGGATTGTATATTTGCGAGTAAGGATTATGCAGCGGCCGTGAGTAGGTCGTGTTTATGTGTTCCGGTGGCACTTGCTGGGTAAGGAAAATAGGGCACTCTTCAAAGACATGGTTCGGTGCCTGACAGTATGAACAACCCAGATTGTGAATTGGTGGTTGATTGGAGTTCATTTATGCATCATTTTCTACCACCATGCTATGCTTTATCTAAATAAATATTGAATTTTTATTGCTTTGTTCTCTCTTTTTTCAGGTCCAGTGTTTAATGGAGAAGAAGGCCCAATAATTATGATTTTTTGAGAAATTAAAGAGTAATTTGTAAGCCCACAAGAAGGAAGCACTGGTCTGAACAGATCCAAAGTGTATTCTCACTTTCTAGAAGATCCAGCTGGGGATACAAAATACAACTGAAGGACACAAAAATCCGCTAGCGTAACGGCCAAGATACGGCCGCGGAAACGTAGCACATGCTGCGGAACCGCGGCAATCCTCTGGCCGTTAATTCAGCGTTTGATTCGAAGGCTGAAGTGGGATGGCCTATTCTCCTGAAGACTATAAATAGACCCCTAGGGCCTCTGTAATCATAGAGGAGAAAAGAGCATTTTTTATAGGGAAATTGTTAGGGTTTCTCTAGGTTTTCTCTTCGTCTCTTATGTAATTTTCTTTTTCTCCTTCTAGAATCCAGAAAAGAGAGAGTGAGAGTGAGCAATCTTTGTAATTGGAGAAGGTGACAACGCAATACAAGGATCAAGCTTTCAATCTTCTAATCTTTTCTCGTTCTAGTGCATTATTTTCTTTAAGCTTTTACTTTCTTCTATTTAATTTTTACAATGAACTATTGCTTGTTCTTTATTCCCATGTCTAGCTAATTCATTAACATGACTAACTAACTTTTAATTTTACTAATTACTAACTCTTGGGTGATTACTAACTTATATGATTCATTAGATGCCTTATTCTTTTTAGACTTGCAAATTACAAGTCTATCTTACAACAATGAAGATGAGTTACTTTTTATTCTTTGCAAATGCTATGTTCCCCCTCCATATGATTCATGTGAGCCTCACTTAGAGCCTTGTCTTTAGAACAAGTGCCTTAATGGAACATGAAGATGGAGCACTTCACTATGCTAATGACTACATTACAAGTTTCTTATTTCATGCTCGCTTTATTATAACTTTGATGGACTAATGAATCTTGCATGTTTTCTTAGCATCCTTAAGAGTGACTATCCTTGTTCCATTGTTGAAAATCTTATTAGGGAGCCAATGATTCAAGGAGGCAACTAGCCTATCCTAGATGAGAAACACCCTCGACATGGGACAATACAAGGACTTGGCAAAGCAAGACATACCATTGCCGATGCCTCAATATGAGGCATGCATCACCCAACGAGAGTAGTAAGTTAGTAAATTAGAATGTTAGTTAGTCATGGCTTTTCTTTCTATCATACTTAAAAAACTCCTCTTCTGAAAACTTTCTCTTTTCAAATATCTCCATTTTTCTTCCATCATTATTTTCGTTTCTTCCTTTCCTCTACAAAACCCACAAAGATTTTTCACTCACTTTCTACATCGTTTTATTTTTCATTTCTTAAACAAAGAAGAACCTTCATTTTTCTTCATGAAAATTTCAATATAAAAACCTTGAATGCTTCTATTGCTAACCCTCCCTGCGGATACGACCCGTCCTAACCTATGCTACGAACGGTGATTCAGAAGGAGTAAAGTAAACCTACATATACATTCGGAGTTTTTGATCATCGGTACACGGACATCAACGGTTTACTCTAAACCCTTTCTCAATACAATTAATCCTTCCGAACAAATTTTTGGCACCGTTACCGGGGAGGGTAATGGTTTTTATTGAATTTTTGGAACTAAAACGAATTTTTTCTTCTCTGATGCAGGTTACAGGTCAGGGAAAATAGGAAAAAAAGATTGCAGTAACATATAAGTGGTCTTGGGCCTCTGTTCTAGAAAGCAGAGACCAAGTACCCTCTGGATTGCCGCGTTTCCTCAGCTCTGGTCGCGGATCCGCGACAAAAAGGAGTTCACTACTGACTGGTTTTTTTGCAGGGCTGCTTGTTTTGCAAAATTATAGTTTTCTGCAAACTTTATTTCTTGTATGTCATCACCAGGAGCTTGCTAATAAACCAACAGTAAAACATTTATTGAAAAAGTTTAAAAATTGATTAGACGTTTGCATTTTAGGCACGTATTTTTTCAATTCATTTACTTTACTGTTGAAGAGTGCTGGAACAAGGTACGTTCGCATTGCATTTAGAATAGGACTCATCTCTTGGTTGATTTATATCGCTTTGAGTGAATCTTGTTTGAATATCTTGTACACTTGCACAAATTGATCTTAAGGGCACCACCCAATAACAAGATAAGGTGGGGATTTAATCACCCTTCCTTAGCCCAAAAATCAGATTGCAAGCACTCACAATCCCAAGCTTTTAATAAAAATTGATAGACGTTGGCCCCTAGGGACATCCGGACTCGTTAAGAGATCAGCTGAGGTTGAAAATTGTTTTTGATTCACACTCCAGTAAAATCAGTGTCTAAGGTTGGGGATTGAGAGGCGAAACCTCGAAGGCTGGTGGTTTGGCTTAATTAGGCCTGTCGCTTCTTCCCAGATACCTCCCACCAATCTTGCCTCCACCTGGCTGATTAGCTGTGGTCTGACTCGAGCAATAACCTTCTTCGGTTTATCGAACAGTTAGGAGTCGTCTAGGTCCAGATATCCTAGATAGCTTGTGATTGTTTTTCCTTTTTCTTGTTTGTTATTTTTCTTTTTCGCTTGATTGCTTGGTGAACGTTGTCTGTGATTGTGCATGCAAGAGTGGTATCGGGACCTAATTTCAGTAAGACTTGTTAGGACTTCTACACTTGCACAAACACCACTTCCTGGCACAAGTCCAATCATGGCTAACAATACTTCTCTCCAAGACAAGTTCTACTCCATTCGCACTTCACTTCCTTCATGCATTCTTTTACCCGAAGCAAATGGAAACAATTTTGAGCTTAAACCACAATTCATAAATACACTCCCGAGATTTCATGGCCTAGAATCCGAGGACGCATATGTCTTCATTCGTGAGTTTGAAGAAGTGTGCTTGATGATGAGAATTTTCCAACTGGGGGAAGACGCTGTTAGATTAAGGTTCATTCGCTTCGCGCTTAAGGATATAGCCAAGAAATGGCTATACAATATGCCTACCAGTTCTATCTCGACATAGGATGAATTTGTTAAAATCCTTCTTAAGAAATTCTATCCCATTCACAAAACGGCCCTCATCAGAAAAAACATAATGTAGTTTAAGTAGGAATCAAGTGAACCATTTTGGAAATATTTTGAACGGTTTAAAGATTTACTAGCCCAATGTCCTTATCACGGCATAGAGAAGTGGCGACAGTGCCAAATTCTCTATGACGGACTAGATTATCAAACTAAGACACTCCTCGATACTATGTGTCAAGGGGAATTTTTAAAGAAAGATGAGAACCAGGGTTGGGATCTCTTTGAAGCTTTAGCAGAAAAAACCATTCAGTGAGAGTCTTGCCCTGAGAAAACCAATCCCACCACTTTCAGAGCTGGTATGCATTCTAATGAATCCTCTATAGCTACCGAGGCAAAGATAACTCAATTGATGAAAAGGCTAGAACTGCTCGAGGCTAGGGAACCAAATTCTGTG
The DNA here is from genome assembly GCA_038442645.1 of Agave tequilana. Lineage (NCBI taxonomy): Eukaryota > Viridiplantae > Streptophyta > Magnoliopsida > Asparagales > Asparagaceae > Agave > Agave tequilana. Next base: position 36,616 of record JAVJIF010003671.1, read on the forward strand.
AATCAGGTCAACCCACCACCTGTGATCAACCCGGGTTGTACCTACTGCCATGCTCTCAACTACCTATTTGAGGAGTGTCCCGTCTACCAAGCTCAAATGTACCCTGAAAATATGAATGCAGCATATGCCAGACCTAACTACAATCCATACTCCAAAACATACAACCCGGGATGGAGGAACCATCCAAATCTTTCTTAGAGTCAATCTGATCATGAGCAACCAAGACCATCATTTCCACACCAATATCCTGCTCAGTCTCATCAACCCAGTTTCCAACAGAGTCCAGCAAATTTTCAAACAAGCTTCCAATATAACTTCCAGCCCACATATCAGCAACAACAAACACAAAATCATCCTGATAAAAAATTGTCAAATTTGAAAAGAATGATTGAAACCTTATCTAAAACCCAGACCTCAATGATAAACACCCACAATCAGGCTATTAATAGGTTAGAGGTTCAAATAGGTCAACTGGCTAGCTCATTAAATGAAACACAAAAGAGAACATTGCCAAGCCAGCCAGTGCCCAATCCTAAGAACCCTTTCCCTATTCATGAAGCTGAAGACATAGGTCCAAGTCAGTGTAATACTGTTCATATTTTGAGATCTAGAAAGCAGATAGACAATCAGGTTTCTAATCATCCTGTTCCAAATAAATCAGTGTCAACATCTCCTATTCTAGTACCACCAATTAAAAATGATCCATCTTCAAGTTCACAACCTTCAACCTCCAAATCAAATAATAAAGACAAAGCAGATGAGCAACCATACAAGCCTATTGTACCATTCCCTAATATGCTAGCAAACCAAAAGACTAATGCTCAAATGGAGAAAATTAGAGAACTGTTTTATCAGGTCCAGATTAATGTACCCCTTCTTGATGCCATACAACAAGTCCCCTCATATGCCAGGTTCTTAAAAGATATGTGCACTAAGAAAAGGAAAACAAATGTCCCAAAGAAGGTCTTCCGTGCTTCTAATATAAGTGAGTTGCTAACTGGACCAATTCCTATGAAATATAAAGACCCAGGGAGTCCAACTATTTCTTGTATTATAGGACAGACCACGATAAATAGGGCGTTACTTGATCTAGGAGCCAGCATCAATCTTCTTTCTTTCTCTGTGTATCAACAACTCGAGTTAGGCGACCTCCGTCCAACCAGAGTTACTATACAACTGGCTGATCGATCTGTAAAGATTCCAAAGGGGGAGATTACAGATGTTCTCATTCGGGTCGGGAAATTCATTTACCCCATCGATTTCATTGTTCTAGAGACGCAACCCGTACATAATCTCAAATCTTAGACACCTATCATTCTAGGACGACCCTTCCTAGCCACTGCAAACGTAATCATCAATGGTAGAATGGATCAATGCGTCTAACTTTTGGAGATATGACAAAAGAGGTAAATATTTTCCACCTTGGAAAACAACCCCGAGTTTGGATAATGAGTCATTTGAAGTGAACTTGATCGAGGGGTTAGCAAGTGAACATGAAGTGGAGATTGAATATGAGTCTGATAGAGAATTTGAATTGGAGTCTGATGACTTCAACCTTGATCAAATAATTGAATCCACAGTGGAGTGGGCAACAGATGCTGCCCCTATCCTTCCCTTACACAAGGAACAACCATTGATAGATCAAGTGCCCTATTCCGAGCTTAAGGTTCTTCCTAGTCATCTCAAGTATCAGTACTTGGGTGAAAAGGAAGCATTTCCCGTGATAATTGCGTCCCATCTTACGGAACAACAGGAAGAGGATCTTCTTCTAGTATTAAGGGAGAATCGAGAAGCCATTAGTTGGACCATGCTGATATAAATTGAATCAGTCCATCCATTGTGTAACACCGGATTCATTTGACGGAAGATGCAAAACCTAAACGTGACCCACAACATAGACTAAACCCGATTATGTAAGAGGCTGTTAGAGCTGAAATTTTGAAGCTATTAGACAATGGGATCATCTATCCCATATCTGATAGCCAGTGGGTTAGTCCAGTCCACGTTGTGCCAAAGAAAGCCGGGTTTACTGTGGTAGAAAACGATAAGAAAGAATTAATACAAACTCGTCTTCCAACGAAGATTCGAGTCTGTATTGATTACCGAAAATTAAACGCTGCCATGTGTAAAGACCACTTCCCCCTTCCGTTCATAGATCAAATGCTCGAGAGACTAGCTGGACATGAGTATTACTGTTTCCTGGATGGATATTCAGGATACAATCAAATCCCTATCGCTCCCGAGAATCAAGACAAGACTACCTTCACCTATCCCTTTGGAATATTTGCATACCGAAGAATGCCCTTCGGCCTATGCAATGCTCCTGCAACGTTTCAACATTGCATGCTTAGTCTTTTTTCTGACATGGTGGAAATTTTTTGGAGAATTACATGGATGATTTTTCTATTTATGGTGATTCCTTTGAACAATGCTTGCACCATCTTAAGTTAGTTTTACAACGATGCATTGAGAAAAACTTAACACTCAATTGGGAGAAGTGTCACTTTATGGTCAAGCAAGGAATTATCCTAGGGCATGAAGTTTCAAACAAAGGAATTGAGGTTGATAGATCGAAAGTGGACGTTATAACAAAGCTCCCTGAGCCAAAATGCTTAAAAGACATTAAATCATTTTTAGGGCACGCTGGCTTCTATAGAAGATTTATTCAGGGGTTTAGCAAAATTGCTAGACCTTTAATAAATCTCTTAGGAAAAGATGTGCCCTTTAATTTTGATAAAGAGTGTCTACAAGCTTGGGAGGAGCTTAAACACAGACTTGTTTCGGCGCCAATAATCTCAGCGCCTGATTGGACTAGGCCTTTTGAAATCATGTGTGATGCCTCCGATTATGCCATAGGTGCTGTTCTCGGACAACGTACTGATAACAGGCAACACGTGATTTACTATGCTAGTAGGACGCTTAACGAGGCCCAACGAAATTACACGACAACTGAAAAGGAATTTTTAGCAGTTGTGTTTGCGTTGGAAAAATTTCGCGAATATCTACTAGGATCTAAGACAACAATTTTCACTGATCACTGCGCCCTTAGATACTTAATGCAAAAGAAGGATGCAAAGGCCAGACTGATTCGATGGATACTTCTTTTGTAAGAGTTTGATTTGGAAATTAAAGACAAAAAGGGCGTTGAAAATGTGGTGGCAGGTCACCTTTCGAGAATTCCTAATGCACCAATTGAGACTACACCTATCAATGAAAACTTTCCTGACGAACACATCTTTACAATGTGTAAAGAGCCCTGGTATGCTGATATAGCAAACTACCTTGCAACGGGCAAACACCTTCAAATTTGTCAGGTCAGACTAGCATCGCTTTACGAAACAAGTACGGTTTTTCTTTTGGGATGAACCGTATTTTTTCAAATATTGCCCTGACCAGATAATTAGAAGGTATCTTTCTGAGGATGAACATCATAGCGTATTGATATTTTGTCACGAGCTAGCTTGTGGTGGACACTTTGGTCCACGAAAGACTACTGAGAAAGTCCTTCAGAGTGGGTTCTATTGGCCCACTCTCTTTAAGGACGCTTATACTTTCTGTAAGCTCTGTGCCAGATGTCAAATGACGGGTCGAATCACACATAGAGACATGATGCCCCTTACACCGATCCTTGAGGTAGAAATTTTTGATTTGTGGGGCATCGATTTCATGGGACCCTTCCCTCTGTCTTATGGTAACCAATACATTTTCGTGGCCATAGACTACGTTTCTAAATGGGCTGAAGCTATTCTGACTAGGACGAATGATAACCAAGTTGTCATCAAGTTTTTACGTGAAAATATCATTTCTCACTTCGGAGCCCCCCATACGATAATTAGTGACAACAGGAGTCATTTCTGCAACCGGGCTTTTGAAGCCCTAATGCGGAAGTACTCTATCTCTCATAAATTATCCACAGCCTATCATCCTCAGACGAACGGGCAAGTGAAGGTCACCAACAGACAAATTAAACTGATATTGGAGAAAACTGTCGGACAAAATCGTAAGGATTGGTCCATCAAACTCATTGATGCCCTATGGGCATATCGGACCGCCTACAAGACTGTCCTCGGTATGTCTCCATGGGTCTGTTTGGATTTAAGGAATTGGTGTGAAGTGAGGAAGTAGGAAGTAAGATTTATTTCCTTTAGGAAAAAGGGAAATGAGTAGTAAGTTTTCTGGTGTTTGGATGGTTGTTGGGAAGTGTGGTTTGGAAAATGTTTTGTCGTTTTCGGTGTTTGGATGGTAATGAAAAGTGGAAATGGAAAAGTTGACCACAAAGTTGACCGCAAAATAATATTAAAATAAAAATTAATTAAGAAAAATAAAAAATAGATTGTAATTAGAATGCAAGTGAGATTTACATGACCACAAAATTAACTGTTTTATGCTATAACTTATTATAAATGAGATTTACATGACCACAAAATTAACTGTAGCACTCTGAAAGTGAGAAAATGGTTGTGTAAAAGAGAGATGAAAAAGGGAAAAGGGGGTTTTCTTATTTTCCTTTTCCGGTGTTTGGATAGATAGGGAAATGAGCAATTATACTTCCCCACTTCCTCACTTCACTCGGATTCCTTAAATCCAAACAGACCCCATATCGAGTAGTATTTGGAAAACCCTGCCATTTGCCTGTGGAGTTAAAGCACCGTGCTATGTGGGTACTAAAACAACTGAATTTGGACTTAGACAAAGTCGGTGATTTGAGAAAACTGCAGATATCCGAGTTAGAAGAGCTACGAAATGATGCATACGATAACGCTCGGATATCTAAACACAGAGCTAAGCTTTTCCATGATAAATCGATTCATAGGAAAAACTTTATCTCAGGACAAAAGTTCTGTTGTACAACACTAGACTCCACCTTTTTCCTGGTTAACTAAAAACCAGGTGATCAGGCCCATACATCGTCCAGAACGTCTCTCCTAATGGTGCCATTGAAATTTTCGATCCCAAAGATGGCAACACTTTCAAAGTCAATGGTCAACGCCTAAAGCCATTTTTCACCACGGAGTCTGAGTCACACAATGTTATTGAACTGGGTCTTTATGACCCAGTCTATATGTGACCACGTAATTTTACACTTTTCCTGGTGTCTCCTGTACATCATTTGGGACCTCCTTTGTAAATAAATAAATAAATAAAGGGACTTAGGTGCTAAATAGCGCCTAGGTTTTTTTTTTATCTCTTCATACACTCCTTTTCCTTTTAAATAACCTAGGGTTGTAAATTCCTAATTTTCACTTAGGAAATTTGGGGATTCCCTCCTTCTCAACTCCTTATAAATATCTCCCATCTCGTGTTCTCTTCCTTAACCTAGCTTCAACCCCAGATCTGAAACGCACACAGCCAGCGCCGCCCCTAAATTTTTCTGAGCCCCTCTCTCCTCTATCCAGCCGCATTTTCACGGCAGCTGCCACGCCTCCGCAGCCATCAAGAAGAACCTAGGCCGCCACCAAATTTCTCTGCAAACGCGACCGTCTGAAGATCCCTGATCTACCATCTACATATCTGCTACCATCACTGATTGCTCTCTGCAATCTCGTTTAAGTTTTCCCCCCATGTAGTCCGGAGGAGGTTTGCGTATCCCTTCTCGATTGCTTCATATTATTCATCATGGAACCGTCTATTTTCGCTGAAAAATATTTTGCTAGAATTCTTAGCGATGTTAACGGTTATGGTCATATATTTTAGATCGTATTCGTGCATGGGACTGATATAGATTAGTTTATGATAACTCAGATCACGAGTCTTACTATTGTCCTGAGCTCGTCAAACTTTTCTATAATTCTAAAGATCCCGCATCTATCAATTTTGACACATACCAGATCTTGGTGCACATGCCCACTGGGGATATTATTATCACGCTTCTTCTACTAGAGGAACTCACACATGTCCCTTGCAACTTACATCATAGCGACCCCCTACCTTTAATCGATTACATGACTGTCATGGGGGCTCGCTGTACGGAACAATATAGGGGGCTCAAAGCCAGTACTACATTTAGAACGTACATTGTGTTGGTCGCTGGATTCAATGCAATATTTTAGGGCTTGACCACACGACCTCCTTTAACAGGCCGATGCTGCAGATTATACACGACCTGATGACTCGACAGCACACTATCTGTATTAACAAGATCATCTTTTATAGTATCATCACCAACTCCTCCCGCAAACACGATGCAAAGTAATCGCACCAAGTTTTGATCACTCGTCTGTGTAGGACTTTCTTACCAGATGCAGTTTTTGGCTCTATGATAGGGTGTTTGTTGCACAAGAAAGACGACTAGCACTTACAATAGTTGTCTTCTTGCGGTCTGGACTTCTAGTGTCAAGTCCGAAGATGTCCCTGTGGAGTCCTCTTTTGGCAACAGGACCCCCCAGTTGATTTACGCGCATTCATGTCTACCATTTGGCGAGGCATGAAGAAGATATTTCGGGGGCAGATTAGACTACGGAAACAGGTTGAGGAGCAGACATCTCGCGTAGACCGCATTGAAGAGGATCTGTGGCGATCACAGTCAGCCGGACCTAGCACCACCGCTGGTCCAAGCCGAAGGCGGGGGTGACACCTTTCTTTACCTATTTCATGCGTTTATTTTCTTGCATACATTGAGGACAATGCATGGGATAGGTATGGGGGGTGATACTAAAATAGGATTTTTCTGGACTTTTTCTTTAGATTTCTAGGTTTCTCTTTTCTTATATATATAAAAAAAAGAAAGGAAAGAAAAGAAAAGAAAAGAGAAAAAATTTTGATCTTTCTTTTAGATTTCTTAGGTTTCTCTTTTCTTATTAACATAGGATTTTTCTAGACTTTTTCTTTTAGATTTCTAGGTTTCTCGTTATATATATATATATATATATATATATATATATATATATATATATATATATATATATATATATTTAATTTTTTGATCCATTTTTTGAAAAGAATTAACTTGATCTTAGGTATTAAGGAAATTCTAAGCTAAGATTTCTTAATATAAGTCGAAATAAGAAATTTTGTTAGATCTTTAGGTAAGAAAGAAAAGAATAGAAAAGACAGCTAGATTTTGAATTTTTTTAAGCACTATATACATTTGCATGTTGAGGGATTAATCAAGGACTTAGTGACTTTGCTTACATAAATATATAAAAAAAATCATAAATAAAACTTGATCACTAATTAAGCTGGTTGGTTGTGCCTTAAGAAGCATGACCAGTCACGCCTAAAAGTGGGTGAGTCCTTAGCATTCGTGGCCTAGTTTACTCGAGACCTTGAATCTTAGGGATGTATCTTCATCTGGTGCCCTAAGACCATCTGGTCTGGGAGTCATCAGTAAAGGCTCGCTACAGGGTAAATTAGAAAGCCTAATGAAGCTAAGAAAATGTAAATATATAATTTATAAAAAAAAGATATATATATATATATATCTCTTTATTATATATATGTGAACAAATGAACTAAAGTCTAAGAAAAATCCCTCATACATATGTATATGTGTTAGGCCTGATACAAAATCCAGTTTTCTCTCTATTCTTGGAAACTTAACCTAAGTTGAAAACAAGATTTCAAATGGAAACTTATAAAAAGAAGGAAAAGTTTAGAGTAACCCGAAACCGATAGATCACCAAAATTCTTGAAGAAAATGGATCATAATAAATATTTCTCTTTTCCTTTTCACTAACATTTTCTTTTTCATTGTGATTTTGTGGGTGCAATCCGCTGAAAACCCTCAGGAGACAACATTCCTCCTCTAGGGTAACCTAGAGGTTTAAAGGCTTGTTGTACGAGCTCAGTGCAATCGTGTCACCTACGAAAGTGGTGTAATAATTTAGTTAATATTTTTTTCTTTGCTTATTTTGCTCAGGGACGAGCAAAAGCCAGGTATGGGGGTGTGATTAGAGTTCCTTTATGCATTATTTTCTAGCACCAAGCTATGCTTTATCTGAATAAATATTGGATTTTTATTGCTTTTTTCTCTTTTTTTCAGGTCCAATGTTTAATGGAGATGAAGGCCCAACAATTATGATTTTTTGAGAAATTAAAGAGTAATTTGGAAGCCCACAAGAAGGAAGCACAGGTCTAAACAGATCCAAAGCGTATCTCACTTTCTAGAAGATCCAGCTAGGGATACGAGATACAATAGAAGGACACAAAAATCTGCTAGCGTAACGGCCAAGAAACGGCCGTGGAAACGCGGCACATGCCGCGGAACCACGGCAATCCTCTGGCCATTAATTCAGCGTTTGACTCGGTGGCTGAGGTGGGATGGCCTATTCTCCTAAAGACTATACATAGACCCCTAGGGCCTCTGTAATCATAGAGGAGAAAAGAGCATTGTTTATAGGAAAATTGTTAGGGTTTCTCTAGGTTTTCTTTTAGTTTCTTATGTAATTTTCTTTTTCTCCTTCTAGAATCTAGAAAAGAGAGAGTGAGAGTGAGCAATCTTTGTAATTGGAGAAGGTGACAACGCAATATAAGGATCAAGCTTTCAATCTTCCAATCTTTTCTTGTTCAGTGCATTATTTTCTTTAAGCTTTTACTCTCTTCTATTAATTTCTACAATGAGCTATTGCTTGTTCTTTATTCCCATGTCTAGCTAATTCATTAACATGACTAACTAACTTTTAATTTTACTAACTACTAACTCTTTGGTGATTGCTAACTTATATGATTCATTAGATGCCTTATTCTTTTTAGTCTTGCAAATTACAAGTCTATCTTACCCCCAATGAAGATGAGTTACTTTTTATTCTTTGCAAATGCTATGTTCACCCTCCATATGATTCATGTGAGCCTCACTTAGAGCCTTGTCTTTAGAACAAGTGCCTTGATGGAACATGAAGATGGAGCACTTCACTATGCTAATGACTACATTGCAAGTTTCTTATTTCATGCTCACTTTATTATAGCTTTGATGGACTAATGAATCTTTCATGTTTTCTTAGCATCCTTAAGAGTGACTATCCTTGTTCCATTGTTGAAAATCTATTTAGGGAGCCAATGATTCAAGGAGGCAACTAGCCTAGCCTAGATGAGAAAAACCCTCGACATGGGACAATACAAGGACTTGGAAAAGTAAGACATATCATTGCCGATGACTCAATATGAGGCATACATCACCCAACGAGAGTAGTAAGTTAGTAAATTAGAATATTAGTTAGTCATGGCTTTTCTTTCTATCATACTTAAAAAACTCCTCTTCTGAAAACTTTCTCTTTTCAAATATCTCCGTTTTTCTTCCATCTTTATTTTCATTTCTTCCTTTCCTCTACAAAACCCACAAAGATTTTCCACTCACTTTCTACATCGTTTTGTTTTTCATTTCTTAAACAAAGAAGAATCTTCATTTTTCTTCACGAAAATTTCAATATAAAAATCTTGAATGCTTCTATTGCTAACCCTCCCTGCGGATACGACCCATCCTAGCTTATGCTACGAACGGTGATTCAGAGGGAGTAAAGTAAACCTACATATACATTCAGAGTTTTGATCATCGGTACACGGACATCAACGATTTACTCTAAACCCTTTCTCAATATAATTAATCCTTCCGAACAGTGGTGGGTTGATTTTGTTGACATTGGCTAGCTCTTTTATTTTTAGAGCTTCTATTCTCCTCATTAGGGTTGTAATCTTAGCTTCTGCAGCTATGGATGATTCTAGAGATAGGAGCCCTCCTCTTGAAGTTATAGATTGTGAATTCCTCGAGTTTTCCGAGGCTGGCTCCCATTGCAGGATTTTCGCAACTAAATCCTCAAATATATTCCAGCCCTGATTCTCGTCCTTTTGTAAGAACCCTCCCTGACATATGGTTTCTAACAGGGTTTTCATTTTATAATATAAACCATCATAGAGAATCTGGCACTGACGCCATTTCTCCTCACCGTGATGAGGGTACTAAGCTAGGAGAACTTTGAATCGCTCAAAGTATCTCCAAAATGGCTCGCTCGTTCTTGCCTGAACTGCATGATGTTCTTTCTAATGAGTGCAATTTTGTGAATTGGGTAGAATTTCTTCAAGAAAGCCTTGACAAAATCATCCCACGTTGTAACTGAATCTGCCGCCAAACTGTACAACCATTTTTTATCTAGGTCCTTTAGGGAAAAGGGGATGAAACGTAACCTAACGGCATCATCTCCTAACTGGGAAATATGCATCATGAGGCACACTTCTTTTCCCTAACAAAGAAGTATGCGTCCTCCGATTCTAAACCATGAAACTTTGAGAAAGTGTTGATGAAATTGAGGCTTTAATTCAAAGTTATTTCCATTTGCCTCAGGTAGTTTTATAGAATATGGCAATGAGGTTCTGATAGGGTAAAATCTGTCCTGAAGTGACGCTATCACCGGTTCTGAATGCAAGGGTGGAGAAGTGTTTCTGGTTAATCTAGAAGTTACAGGATCTCTCACCCACTCTTGCATGCAGCACACCACAAATAATGTAAAGACAACAAACAATCGAAAAGAATAAAATAAATAAACAAAAGAAAGAAAAACAACAATAAAGCCTTAGTCTAAGGTACCTGGACCTAGACGACTCCTAACTAGTGAACTCTCCGGGGGAGGTAGTTGCAGGAACTCGACTTTAAGCTAATCGGCCAGGAAAGGGCAAAACTCGGCGGGAGGTATCCGGGCGTGAGCCACGGGCCTTAATTACGCCAAACCACGGAGCTTTTGAGGCTTTGCCTCTCAGTCCACTTTCCTTACACACCGATTTTGTAGGAGTATAGTTTCCCGGTAACGGCACCAAATTTGATCGGGTGAAAAATCGCGCACAAAAGTGTATGTTTTGAAATCATGATTTAAAGTGTGTGCTTTGGCTTCCTCGATACTTCCATTATAGTATAGAGGCTAAAACGAGTCGAATTCACAGGGATGGGAGGCAATAGAAGCTTACACGGTATGTTAACATGTATGTTAACGGTTCTTTAATGTTTGAAAGAATCAAAAGAAAAGAAAACAAAGAATGATAATAGAAGAGAACGGTGAAATACGAAGAAGTGGGACACATAGAAGATAAGATATTTGTGATTTTTGATATATTTCTAAAACAAAGTAAAAAAATAAAGAAAATCCGGCTACTAACTACTAATGACTCCACTAACATGCTAACCTCTTAGTGATAGTTGCCTCACATGTATCATTGGCCATCACTAGTCCTTGGTTCAAGAGCTTTACAAAGCATGGCTCATATGTTAACTTTCACATCCAAATTCAACCAACAAGTGCAAGCAAACTTAAATCATCAAAACCCAATAAGAGCAAGCATGAAATAAAGTAATGTTAGCTTGTTAGACATTTAGATGTTAGAGTGTTAGATCCATCATCATGAGCCATCAATGGCTCTTGTAAGAGCAAGGCAAAGTAGAGACTATTAGATTCATATGGATTATCAAATAAGAAGTTAGACTATTTAGTGGTTATAAGTTAGTTGCCATGAGAGAAAAATTAGCTACACATGTAAAAGGGGAGAAGAAAACAAGAAAAGTTAAGAGAGCACCTTTCATAGATTGTCACCTTCTATTACAAGCACTCTTACTTCCCAACAAGTACCTCTCTCTCTCCCTATTACAAGATCTACAAGAAATGAAAAATACAAAAGAGGAAAAGAAGAACACTACCTAAAATACCCTAAACTACAAAATGGAGATGAAAACTACCCTAAACTCTTCATATATTGCTGAAGGAGAACCCCAGTGGTATTTATAGGTACCAGGGGAATGGGGGGCCAGGGGGACAACCCCTGGCCAAAAACACAGGCGCAGCCACGGCCGTACTAGGGCCGCATGCACGGCGCCTGCTGCTATGCCTGTCCTGTCTGTCCCCTGTCAGGTGGAAGTCCTGATTTCTTGATTTGACGTCCTGAGCTGATAAAATCTCCTCCCTAAGGTCAATGGCTACTTGGTAAGCCTTTAATCACCCATTAAATGGTGATTTAGGATCTTCTTTTTCATTGCACACCATAGACCTAGAAACATGCATGAGAGGTATTATTAACAAAATTTAATATTAAATAAATGTGAAGATGTGGTATGAAATATGTAGTTTTAGAGACTAATCAATAACCAAGCTGAGGAAGATAGGGGTCAACACTCCTAAAAATTATCAGAGATAATCATTAACGTGACAACTTGATACCTTTCTGGGGAATGGATATTCCTTGAGGATTATGAAGATAGAGAATTTAGCATTCTTTAAGACTCCACGAAGAATCTATTGGGAGTTATCAGAGGTAATCATTAACTGACATTTACGACTCCCAGGGGGATTTTAAGAAAGTTGTCTAGTGGAGACTTCATTGAGGATAGAGAAATGATCATTCCTCGTAAGCTTTGAGAAAGAGCTATCAGAGGTAAAGTATTAATGTGACAAACATTTGACTTTGTGATTCACATAATTTGAGTGGAGTTGCCATTCTATGGAGAAAAATGGTAAGTGGAGTTCCAATCCTCTGGGGATATTTCAGAATTTTTGTTGTTAGAGGTTTAATGTTGACGTGACAAACTTGATCTGTAAGCCATTTTGTTGGAAAAATGACTACAATTTTATGTGGTCCTACTGATCATACACATATTTTGCATTCTTTTCAATATACTCCTACATTTATCGTGTAATAAATCTGCTAATTTTCTTATCTTAAATGGCTATTTTGCAAAAGATAACCATGAAAAGAAATAGAATTAAACCAAATAAATACCAGTTAAAATCAGATTTAACTAGATCTATTTGGTTAGCTGAGGATGATCCTAGATCTAGTTAGAACAAATCAAGAATTAGGGCAAATATTCAGCTGAAGATCAGAGCAAATCAGAAAGATAACATCAAATGAAAACTTGTAAAATTTGAATTTTTATAATTCTATTTTGGTTAACTAAAGATCAACTGAGGATAACGTCAAACACAGAGTCCAAATTTAAAATCCAAAGGGATAAATGGATAGAGAGAAGATCAACGAATGAGATGAAGTAATTTTGACTGGATACATTTTAGTAGTTGAATAATAACTTAAAATCTGATGATTCAAGATGATCCAAAAAAAGACTTAAAAGTCTACAACTATTAAGTCGATCACTATTTTAATTTTGTCATTTGATAAGTTATATTCAGCAATCAACACGCCAACAAGCTGCAGATCAGAACTGAATATCTACATCAAATCAAGTTTGAAGATAAGGGGAGGATTCAATTCAGAAATAGCCATCTTCCCCATCTTCATACTCCTCTACCCTTTGTATTTCTCCTATAAATACCTGCAATCTCAAAGGTAAATGAAACGATCAAGTAGAGATAAGTTCTTAGGCCAGTTTTTCATTCTTTTTAGTGTAGGTTTTTATTTTTATTTTATGTAATTCTTATTTCTTTGTAAGCAAAGGTTAGACTGAGATTCTTGTAAGTAAGAGAGATAGACTTATGTTGAGAGTGACACTGATGTAAAGTCCTCCTTTCTTTCATAATTTCTACAAGCAATCAAAGGTAACATCTTTATACTTTTCTTTGTTTATATGTTCTTCTTTTTTCTACTTTTTCTCTTTTGGATTTAATGAATATCCAAGTGAATCTAGAAGCATCAGTATAGCCATGTTGTGTGAGTGCCACCAATATTTCACGATGATTTTAAGATTTCGTATCATTTCATTTTTATTCATTTTGATGATGTAATGTGAATGGGGACTGAGCTCGATCTTATGGGTTATGCGTTGATCTCCTCTGAAGCAACATAAAATATGCAAGGATTCCAGGCAAGTAATCAATCAGAAAAGGGTAAGTATTTTTTTTACGTTTTCTTTCTTTTCTTTTAACTTTTAGTTTAGATCACCAACACCACAATCCCCCAACCTTTTATCACTCTTTTTAATTTCTTTTTAAAAATCTATTTCCTATTTTCTCCACCTTCTCAATCTACCACTTACTGCCTAACTTAACTATAACTTACTTTTCTTTTTCTTTTCAAGAACTAAAAGAAGATCTTTAACTTGTAAGATCACCTAGAGGGGGGGGTGAATAGGTGATGGCTAATCTAATGGTCACTTATGAACAAATAATGCGGAATTAAAACAAAGTAGACCAAATTAAACTTCTTTTTAAATTAACACTTTGTATAACCAAGAGTGTTGCCGAATTCCCCTTGCGAGGCTCTGGACAAGCTCCTCTAGATTCCCCTTGAATGGGTTGAGGTGCCGCGTTGGCTCTCTGGTTGAATACTAGTGTTAACAACAATCCCAGGCAAGTATGTATATCAATTATGAGCACAAGGGAATATATCATGGATATATAAGATGAACACAATAAATTGAATGCAAGATATAAAATAGAGACAAAGAGAGAGAGAGGGAAGAGTAAGCAATCGCAAACACAAAGGGTTTGTTTCGAGGTTCGAGCACACTTGCTCTACATCCCCGCCTTCGACACACGAAGGATTTCCACTATGCAAGATCCCACCGGATCTCTCCTCGGTGCCGTACACCTACAAACCCTCGGACTCCCAAGTCCCGTACACACGCAAGTCCACCGACTCGCCGAGGCCGTACCTCTACCAATGAGTTCACAACCGAACTCCAACCACAACGAGCACACTTGCCCGCTTCCTCAAAGTACAAAGAAAAATCTCTTTGATGATCACAACACTTGATCACCTAAAGAGCACTCTCACTACAACACACCTATAGGAATATCTAGCAATGGAAAGCTCAAGTGTGGTGTGAGAAAAGCAAGGAAAGAAAGCTTTGGTAGAAAACAAAGAAATCACTTTAACACTCTCTTGATAAAAACTCCCTTTTGATTGGAAGTATTAGCACTCTATTTTGTGGAGAAAACTCTTCTAAAAGTATCAGAAAAACAGCTCAAGAAATCTCCAAAATCTTCTACCTAAAACAAGTGACAAGACCCCTTTTATAGGGCTGCCAGAAAATAGAGCCGTTGGGCTCCTGTCAGTGCTGTCGGTCGACCGCCGGTCGACCGGCCAACGGTCATTTTTCTGACCGTTGCAGCCACCGGTCGACCGGCTCGGTCGACCGATAACCTGGAATGAACTGTCGGTCGACCGGCCCGGTCGACTGATATTTCCAGAGAGCAAAGCTCTCTTGGTCGGTCGACCGACCCGGTCGACCGGCCACTGTGCTGACAACGTGCACAGGGCTGTGCACATCGGTCGACCGGACCGGTCGACCGGTTTGGCCTGTCAGCCAGTTTCCAGGTCAGAAAACAGGATTTAAAAATCTTTTATAAAATCCTAAAAATACATAGAAATTCTACAAAAATAGTTTTACCAATATACTTGAAAGAACAAACATGCTTGCACAAAATCAAGACATGTTATAGATGTTTTGGTCTATTTTTGTAACTTGGAAATATTAGCTCAATAACCAAAATGTATTTTTCCAAACATGTTTTTCCAAACTTGTTTTTCTAAATCTTCATCAAATACAAAACAAGATATTTGAGTTCATTTAAAAGCATGGTGTGTATGGATATGATCCACTACACAATTAAGATGTAATATCTAGTTTTTGACAATAAGCACTAAGTATGGTTTTGGTTATAAGATATGAACTATGAAATACCAAAATCCAAGATAAATATTTTGTCTCAAGGAAAATCTTTGTTCTAAATAAAAATTCTTTTCTAAACATAAAATCTTTTATGAAAGCAATTAAATCAAGAGTTCTATCAAGAGTGTGTGTGTGTGATATAACTTGAGCAATCCACCAACTATCTATCCTTTACATTTTTACTAAAAAAAAATACAAATTCTATACCTAGACCAGACCAAGTCTTCAACTTCTGAAGTCTTCACTTGAAGGCTTCTCATCTTCTTGACTTGGTCCAAGCTTGATCCAAAAACTCCTTGGATCACCACATGCAAGCTCCAAATCTTGTTCTTTTATCTTTTGTTGAGCTATGCACCTACTACGATCTTGATCATGAATCTGTCACTAATTAAACACAAGATCATTAGTAACTATAACTACATGAGTTGATCATCATCAAAACTAGGGTGAAGGGCCTTTGGGCCAACAATCTCCCCCTTTTTGATGATGACAAAACTCATGGAGTTATATATGCATGGATTAAAGTAAAGCTTCAAAGAAGCTCCCCCTTAACTCATGCATACCAAATAAATAATAGATATGTCAATAAAAGCACATGAATATGTATGCAATGTAGGAGCTGCAATCATATAAATCAAATCATAAATCAAGTCTTTTGCTCCTAATTGCAAGACAACATATATGCATAAATACAATCTTACTCCCCCTTAAGCAAGGAACCAAATACTTCTCCCCTTTAAGTAAGGAAATCATGAAATCATGCATATAAAATCACAAATTCTTCTCCCCCTTTTTGTCAATCATCAACAAAGGGTTCAAAGAAAAAATACATCAAACAATTTTTCTTCCCCCTTTTTGTCAAAACAAGAAATCAAGGAGGGTAAAATACAAATCAATCAATAAAATTTATATGCGATATAAATTCATGAAGAGGAAGACGTTAAGTTAGCTTCCCGACACATATACATTACATGAAAGAGGGATGACAAGCCCTAATTCACATAACGTATAATATGTCATGCATAAGAGGAGATGTGAAGCTCCCCCTACACACGTATATCATGAAAAGAAGAGTTGTCAAGCTCCTCAAATTACAATATACTCAACATGAATCTATATATGGAAGAGATGTTAAGCTCTCCTTGCATATAGACAATACAAATAAAAAAAAATTTTGAATTTTTCTTTATCAAAACAAAATTTTAACTTTTTCTTAGTAAAAACAAATTTTGAGATATCAATTGTAAAATAATCAAATTTTGAATTTTTGATACCAATTTCAAATACAATGAAATTGCTCTGATACCATTTTCAAACAAGTACAATGCACAAGCTTATTATGAAATACTAATTTGAAATCTAATTAAGCTTAGCATCAACAATCTTTGTGCTTTAAAGGAAATACCACTTGTAAAATAAGCACAAATAGATAACATATATGTATGACAAGATAATACCAATAGAAATTGATATAATTTGAAGGCATTCATACATACAATCAAAATATGAATATACACAACATGAAGTCATATTGATACCAATTGAACATATCCAATGATACCAATTGAAAAGTAAGCATAAGTGTATACATCATGTAGTCTACCATATGAAGAATTCAAACTAGTTAAATGAAAGTGTTTTAACAACTAGTAAGGAATCCTTCAACCAAGGAATACAACAAAAAATATTTTCATGGAATATGCATAAATCACAAGGCACTAAAACACTCTAATCCATAAAGTCCATATAATTTTCAAAAGAGGTGAGTGTACTAATGTTATGTGAAACATGACATCATGAAAATGACAATAAAACTCAATATTCCTTAAAATTTTGAATTATCATAACTTTTAAAACCTTGAAAATAAAAATTTTTTTTATATAAAAAAATGTTTCATAATATATGTATGTTTTGTCAATACAAGAAGCATACATACATATCTCTAACACAATTGAGTCCATATATATAGATTTGCATGAAAGGCAAATGACTCAAGAGGTATCCATGTATATCTTAATGTTTTGGCAAAATAACCATATACATGAAATGAAATCACATGATCATAACATAAATCCAAATGGGAATACAAGTTTAAGAATGTAATGATCATCAACACAAGGCTATACTAGTACATCTAATAGGCACAAATAAGCATTCAACCCAATCATATATAGATTTATTGTGGTCCATAAGGTGTACAAGTAAAAATCCAAGTGTTGACAAATACTAACATCTAAACTAATATTCAATACAATGTAGCATCAAAAATTTGAAATCACAAAAGAATTTATCCATAAAAATAGAATCATGTGCAATACTTGAAGAATAGATAACTAGTTTAAATAAATTTTTGACAAACTAGTTAAAGATCCTTCATAAATAAAAAATCATATGTTTTTCATGAATAATACTAAATACATAAAAGTTCAAGCACTCATATTCCATAAAGCTCCAAATTATATATTTTCTTAAAGATAGAGTGTTCAAAGGTTATGTAAATAGTATCTACATGAAAATAGTCATAGAAGCCCAAATCAAATCATGACTAAAATTTTTATTTAACAACACACAAAAATCATTTGTATCAAAACAAATCATCAAAAAATTTACATGGTATATGTATGAATTATACAAATCCAACAATATACATACATATCCCAATATTAAAAGAGTCTATTAAATGTTTGCATGAAGGCAAGAGACTCACGGGTATACATGTATATTTATTAGATTTGAATTAAACATGCATATACATGAAGTAAATCACACAAAAAAAATTTTGCAAAAACATGTATAAAAGAGAATCATCAAAACTAGATTATACACATGCATAGAGTGGATACAAGTGAGCATGAAGTTCAATCATATATGAGTCAATTGTAATTCACTATGTGTACATGTATAAATGCAAGTTTGACAAATTCTACATCCAAGCATGTAAATACCACATAAAGCACAAATCAAACAAAATCATGAACATGCTATGAATGTATGAAATAAGTAAAAGCATGTATATAAAAATAGGAGTTAAGAAATTGTTACCAACTTCAAAGCTCCAAGCATGGTGGTCTTTCCACCAAGATTCCTTGATAGCAATGCATCCCAATGTTTGTCCATCATGTCCATTGCATTGGCTACCAAGGCACCAATCCTCTCACGTCTTGTGAGAGCCCTCACCTACATCACAATCAAAAGGTGGGGGTTTTGGTACCCATGTTTTCTTGGGTCCTTTGGGGTTAGCATTGTTGTAAGGAACCCAAAATCTATTATACTTAGCAAAATATAAATATGGTTTCTTATCAAAACAATATTTTGCTAGATGGCCTTTGCGGCCACAATGTGTACAAATGTACACCTTAGCATGATGCTTATGAGTGTGATTGTGATCGTGATGTGCACCATAAGCATGAGCATGATGAGTATGTGCATGAGCATGGGGAACTTGTTTCTTTTGAAACAAAGATTCCAACTTAGAATGATTGAATGCACAAGAGTTCAAAGTTGAACTCAAATTATTCATTTTGTTTTTCTTATTCTTAATCTCATTAGATGTGGCATGAAAAGCATGATGAGATGAAGAATCATTTTTCTTTTCTTCTTAGCAACAAAATCTTTTTCTTTTTCAACAAATTTTCTTTTCAAAGTGATATTTTCTTGAAAAATATTTTCTTTTTGTTTTTCTACCATAGCTATCTTATCCTTCAAAATTGTGTTCCCTTTACACAAATCATTTAATTTAGACATGAGGGAAACATTTTCATTTTTCAAGTCTTCATTTCCTTTTCTAAACATGCAAGTTTATTTCTAAAAGAATCATTTTCTACATGCATGCAATCAATGTTCTTTTTCAAATCTTTATTATTCTTTTCTAAGCATGCAATGTTATCTCTACATGAATCATGTTCATTATGCATGCAAGCAATGTCCTTTTTCAAAATTTTATTTTTTTTCTTAATTATGTCATATCTTTCAAGCAATAATTGGCATAAAGAATTTAGCTCATCATATGACATACTAGCATCCTCATCATCGGATTCGGTATTTACCTCAAGGGGGTCATCCCCTTGGACCATGTAGCACTTGTTGGAGGTGTCGCTTCCAACATCCGAATCACTCCCCGCAAGGTATTGTTCATTTTCGCCAAGGGAGATGAGGGTGTTCCAAACTACAAAAGCCATATCAATATTAGCAACCCTAAATAAGTAATCATCATTTAGGGTACTCTTCAAAGCATTTAGGGCTTTTGTATTAGCCTCAAGATTCTTACCATCTATACAATAAGCATTATTCGTAGAGGCAAGATATACATTATAACCTAGGGCTTTGAGGAATAATGACATCTTAACTTTCCAAATGTGGATGTTAAGAATGTCAAAGGTGGGTGGTGACATAAAGTCCATGGTGAGGTGTGTGTGTACAACAAATATTGTGATTAGCCCAAATGTAGGATCTTTAACTCTTAGGTTGTTAGACCCTTATCAAGAGCACTAGCTCTGATACCAATTGTAAGATCACCTAGAGGGGGGGGTGAATAGGTGATGGCTAATCTAATGGTCACTTATGAACAAATAATGCGGAATTAAAACAAAGTAGACCAAATTAAACTTCTTTTTAAATTAACACTTATGTATAACCAAAAGTGTTGCCGAATTCCCCTTGCGAGGCTCTGGACAAGCTCCTCTAGATTCCCCTTGAATGGGTTGAGGTGCCGCGTTGGCTCTCTTGGTTGAATACTAGTGTTAACAACAATCCCAGGCAAGTATGTATATCAATTATGAGCACAAGGGAATATATCATGCATATATAAGATGAACACAATAAATTGAATGCAAGATATAAAATAGAGACAAAGAGAGAGAGAGGGAAGAGTAAGCAATCGCAAACACAAAGGGTTTGTTTCGAGGTTCGAGCACACTTGCTCTACATCCCCGCCTTCGACACACGAAGGATTTCCACTATGCAAGATCCCACCGGATCTCTCCTCGGTGCCGTACACCTACAAACCCTCGGACTCCCAAGTCCCGTACACACGCAAGTCCACCGACTCGCCGAGGCCGTACCTCTACCAATGAGTTCACACCGAACTCCAACCACAACGAGCACACTTGCCCGCTTCCTCAAAGTACAAAGAAAAATCTCTTTGATGATCACAACACTTGATCACCTAAAGAGCACTCTCACTACAACACACCTATAGGAATATCTAGCAATGGAAAGCTCAAGTGTGGTGTGAGAAAAGCAAGGAAAGAAAGCTTTGGTAGAAAACACAAGAAATCACTTTAACACTCTCTTGATAAAAACTCCCTTTTGATTGGAAGTATTAGCACTCTATTTTGTGGAGAAAACTCTTCTAAAAGTATCAGAAAAACAGCTCAAGAAATCTCCAAAATCTTCTACCTAAAACAAGTGACAAGACCCCTTTTATAGGGCTGCCAGAAAATAGAGCCGTTGGGCTCCTGTCAGTGCTGTCGGTCGACCGCCGGTCGACCGGCCAACGGTCATTTTTCTGACCGTTGCAGCCACCGGTCGACCGGCTCGGTCGACCGATAACCTGGAATGAACTGTCGGTCGACCGGCCCGGTCGACTGATATTTCCAGAGAGCAAAGCTCTCTTGGTCGGTCGACCGACCCGGTCGACCGGCCACTGTGCTGACAACGTGCACAGGGCTGTGCACATCGGTCGACCGGACCGGTCGACCGTTTGGCCTGTCAGCCAGTTTCCAGGTCAGAAAACAGGATTTAAAAATCTTTTATAAAATCCTAAAAATACATAGAAATTCTACAAAAATAGTTTTACCAATATACTTGAAAGAACAAACATGCTTGCACAAAATCAAGACATGTTATAGATGTTTTGGTCTATTTTTGTAACTTGGAAATATTAGCTCAATAACCAAAATGTATTTTTCCAAAACATGTTTTTCCAAACTTGTTTTTCTAAATCTTCATCAAATACAAAAACAAGATATTTGAGTTCATTTAAAAGCATGGTGTGTATGGATATGATCCACTACACAATTAAGATGTAATATCTAGTTTTTGACAATAAGCACTAAGTATGGTTTTGGTTATAAGATATGAACTATGAAATACCAAAATCCAAGATAAATATTTTGTCTCAAGGAAAATCTTTGTTCTAAATAAAATTCTTTTCTAAACATAAAAATCTTTTATGAAAGCAATTAAATCAAGAGTTCTATCAAGAGTGTGTGTGTGTGATATAACTTGAGCAATCCACCAACTATCTATCCTTTACATTTTTACTAAACAAAAATACAAATTCTATACCTAGACCCAAGTCTTCAACTTCTTGAAGTCTTCACTTGAAGGCTTCTCATCTTCTTGACTTGGTCCAAGCTTGATCCAAAAACTCCTTGGATCACCACATGCAAGCTCCAAATCTTGTTCTTTTATCTTTTGTTGAGCTATGCACCTACTACGATCTTGATCATGAATCTGTCACTAATTAAACACAAGATCATTAGTAACTATAACTACATGAGTTGATCATCATCAAAACTAGGGTGAAGGGCCTTTGGGCCAACATAACTATTGATTGTAACTTAAAAGAGAAATTACTAAAAAAGCTCACATCGCTAGTCCCTCCTTATGGATCACGACCCGCATAGCCACTTGCTATAGCGGTAGTATTGAGTACTTGCATATTCTATTCTTAAGTTCTGAAATTCTGTATTTTTGTGTGCAGGTAAAATCTCAATCAAATTTTGGCGCCGTTGCCGGGGAGGGACGGTAAGTAATTCTCTTTTTAAGTTTATATTTTTGGTTAACTTTCTTCTTTGTTCTTGGTGTGCAGTAATAAATATCAAGAAAATTTTTGCTGTAGTGGACATATAAGTGGCTCTGGACTGTGCTCAAGAAAGCAGAGCCCAAAAACCCTCAGATTTGCTATATTCCAGTGGCAGCCAGAGTGAATTACTAATCTGTATTTTTTGCAAGTTGGTTGAATTGCAAAGTTTAAATTTTTGTAACTACTTATTTTTTTATTTGTCCCACTGTACAAACTTTCTAACCTCAACAGTAAAAAGATATTTGTTAAATACTAAAGTGGTTTAGACTTGCATTTAGGCACGTGTCTAATTCGTTTACATTTTACATTACTGTAGAAGAGTGCTTGAGCAAAGGTATATGTGCATAGCATGTAGTATAGGAACACTTTTGAATTGTTTACATTGCTTAAATGTTGCTTTTCATGTACACATTGCACTAAATTAATTTAAGGGCTTGTCCTATAAACAAGATAAGTGGGAAAGTCATTACCCTCCCTTAGGCCACAAACAATCTCCTCTCTCAATAACCCAAGCCTAACTAAAACTTAGCAGACGTTATCCTAGGGATATCTCAGACTCATATAGGAGACTGATTTAAGGGGGAAGTTGATTAGAATTTGACTCTTGTCAAATCGGTGTCTAAGGTTGGGGATTGAGGGGTGAAACCTTGAAGGTTAGTGGTTTGGCATAATTAAGCCGTTGCTAAAGCACAGATACCTCCCACTGATCTTGCCCCCACCTGGTCGATTAACTTATGCTCAGATTCTGCAATATACCCCTGTGGACTGATCAATCACATATATTGCATATACATAGTCACCTTACCATAGTTTTTAGCTAAAAATCCTAATAATAAGTCTTCTTCTTCTTTGTTAAATGTAGGCCCAATTGGTAAAAGAAAGGAAAGAGAAACAAGCCCAAAATCCCACCAAATTCTGATTTAATTCAGAATAAATTCAAAATCATGGAATCAGGACAAAATCTTGGCATATCAGAGAGGTTGAAAACCGGTTGAAAAGAATCCTCCCAAATCAAACGGTTAAAGCCAACAATCAAAGGCTGTTTCGTCAAATCCTAGAGCTGAAACAAGAAAACTAGCAGAAGATATGGGCGAATCACCAAAGAGGGGAGTTCCACCACTTGGGTGTGGCCATCTGACCACACCAGGGCCACGAAAACGCGGCCCTAGTTGCGTTTTCGCAGCTTGTTGAAAGCTGTTGGGGGCGTTTGCTCCCCCAATCTTCTCACAACCTCGCCCCTCTGATTTTTTCCTATAAATACCATGTTCAACAGAGGAAAAAGGAGCGAAGACTAGGATTAGGATTTTTATTTATTCTTTAAGGATTTAGGCTCTTTGTTAGATAGTATAAAATTATATTTTTGTTTTATAATTTGTAGTTCAGTGCAAACACCAGAGAGAAGGGTGAAATTGAGTGTGTAATTCATCTTTGAAGTGACAATCAAAGGAGCTTCTACTTGCTTGATCAACTCAACTCGAATTCGGTATGTTCAAGTTTACTTGTCATTTTCTTGTTTGTTTTCAGTTCACAATTAGTAGCTAATTCATTTTCTGGGCATACTAATGGACCTCTTCTATCCTCTCTCTCTTGACTGATTTTCATAAAAGTAACACTTTTTGAATCAGAAAGTACCTTAGTTAAAACTTCGTTCTTGAAAGCACATGAGGATTTTTTTATTTTAAACTTGGACTTTTAAAGCACAAATCTTTTTGAACTGTTTTTATTCCATACTTGCTTCTTCGCGCTTGATGGTTTAACATTCACTTCTTAATGATTTGTAGCGAAAGGGCGTAAGATTTAAATGAAACGATCTTATTTGTTTTACTCTGACATTAAAAGAAACTAAAGGTTTTTGGTATATAATAAAAGTGATGCAACCCAAATGTCCTTGAGATAAGTACATAGTTGAGTTAAAAATTAGTGAGCCTAGATCTTCTCCTTCTTATATTAAAATCAACCAAACAATTTTCAAGCTTTTTAAATCACCTTCTCCAAAGCCTTCTCCAAAGTTGCAATTTCTCTTTTAATCATCTCCCTTCTTTCCATTCTCTTTTCAATTAAAAACGAGCACAATTCTTTGTTACTAAATAAAATACTGAAAAGCTTTCATCGCATTCCTCCTCGTGGATACGACCCGTTAGCCCAAATCTACACGGTAATCTCATAACTCTTTGATTTTATAATCAAATTTTGGCGCCATTGCCGGGGAGGGACGGTAAGTAATTCTCTTTAAAGTTTACATTTTTGGTTAACTTTCTTCTTAGTTTTTTGTACAGATTTAATAACAAGGAATTCTTGCTGCAGTGGACACATAAGTGGCCTTGGACTCTGCTCAAGAAAGTAGAGCCAAGAAGCCCTCAGATTTGCTACAGTCCTGTAGCAAACTGAGTAAACTACTAAGCTGTATTTTCTGCAGGTTGGCTGAATTGCGCAATTTAAATATCTGTAGCATTTATTTCCTTGTTTGATTCACTGTATTTACTTTCTAACCTCAACAGTAAAATGATGATTGTAAATGCTAAAATGATTTGGACTTTGCATTTAGGCACGTGTCATTTCATTACATTTTCTATTTACTGTTGAAGAGTGCTGGAGCAAAGGTACGTGTGCATAGCATCTAGTATAAGAACACTTTTGGATTGTTTACATTGCTTAAGTGTTGTTTTTCTTGTACACTGCACTAAATTGATCTAAGGGCTTGTCCTATAAACAAGATAAGGTGGGGAAGTCATTACCCTCCCTTAGCCCACAAACAATCTCCTCACTCACTAACCCAAACCTAACTAAAAATGAGTAGACGTTGGCCCTAGGGACATCTCGGACTCAATTAGGAGATTATCCTATGGGGGAAAGATGTTGAAATTTGACTCCTGCCAAATCAGTGTCTAGGAAGGGGATTAAGGGCCGAAAACCCGAAGGTTGGTGGTTACTTAATTAAGGAATGTTTTTGACGGATAACCTCCCACCAATCTTGCCCTGACCTGGCTGATTAGCTTGTGGTCAAAGTCTGCATTATACCTCCTATAGACAGTCTAACCAGTTAGGAGTCGTCTAGGTCAAAGGTCTACCCTAACTTAGGTTAGAATTTTTTCTTTTTTGTTTGCTTATTTGTTTGTTTTTTTTCTTTGTTTGTGTTTATTGTGTGATATGGCTTATAACAACAATTTTTTCAATTTTAATGGTAATCCATATTACACACCAACCTCTTTTTCGGATATTACTAACCCGGCATATCATAACTTTAACCAACCTAGTGTGCCGGATTGGTCTTATCCGAATCAATATAACCCATGCCCCCAATCTTATAACCATAATTTTCAGAATAATTTCAACTTTTCACAGAGTCAGTGGGGATTCACCTCCCCCGAGTCCAATTTTCAACCAACTTGCCTTCCTTATCCACCTTGTCCACAATATTTCCAAGTTCATACTCAGTTCCACCAGTCGAAAATAGAAAACCATCAATTTTGGAAATGAGTATGCGTGAGTCTAAACAAAAATCACAAAATCTAATGGACTCACAATTTCACCACCAATTCCAAGACAACACTTCATCTTTTCAACAAAACGATAAACCAATCAACTATGAAAAGATACTTGAAGCCATGACTCAGGCTCAAAATGCTCATAATCATGACATAGATATGATGGTCCAAACTCTATGTTCTCACCATTTGGCCAGTTCTGATGTCGCTAACTATTTTGTTAGAGCCGAAGAGTCATTTTGTTTTGGAAAACAAGGTTCCATTTCAGAACAATCATTTGAACTTGCCTAAACTCCAAATTTTGAAAATGACATTGACAGTTTGGCAAGTTATCCCTTTCCTGAAATTGAACTTGAGAATGAATATGATCATGAACCTCAACTTAGTGATTCAATTCTACTTCCTGATTCAATTATGACTCCAGTGTCTTCACCTGATTTCAATCTTTTTCCTGAGTCAACATTGGATCCTGTGCCAATTCATAGTGAAATTGAATCGCCCATCTTTGATGAT
Source organism: Agave tequilana (assembly GCA_038442645.1). Taxonomy (NCBI): domain Eukaryota; kingdom Viridiplantae; phylum Streptophyta; class Magnoliopsida; order Asparagales; family Asparagaceae; genus Agave; species Agave tequilana. Next base: position 62,964 of record JAVJIF010003671.1, read on the forward strand.
CATTTTATTGAACTTGACCAATTTCATACTTTTGAAAGTCCCATTTACAAATTGGCAAGTTCTCATTTTTATGAAATTGAACTCAATGAGAAATGTGACCTAGATTCTCCAATTTGTGATCCAGTTCAAATTCCCGAATCAATATTGACTCCTATTTTGTTACCCGATTTGAGTAATATTTTAGAGTCAGTTTTGATTCCCACACCTGTCATTCTTGAACTTGAGTCACCAATATTAAGTCACATTCCATTGTGGGAAAATGAATGTGGACTTGAGTTTCAACTTCTTGATTTAGACCCACTTCCTGAACCAATCTCGACTCCTGAACCTTTACTTGACTTAAGTCAATTTCCTGAATTGGTATTAGTTCCTGTACTTCCTAAGTCCAAGTCAATCATTCTATCTTTTCACACTCCATTTTGGGACAAGGCGGTTGACAAATTTGACTCTGAAATTAATTATGGAATTCGGAATTAGATGGGGTTAAATTTTTAATAAAAATCCTTCATGGATACATCATTTTAGTGGGTTATATTAGAGAGATTTTTGGTGGGTTCCTCTGAATTCCTTACAAAGTCGATTGGGCCGCATTTCGTGGACCAATAAGACCACCACCGGAACCACCACCTTAAGGTAGTATTTTCCTTCCCTGTCTTCTTTTTCATGCATCTATACATTAATTCATACATTGAGGACAATGCATGAGATAGGTGTGGGGGAGGGTTCTAACATAACCTAGGTTTTTCTTTTTATTAAAAAAAATTTCTTGACTATTAAAAAACTTTTTGAAAATAGAAACAATATTTTGACATATTTTTTGTAAGAAATTAAGTCAATTTTAAGGAATAGGAAAATCAAAATTAGGATTTCTTAAACTTGGTCAAAATAAGATTATTTGTTTGATTTTTAGGGTTAGGAAGATAATTTGTCAAAGTAATTTAGTCTTGATCTTTACCTTAATGAAATATGTACACTTCATACACTTACACACTAGGGTTCAAAAACAAAGATTCTTATGCCTTATTAAAAAAAGAAAAAAAAAAAAAATATATCTATGAAAGATGAACAAATCTAATTATTGATTAGCTAGGTGCTTTGGCCTAAGCAAGCCTTGGTATTTCTGCAAAAGATAATTAGATAAGTTTGATATTATATTATATATATATATATATATATATATATATATATATAAATATATAAATCCTCTGATTAAGCTGGGTATCTATGCCTCATGAAGTATAAATATTCACGCCTAAAAGTGGTATAGTTTATAAATAAAAACCTTGGTTTCGTGGCCTTATCTGCTCGAGTTTTTAAGTCCTTAGGGGTGTTTTCTCACCTGGTGCCCTAAAACTGTCCGGTTTGGGTGTCACTGACTAAAGGCTCGTTACATGGGCAGATTAGAAAGCCTAATGGAATTGAGGAATAAATACCACCAAAAATAAATATAAATAAGGCATAGGAGTTAATATTAAAGAACCCTTAGTCAAACTTCACAGTCACGATGGTGCATATGACTCAGGGTAAAGTAATAGACTAGATGAGAAGTATAATTTGACTCCTTACTTTGATTAGTAACAAATTTTTGAATAAAGACTAAGTTTAGGAATGAAAATTTCAGTTTTCCTATAACTTATAGATTACTTAAATCTTACAATTATATTTCAAATATTTTTCTCTTTCAAGATGCTTTTTGAAAATACTAACTCTTTGTTTCTTTTTCTTTATGGATTTTGTTGGTGTAATCCACTGAAAACCCTCACGAGACAAAACTCGTCCTCTAGGGAAAACCTAAAGGTTTAACGGCTTGTTGCACACGCTCAGTGCAATCGAGTGACCTGCGAAAGTGGTCTAATAATTCTTAGTATAGTTTAGTTGTTTTGCTCGAGGACGAGCAAAAGATAGGTATGGGAGTGTGATTAGTCACTAATATTGCACATTTATTATCATATTCTCATACTTATTATAGAATAAACTCTGCTTTTTCCTAATTAAATGTTTAATTTATTTGCAGGCCCATTCCTAAGGGAGAGTGAAGAGAAATAAGCCCAAAAGCCCATCAAATTCTGAATTAAATCAGAATTAATTCGAACTCAGTAAATCAAGACAGATCAGTTCGGTTCAGATCGGTTGAAAATCAGTTAGAACAAATCTCTATAAATCGATCGGTTGAAGCCAAGGATCAAAGGACATTTCATCAAAATCCCGGACTTAAACTGTAAATCCAGCTGAAGATAAATACAAATCGAGATGCCGGGGAGCACCACCAACAGGGTGTGGCCACCTGGCCACACACTGGCCACGAAATCGCGACCAAAGCAGCGTTTTCGCGGCTTTGTTAGTGAGTTAGGGGAGCGTTTGCTCCTCCTGTCTTCTTACACTCTCATATGGTGGGTTTTGCCTATAAATACTGAGATTTTCAGAGCGTACAGGGAAGGACCAAGCAGAGAGTAGAACTTAGGCTAATTTATAGTTTGTAACTTAGGTTTTTATTTTCTTTCATGTAATTTTCATTTTCTTTATGTAACTAAGAGGAGATGATACTTTCATGGAGGAATGAGAGCAAGCTTGTACTGCAGGTGACACTAGTGTAAGTGATCTCTTCTTCTATTGTTATTTGAATTGAATCAAAGTTACTTTTTCTTCTTTACTCTTATTTTCGTTTATTCTCCTCTAATGTGTTGCAATCCAAGTGAATCTGTTAGCCTAGAGACTGCTTCGCCATTACAAGTGTCCTTGATGGCCTATGGTGATGAACAACCATTCTCTTGCTAGTATAGCTTGCCCTTTTATGCTTAGTGTAGATCGGGAATGGGGAAGATCCTACACGCCATGCTTGATCGCCTTCAAAGAGAACACAAAAGGGGTAAGTAACTTTTAGTTTCTTTCTTTTCTTTTAATTTTTCAGTTTAGAACACCACAATCTACCACTTCTTTTATCATTCCTTTTCCATTTCTTTGTACATATCATTTCTAGTTTTTTCATCTTCTTAATCTACCATCTTCTTTCTAACTCACTTTAACCTAATTTTTCTCTTTTTCTTTACAAGAACTAAAAGAAGAATTTTAACCATCCTTTGTATCTTAAAAGAAAACTTACTAAAAAAAAGCTTTCATCGCTAGTCCCTCCTTGTGGATCACGACCCGCATAGCCACTTGCTATCACGGTAGAATTGAGTAATTTGCACTCTTTAATCCACTGAAAACCCTCACGAGACAAAACTTGTCCTCTAGGACAAACCTAGAGGTTTAACGGCTTGTTACACATGCTCAGTGCAATCGAGTGACCTGCGAAAGTGGTCCAATAATTGATTAGAATTAGTCTGATGTTTTGCTCAAGGGCGAGCAAAAGATAAGTGTGGGGGTGTGATCAGTCACATATATTGTATATACATTGTCACCTTACCATACTTTTTAGCTAATAAATCCTAATAATAAGTCTTCTTCTTCTTTGTTAAATGTAGGCCCAATTGCTAAAAGAAAGGAAAGAGAAACAAGCCCAAAAGCCCACCAAATTCTGATTTAATTCAGAATAAATTCCAAATCAAGGAATCAGGGCAAAATCTTGGCATATCAGAGAGGTTGAAAATTGGTTAAAAAGAATCCTCCCAAATCAAGCGGTTAAAACCAACAATCAAAGGCTGTTTCGTCAAATCCTGGAGCTGAAACGAGAAAACCAGCAGAAAATATGGGCGAATCACCAAAGAGGGGAGTTCACTTGGATGTGGCCATCTGGCCACACCAGGGCCGCGGAAACGCAGCCCTAGCCGCGTTTTCGCGGCTTGTTGAAAGCTTTTAGGGGAGCGTTTGCTCCCCCAATCTTCTCACAACCTCGCCCCTCTGGTTTTTCCCTATAAATACCATGTTCAACAGAGGAAAAAGGAGCGAAGACTAGGATTAGAATTTTTGTTTGTTCTTTAAGGATTTAGGCTCTTTGTTAGATAGTATAGAAATTGTATTTTTATTTTATAATTTGTAGTTCAGTGCAAACACCAGAGAGAAGAGTGAAATTGAGTGTGTAAGTCGTCTTTGAAGTGACAATGAAAGGAGCTTCTACTTGCTTGATCAACTCAACTCGAATTCGGTATCTTCAAGTTTACTTGTCATTCTCTTGTTTGTTTTCAGTTCATAATGAGTAGCTAATTCATTTTCTGAGCTCACTAATGGACCTCTTCTATCCTCTCTCTCTTGACTGATTTTCATAAAAGCAACACTTTTTGAATCAGAAAGTACCTTAGCTAAAACTTCGTTCTTGAAAGCACGTGAGGATTTCTTTATTTTAAACTTGAACTTTTAAAGTACAAATCTCTTTGAACTATTTTTATTCCATGCTTGCTTCTTTGCGCTTGATGGTTTAACATTCACTTCTTAATGATTCGTAATGAAAGGGCTGAAGATTTAAATGAAACGATCTTATTTGTTTTACTTGGACATTAAAAGAAACTAAAGGTTTTTGGTTTATAATAAAAGTGATGCAACCCAAATGTCCTTGAGATAAGTACATAGTTGAGTTAAAAATTAGTGAGCCCAGATCTTCTCCTTCTTATATTAAAATCAACCAAACAATTTTCAAGCTTTTTAAATCACCTTCTCTAAAGCCTTCTCTAAAGTTGCAATTTCTCTTTTAATCATCTTCCTTCTTTCTATTCTCTTTTCAATTAAAAATGAGCACAATTCTTTGTTACTAAACAAAACACAGAAATGGTTTCATCGCATTCCTCCTCATGGACACGACCCGTTAGCCCAAAGCTACACGGTAATCTCTTAACTCTTTGATTTTACAATCATGGTCAGTCAAACAAGTTAGGAGTCGTCTAGGTCTAAGGTTTACCCTAACTTAGGTTAGATTTTTTTTCTTTTTGTTTGTTTATTTGTGTGTTTTTCTTTATTTGATTTTGACATTTCTTGTGTGATATGGCTTGTAATAACAATTTTTCTAATTTTAATGGTAATCCATGTTACACCCAGATCTCTTTTTTGGATAATACCAACCTGGCATATCATAACTTTAACCAACCTAGTGTGTCAGATTGGTCTTATCCGAATCAATACATGCCCCAATCTCAATACTATGAGCAAGACTGGAATAATCATCACTACTCTTCACAGAGTCAATGGGGATACAACTCCCATGAGTCATATTGTCAACCACCTTACCAACATCTAGCTTCATATAATCCTTCTCCAAAACAACCATTAGAAGAATAAATTGACTGGGAAAAGGGGATGGAAGCCTTAACGAGCTTGAGCGATGAATTCAAATTTTAGAAGACTTGAAATCCTATCAAAATTTTCAAATCACAGATCCTTACTCTATTTTTTAAGAAAAACATGCCGACTTTGAAAAGAATATGTAATCCATGATTCAATTCTAAAATGATCCACTCATTATGATAGAAGCAAGACTTGGTAGATTGAATAACATGCATAGGATAAGGAAACTCTCCATTCCCAATCTTTGGCTATTCTCGATACTTCTAGCCATATTGATGAAAACCAAGAATCATGGTGTCTTGAAGACTTTGACCAAGATTCAATTTCACCACAAAGCCTTAAACTTGACCAATATCAACCAATTGACGAGTTGGTAAGTTTTTATTTTAATAAGATTGAACTTGATTATGAATGTGAACCCGATTCCCAACTTTGTGATTTAGTTTCTGTCTTCGAATCTAGGTTGACTCCGATATTCTTAACAATTTGGACTAATTTTTTGAGCCAACATTTATTCCCGTACCCATAGATATAGAAATAGAATCACCAATTTTGGATAGTCACATTCAATTGATGGGAAAAGAATGTGAATTTCAATTCTTAGATTTGGACTCAACTCTTGAACCAAAACTAACTCTCGAACCCGAAGTTGATTTTTTCGAGTTAGTATTGTTTCCTGAACCTATCATTCTTGAGCCCAAGTCAACCATTCCATCAACTCATATTCTTTTGTTGGACATAGGTATAGACCATGATGACTCTGTTTTGATTTTTCAAGACTAATCATGTAAAGGGAGTAATTTTCAAAATAGGATCTTTCATGATCCTATTCATATTGAGCGCTGTAAATATGTAAATAGAAAAGAGGTCAATAAAGGTTGGTTCTGTGAACTATCACATTATCTTGATTGGGTAGCAACGGTTGACCCAATCAGACCACCACCAGAACCACCACCATAAGGTAATATTTTTCTTTCTTTTCTTATTTTTCATGCATCTATGCATTAATTCATACATTGAGGACAATGCATGAGATAGGTGTAGGGGAGGGTTGTAACATAACTTAGGTTTTCCTTTTATTATTAAAAAATTTATTAACATTTTCTTTACTTTTAAAAAAAATTTTGAAAATAGAAACAATATTTTGACATATTTTTTATAAGAAATTAAGTCAATTTTAAGGAATAGGAGATCATAATTAGGATTTCTTATATTTGTACAAAATAAGATTATTTGTTTGATTTTCAAGGTTAGGAAGAAAATTTGAAAAAGTAATTGAGTCTTAATTTTTACCTTGATGATATATACATGCTTTATACACTTACACACTTAGGGTTCAAAAATAAAGATTCCTATGCCTTATTAAAAAAGAGAAAAAGAAAAAGAAAAGGAAAATATATATATATATAAAAATCCTCTGATTAAGCTGGGTATTTGTGCCTCATAAAGCATAAGTATTCACGCCTAAAAGCGGTTCATATAATAAAATCCTTATTTTTGTGGCCTTGTTTGCTCAAGTTCTTAAGTCTTTGGGGTGTTTTCTCACCCGGTGCCCTAAGACCATTTGGTTTGAGAGTCACCGATTAAGGCTCGTTACATGGGCGATTAGAAAGCCTAATAGAACTAAGGAATAATATCACCTAAAATTAAAAAAATAAATATATATATATATATATATATAAGGCATAAGAGTTAGATTTAAAGAACTCCGAGTCAAAATTTCATGGTCACAAAGGTGCAAGTAACTTAGGGAAAAATAATAGACTAATGAAAAATACAGTTTGACTCCATGCCTTGATTGATAATAAGTTTTTAAATAAAGACTAAGTTTAGGAATGAATAATTCGGTTTTCTTATAACTTATAGATTACTTGAACTCTTACAATAATATTTCAAATATTTTTTCTCTTTCAAAATGTATTTCAAAATACTAACACTTTTTTCTCTTTCTTTATGGATTTTGTGGGTGTAATCCACTGAAAACCCTCACGAGACAAAACTCGTCCTCTAAGGAAAACTTAGAGATTTAACGGCTTGTTGCACATGCTCAGTGCAATCGCATAACCAGCGAAAGTGGTCTAATAATCTTTGATTTAGTTTTATTGTTTTGCTCAGGATGAGCAAAAGATAGGTGTGGGCGTACACAAATTTTGTATTCTTTTCATTACACTCCTACATTTATCGTGTAATAAATCTACTAATTTTCTTATCTTAAATATCTATTTTGCAGAAGATAATCATGAAGAGAAAGAGAATTAAACTAAATAAATACCAATTAAAATCAGATTTAACTAGATTTATTTGGTTAGTTGAGGATGATCCCAAATCTAGTTAGAACAAATCAAGAATTCAGGCAAATGTTCAGCTGCACATCAGAGCACGTCAGAAAGATAACACCAAATGAAAACTAGTAAAATTCAAATTTTTTATAAATCCATTTTGGTTAGCTAAAGATCAACCTAGGATAATGTTAAATACAACGTCCAAATTCAAACCCCCAAGGGATAAATAGATAGAGAGAAGATCAACGAATGAGATGAAGCAATTTTGACTTGGATTCTGACTGGATACATTTTAATATTTGAATCATAACTTTCGCTACCAAAACTTAAATCTAATGATTTAAGATGATCCCGAAAGAAGACTTAAAGGGCTACGATGCTTAAGTTGATCATTATTTCTAATTCTGTCATTTGATAAGTTATATTCAGCAATCAACACGCTAATAAGGTGCAGATCAGAACTGAATATCCACATCAAATCAAGTTTGGAGATACAGGGAGGATTCAAATTCAGAAATAGTCAGCTTTCCTTCTTCATACTCCTCTACGCTTTGTATTTCTCCTATAAATATCTTCAATCTCAAAATCAAATGAAACGATCAAGCAAAGATAGATTCTTAGGCCAGTTTTTCATTCTTTTTAGTCTAGGTTTTTATTTTCTTTTTATGTAATTCTTATTTCTTTGTAAGCATAGGTTAGACTGAGATTCATGTAAGTAAGAAAAAAATAGACTTATGTTGAGAGTGACACTAATGTAACCTCCTCCTTTCTTTCATAGTTTCTACAAGCAATCGAAGGTAACATCTTTATGATTTTCTTTGTTTATATGTTCTTCTTCTTTTTTTCTACTTTTCCTCTTTTGATTTTGATGAATATCTAAGTGAATCTATAAGTATCAGTATAGCCATATTTGTATGAGTGCCACCGATATTTCACGATGTGTTCTCCTCCTCAAGATTCCAGATCATTTCATTCTTGTTTTTCTTGATGATGTAATGCGAATGGGGACTGAGCTCGATCTTATGGGTTATGCGTTAATCGCCTCCAAAGCAAGATAAAACATGCAAGGATTCCAGGTAAGTAATCAATCAGAAAAGGGTAAGTATTTCTTTTAGGTTTCTTTCTTTTCTTTTAGCTTTTAATTACCAACACCACAATCCCCCAACTCTTTTATCACTCTTTTTAATTTCTTTGTAAAATTCATTTTCTATTTTCTTCACCTTCTCATTCTACCACTTTCTTTCTAACTTAACTGTAACTTACTTTTCTTTTTGCTTTTCAAGAACTAAACGAAGATTTTTAACCATTGATTGTAGCTTAAAAGAGAACATACTAAAAAAAGCTTCCATCGCTAGGTCCTCCTTATGGATCACGACCCGTATAGCCACTTGCTATAGCGGTAGTATTGAGTACTTGCACATTCTATTCTTAAGTTCTAAAATTATATATTTTTGTATGCAGGTAAAATCTCAATCACTTACCATTCCATGGAAAGGAATTGTTTAGTGATTTTGATGGAATTGAATATATGTGATTTTGATGGAATTGAATATATTCTGTAAGAATATTGCTAGTGAATTATGCCGCTTGTTTAAGGAACAAAATAATTTCATTAGGGGAATAGGAGAATAGAACACCTAAAAGTCATCAGATAAATTCCTTCAGTCAGTTTATCTAATTATCCGAATGAATGGGTTATGAAGTTGATCTTTGATCGATCGAAAAGAGAAGGATGCGACTGAAGGCATGCCACCATTACATATGAAAAAGTCAAAGGTAAAAGTTTTAACATGACTTGTTCGCTTTATGGATCCACCATTCCATGAAAGGAAATTGGTAGAGGATTTTGGAGGAATCAAGTGGGATCAGACCCCATAGGATTTTTAGCAAATCCTCAGCTGTTAACAAATTTAGTTTAATTTTACTAACTACCATTTGAGTTTTGCTATTCTTCTCAGCATGATGAGTTTGTAGGCTGTCTGAAAATCACCAAGGACAAGTCATCAGACGCAAACCTCACATCAACACGAAGGTCACATTTTGAACTAAAACGCGGACCTCGCATCCCAAGAAGTATGAAGACTTCAGACGCAGGCCTGAGTAGACCCGCATTCGACGCGAGTCTGAGTAACTCCGCATCCCATCTAACATGAGTCTAAGTAACTCTGCATTCCATATCAAGCACAGGTCTAAGCAACTTAGCGTTCCACTTCAGACGCAGGTCTGAGAAACCTCGCTCTCACAACAAACGTGAGTCTTAGCAACTCTGTATTCTGAGATGCCCGCATCTACAACAAGCAACATGGGGTCCGTGTCCATTGCTAGACTCGCGTTTTTGTTGTAACAGACTCTCATTACTAGGTCAATTAACTCCCCACGTAATGGGGAATTTAATCCCCATTATGAAGGGATTTTAGGGGACGATAATACCCCATGACTCCCTATAAATTGCCTGAGTAGCTATGAAGAGGGGGAACTCTTTTTGAAATCCAGAGAACTCTTTTTGAATCGGAGACTCCTTTTCCAAAGAGAGGACTTTTGGAGAAAAGGAGAAAAGGAGTAGTCAGTGGACTCTAAACACTTTGCGTGTTAAAATAGAGTCCCTCTCTGATTACTCTTCAAAAGCATCCTGAAGAGAAGCTAGACAGTCGTCCGGTCAACGGAGAACAAGAATCACTCTCCACTGCTACTCAAAGAACCCAGCTTTAAAAAAGAGGAGAACCGAGTCTTCTTCCCTCTTTTGTAATCAGAATCATTCTGCTGTAATTTTTCAGCGCCTCAAGGAAATCATACATCGACCAAGAACTTCCAACACAAACAAAAGATGGCGACTCTGCTGGAGAAAATCAAGCTTAGGTGTCAGATTGGGGACCTGAAATCAAAGGTAACATGTTATGTCATTGACGCTGACACCTCGTATAATTTGTTGCAGGGACGACCTTTGATTCACCGCAATGCCATCGTCCCGTCCACTCTTCATCAAGTAATGAAATATGTTAGTTAAGATGGAAAAGTGAGAACGCTGATAGCCGAAAGACATCCATTTAAAAGAGTTGAAAATTACTTTAGTGATTCCCTCCTTTATCAGGATTCTCTTGAAGCTGATGAGAATCCACACTCAGAAGAACTCGACTTTGGCAACGAAGTAGATATAGAGCCAGAAGAAGACGAATGTCTCTAGGAAATAAATTGTCTTGTAACGAGCATTGGCAGGCACAATTTTGATACCACCGCTAATGTAGAATGAGAGTAATTCATCAATGAAAATTTAGATTCGGCTTACTTTTCTACATTTGCTTCGAATTATATACTGTCTGACACTAGCACTGATGTGGATAGTGATCCTTGGTCAGCAATGAATGCTTTGACATCATTGCACATACCAACAAAGTCATCTCTCCTAATATTCGAAAAGATTGAAAGCGCACACAATGCTCTCTTTGAAGTACCAGCTAGGCGAAAAGGTCAACAGCCAATTCTATTAGGGTGAATCGAGACGGAGCCCGTAGCTTGCAAGAGCTCAGGGGTAATTCTGAGTCTCCATGATTCTTCCATTATAGACAAAAGTCATGACACATGATGGAAAGAATGGGGTATCATTTCACAAAAAATTAGGCCTTAATTTCGGCAAAGGAAAATGAGCACTATTTCATTCGTTTTCACCGAAAGGCAAAGACCCCGATTACTACCATAAGACCCGAAGGGGACTCAGTTATGTATCTATGGCAGTCTCTCAGATCCCGAATCTGAAAATGAGGTCCATCATGATAGCTCATCAACAACGTCATCATGCGACTCAGATGTCAGCATCTGCAATATCTTCAAAAGTCTCTCAGTGAACATGGAATCAACCAATCATTTGGAAGAGGACGGAGAAGATACTTTTGAATCTGAAGAATTAATCCATTCGAACTCTGATCCATAGATTAAACATTTAAATACTCTTTGGGATACGCGCTTTGAACAACGCGAACTACTCACTGAGGATAAAGTGACTCAGATAACTCTTGGAGATGAAGATAACCCCAAGCCCATTTTCATAAGTGAGAGCTTGTCACCTTTTGAGAAAGAAGATCTAATACTGCTCATACGAGAGTATATAGATATCTTCGCGTGGAAGGACGTGCCCTGACTCAATCCCCAGATTGCTATGCATTGTCTCAACATCAACTCGGACGCTAAACCAGTCAAACAATTACAGTGACAGTTCCGTCCTGAGATCATGGAAGCAATCAAATAAGAAGTCAAAAAGCTTATAGACTCTGGTTTCGTCATGGAAGAGCAACATCCTGATTGAGTGGCCAATATCATTGTCGTTCTTAAGAAGAATGGAAAGATCCATATCTACATTAACTATCGTGATCTGAATGCCGCTTGTCCTAAAGACGAATTCCTTCTTCTAATCATGGATGTCATGATCGACAATACGTACAGTTTTGAGAGGATGTCTTTCATGGATGGCTTCTCAGGGTATAATCAAATAAAGATGTACCCTGAAGATGAAAAATGCACATCCTTTAGGATGCTTATGGGGATATACTGCTACACAGTGATGCCTTCGGCTTGAAAAAGTGATGCTCTTTGGCTTTGATGTGGGGAATGCGATCTTTCACGAACATATATGTAAGACCGTAAAATGCTACGTCGATGACATCGTCGTGAAAAACCACGACAAGGGCGATCACCTTGAAGACCCAAGGAGGATGTTCAATATCATGCGGGCTCACCAGTTGAAGATGAACCCAACCAAGTCTTTTCTGGGGGTAGCCAGTGGTAAATTCCTTGGATTTGTTGTTACATCCAAAGGAATTCATCTGGATCTTGAGAAGATCCACGCCGTCCAAGAGATGCAACCTCCGAGAAATCTTTAGAACTCAGAGGCCTACAGGGACGATTGGCATATATCTAGAGATTCATTTTGATCTCTCAGGACGCTGCAACCTTTCACCAAGTTAATGAAGAAGGGAGTCTCATTTGTCAGGGATAATGCTTGCCAAGAAGCATTTGAATAGATCAAGGAGTATCTCACACATCCGCCAGTTCTAGTAGCTTCAGTATCAGGAAAGCCTTTCCTGTTATATGTTCGAGTGATGGATCATTCCTTAGGAGCTTTACTGGCCTAGAACAATGATCAAAATCATGAGCAGGCAATCTACTATTTAAGTAGAACAATAATTGGGGTGGAGCACCTTACAACCTAATCGAGAAGGAATGCTTAGTGTTGGTCTTCGTTGTCAAGAAGATGTGACACTACCTCACAGGGCAATGCATTCAAGTCATCTCCAGAATCAATCCTTTACGATTGCTGATGACGAGTCCATCTTCACTGAACAGCAGTCTAGCGAAATATGCCATAATGCTCTCATAATATAAGATGCAATTCATGCCACAAAAAGTGATCAAAGGTCAAGCTGTGGTAGATTTCCTGGCTGATCATTCAGTTCCAGGAACTTCAAAACTTTATGACAATCTTCTAGACGAGATCGTTGAAGTTAACTTGATCAATGCCTCCTCAAAAGAATAAGTGTGGCAACTATTCTTTGACGGAGCATCAAAAATGAATCCTTTGGGAAATATCATTTCAGGTGTGGGGGTAGTACTTATCGCCCCACATAACTTTGTGATCCCTCATGCATTCTCGCTATCAGAGCCGTGTTCCAACAATGTCTCAGAATACAACGCTCTCTTAATCGGGATGCAACTTGTTGAAGAGATTGGAGTCAAATATCTCGAGGCATATCGTGATTCAAAGCTCATCGTCAACCAGATTCGCGATGAGTACGAAGTCAGACATGAAGACTTGGTTCCCTATCACAATGCAACCATTATCATGGCAGAGAAGTTTAAAAACTTCTACATTGACCATGTACCGCATTGGTAAAATGCACATGCAGATGCATTGGCGTCCCTCCCCGCTTCATTGGCCCTTCCAGAAAGTACTAGTCTACAGTCGCAACTTGTACTGCTAAAAATTCGCCCTTGAAAATAGTAAAACTTCAAGAAAAAACCTTCAAGTTAAAGAGGTTCTTGAGATTTTGACAAGCCTCGAGCTTAGGGGTGGTGATTCCCTTACTTTGACTTTGTTTTATATGGCATATTGCCTGATGACCCTAAGGAGGCAGCTGCCATTAGAAGGAAACTACTCGATTCTATTATAATGCGATCATGCAGACATTATACCGCCGATCGTATGATGGATTCTTGCTCTGATGCCTTTCACACAAAGAGGCAAAGAAAGTACTCAAAGAAGCTCATGATGTTATGTGCGGAGCTCACCAACTCGAACCCAAGCTAGGAGACCGGCTCAGAAGACTTGGCCATTATTGGCCGAAGATGATCCCTGATGCCATCGCCTATGTTAGGCGGTGTCATGCATGTCAGATCCAAGGTGACTTTGTCCATCAAGCACCGGGACGTCTTCATCCAACATCCTCCTCAAGGCCATTTGAGATGAGGGGAATGGATGTTATTGGACCAATCTGCCCTCCAACATCTAGAGGACATCGCTTCATATTGGCCATAAAAGATTACTCTCTAAATGGGTGAAAGTTGTTCCCCTGAAGGAAGTAAAGACACCAACTGTGATCGTGTTCATCAAGCATCACAAGCTTTACCCCTTCGGTGTACCCCGATGAATCATCCATGATAACGGGCCTTAATTCGTCAGCCAAGCATTCCAACGATTCTCTAACAAATTTAGAATCCAAAGTGTATCATCAATGGCATACTATCCAGCCGCCAATGGCCTTGCAGAAGCTTTCAACAAGACTAGTTGGAAGCTTCTTAAGAAATTTGTCTCGAAGAGTCAACATGACTGGGACGACAAATTAGGCGAATGCTTATGGGCTTACTGCACAATAGTGAGAACTCAAAAAAAAGCCATGGCGTTTTCTTTAGTGTACGCATGTGAAGTTGTACTCTCACTGGAGATCCAAATTCCATCTCTGTGAGTCACCTTGACAAATAGGATGGTAGATGAGGAGAAGCATTAATTGCGTCTCTAGGAGTTGAAAGCTTTAGACGACAAATGTCTACAAGCCCAACAGCAAATCGAGCTCTATCAAGCTCAGATTTTTAGAGCCTTCAACAAGAAAGTCAGAGAACAAATTTTTAAGAAAGACGACCTTGTCTTAGCTATCAGAAGACCCATAGTTATTATGTATAAGACAAAAAGAAAGTTTCAACCCAAAAAGGAAGGACTATTTATAGTAGAGTGAGTCTACTCAAATGGAGCATACTACCTTAAAACTCTAGACGGTGATGCGCTCATGATGCCAATCAATGGCAGATTCTTGAAGAAGTACTATCCTTGACAGGACCCTTCTCATGATCAGGTTAGCACTACACCTCTGACCACAGCATCCAAATCAAAGATGTTTGAAAGAGTGCCAAAGAAGAACTTCTTCCTTCAACGGATCGCATCACAGTCGATCGACGCCGAGCCAACCGAGCATTTTTAACATCCCCATGCACGATAATAATGTTGAAGAGATAAAGTGCAAAACTTCAGTTTTAACTTTATCATTCTTCTCATGATCAGATTAACACTTGATTGAAGCTTAACCTGCACACAAAAAACGAAATTTCAGAACTTTTAATAAAAATGTGCAAGTGCTCAATTCTTTTTTTTTTGGAGAATGTAAATATTATTTATCCAAACTGTATATACAGAGAGCAAGCCAAAACGGCATTACAAATCCTACAAAGTAGTATCAACCCCTAATTTGCCAATACCTGGCACACCCTCCTAGTACAATAACTCCCAGCACATACAAAATAGCAGCCAAACTGTTGGCAGCCAGGCAGCAGCAATAGTCGACTACACCTCAGCTCAAGTCGACTAGGATCCAACTCTGGAAATTTCGGACTCTCTGTAAAAACCCTGTTAGTCGACTAGCCCCAGGCTTAGTCGACTAAGAGTTAACTTAGTTGACTACTCCAAAAAGACAAGTCGACTAACAAGATCACTTGGAAGTATCAATGGTCTCTGTATCTATGCTAGTCGACCAGGCCAAACCATGCAGTCGACTAGCCATGGCTCAAGTCGACTAGGACCAAAATTTAGTCGACTAAAACCAGCTGGAAACAGTATCCAGAGCTGCTGTTCATTCCAGAACTGTGCTCCAAGTTCTGGCAGCACAGTTCTGGTAGAACAGCCCCCTGGCAGTGCAGGAAAGTCAGTGTACAAGCACCTAACAGCAGCAAAAACCAAACCCCAAACTGTCCTAACAGGTATGACAGAGAAAAAGCTCCCTAAACTATACAATGAGCTTTCAAAATTGAATCTATATGGTCAAAACAATTAGACCAACACAAGGTTAAAACACCACACAAGCGTGTGGGTCCAAAGAGAATAAAGTCCTATAGATATGCAACTTGATCTTGAAAACGGTTGGATCCACCTCCTGTGCAAGGCCTTCAAAAATTCTCCTATTGCGGGCATTCCAAATATGATAAACAGTACACGCCAGGGCCACCTTTTTAGCTTTAGCTTTGCTACTAGAACCTCTCGCCTCCTTCTTGATCCATTTAAGAGCACTAGAGATAGTCGACATTCCCCGAGAGATCCCCAACCAGTCTCTAATGCGTCTCCATAACATAAAAGAGAAGGGACATTGAAAGAATAGGTGAGCTTCCGATTCCTTATTACCGACACAGAGAACGCAAGAGTCCTCCACCTGTAAAAATGACAATCTATCCTTAGTAGGTAGCCTCTTTCTCGCTGCCAGCCAAAGAGTGAAAGCATGCTTTGGTGTGACATAAGAATTCCAAATTGAGCTTGTCCAAGGTAGCTTGGGTCCCTTACAACGGAAATATTCATACCCAAGCGATATGCACATCCGCTCACCCTCTGACCAAGAGGATAACCTCCTCTTTGCCGCCTCAACGGACCCTTCTAAATGGCATATTCTATCATGAAGCGCAATTAGCCTCTTGAGCAAAGGCGAGTCGTCTCTTATACACTTCCATTCCCAAGTAGAAACATTCCCCATAAGATAAACATGATGCACCCAACGCACCCATAAGGTATCTTTCTTCTTGTGAATGTTCCAAAAGCATTTAGCTAGCAGTGAATCATTCCAAGTTTTTAGATCTCTGAACCCAATCCACCTTCCGATTTTGGCAAGCACAAGGTTTTCCAGGAAACCGGATGATGGCGCTTGTGCCACAAGAAATTCCTGCACAACCGAGTTACCCGCTCAATGATAGCACTCGGGACCGGGAAAATAGACAGCCAGAAGCAATCCACTCCTTGTAGAACTGATCTGATAAGCTCAGCTCTACCCGCAAAAGAAAGGCAGGAAGCCATCCAAGAATTGATATACATAGTGATCTTATCAACAAAAGGAGCAAAATGGTCCAACTGAAGCCTTTGTGCCGCCAACGGGACACCAAGGTAACGGAAAGGCATCGCACCCACAGGGATACCAGTCAACTGCCTCAATTGAACAAGCTCCTCACCGTATACACCCGCCGTGAAGAGGCTTGACTTGATTAAGTTAGCGCACAAGCCCGATTTCAATCCAAAATCCCTGAGGCTATCCATAATGATACGGACAGAAGTAATGTCCCCTCTAGCCATGAGCATGAGATCATCAGCAAATGCCAGGTGTGTCAACCTAAGCTGACCACACCTAGGATGGAAATTGAACTCCAAACTGTTTGTATTCACCTTAAGTCTCCTTGACAGATACTCAATACAGATGAGAAAAAGAAATGGAGACAAAGGGTCACCCTGCCACAATCCCTTCTTCCCATCAAACCACCCCCAGATACCCCCATTCAGAGCAATAGAGTAAGATGGAGAGGTTACACATTGCATAACCCATCCAATAAATCTTTCCGGGAACTTAAGACCACCCATCACCTCAGCAATGAAATCCCAAGAGACCGAGTCATAAGCTTTCCGGAGATCCACTTTAATCAAGCACCTCGGGGATACCCTCTTCCTGTTATACTTACGCAATAGTTCTTGGACCAAATGAATATTTTCAATCATACTCCGGCCCTCCACAAAAGCAGATTGGGAAGGATCAATAATCCTACCGAGCACAGGTCGAATCCTCGCTGCCAGAATTTTGGATATCACCTTGTAGATCACATTGCAACAGGCTATAGGCCGAAAATCACCCGCCACATCAGCATGGGAAGATTTAGGCACCAAAGCAATCAAAGTGTGGTTTATTTGTTTCAGAAGAGATCCCGACAAGAAGAACTCCCTGACGGCATCACACAACTGAACGCCAATAATATCCCACGCCCTCTTGAAGAAGAGTGCGCTATACCCATCCGGACCCAGGGCCTTGTCATTCCCAATACTGAACAATGCCTCCCTAGTCTCCTCCGAAGATACCTCCCTCAGCAGATCACAAGCCTGATGAGGGGAGATGACCTCACCACACTGAAGCACATGAAGGTCAACATGTTCAACCTGAGAAGTAGTACCCATCAGTCCCTCAAAGTATCGGACAAATTCCGATGCCACCTCCTCAGTCGAGCCTGTCGAAGAACCATCCGCCTTGGAAATAGCCGCCACATAACCCCTGCCCTTGTTTCTTTTCACAATGCTGTGAAAGAACTTTGTGCATTTATCAGATTTAGAGACATAGGTGCATTTGGCCAGCTGGTAAAAGTAATCCATTTCAGCCTTAGATAAGGCCAATGCATTCTTGCGCAGCTCCACGAT
Organism: Agave tequilana; assembly: GCA_038442645.1. NCBI lineage: Eukaryota > Viridiplantae > Streptophyta > Magnoliopsida > Asparagales > Asparagaceae > Agave > Agave tequilana. The sequence goes on from JAVJIF010003671.1 coordinate 81,147, forward strand.
CCTCTCCCTTAATTCAGAATCATCAAATTGAGATTGGATCTGAACCTGAGCCTGTTTAAGAACCAACCTAGCCCGTTCAGCTCTAGAAGCAATATGTCCAAAGTTCCTCTCATTGAGAATTTTCAACGGAGCCTTCAAGAGTTTAAGCTTGCGGCAAAGCTGAAATTGAGAAGAACCTTCAATCTCAAGATCCCATACAGACCTAACTGTATCCCTGAAATCCTCATGGCCAGCCAAAAAATTTCAGAATCTGAAAGGCCTATTCACAGTGCGCGGTCGTTGAAGCAAAGAAACCACGTAAGGGGAATGGTCAGATAGACAACCAGAAGGCAGGAATTCCACATGGCAAAAGAAGGCCCTCTGGTGCCAGAGAGAGTTGGCCATCACACGATCCAACTTAGACCAAACAGTTCCATTGGTCCAAGTCAAGTGACAACCCGTGAACTGTAGGTCCGAAAGACCAAATTCATCACAACAGTCAGAAAAGTCACTAATTTGGTAGTGTGACACCTCCGCCCCACACTCCCTCTCCTCCCGCCTCAGGATATTGTTGAAATCCCCCATCAGCAGCCACGGCTCCGACAGAGTACTCCCCCAATGTATCAAGTTCTCCCATAGGCTCCTCCTAGCCACAACGGAATGGAACCCATAAACAAAACTACCAAGGAAAGATTCGGATGATACCCTACACCCTGCAGTGAATAATCTGAGGGTGGACCTCTAGAGTATCCAACTGAATCTTCAATGGGTCATACAAGATCAAGATTCTACCTCCACCATGAGACGCAAAGTTGTTGACCTGCTTCCATCCCCTAAACCTCCTACGCATGAACACTTCCAATCCATCAACAGAAAGTTTAGTCTCCAATACCGCCACTAAACTTATCTCCCTCTTCAAAGCCAGTGCCTCAACACCTTTTGCTTCAGGGGTAGGTGGAACCCCCTGATATTCCAGAAGGCCACCTTCATTTCGAAGATAGGAGGGCCTTGCCCTTCTGTTTCGTCTTAGATACAGAGGAGGAGGTGGCCAACTAATCAAGAGCACTGTTAACCCCCTCACCAGCATCACACTCCTCCGCCCAATTCTTTGGAACACCCTTCGCAACCACCGCCCCTAAGCACTGCACCACTGAACCAGAAAGAGCAGAATTCAGAGAACCACCACCTCCAGTCCCAGGCCCAAGCTTGGATCCCTCCACTCCCTCCTTGTCCCTGTCCGCTGAAGGGAGCAGATGGCCATCCCCCTCTAGCTGCACTAGACCAGGGGCATTATCCACCGTCTGCTGCTGGACATCTGCACCAGGCCTCTGTCCAGCAGCCTTCTTATTCTTCCCTTGTTACCACGCTTGGCCCCACCCTTAACCTGAGCAGCCAAAGCCTCTGCAGGGATTTTAAGAGCCGGGGCAGCAGGTTCCCTATCTGAAACATCCTCCGCCAGACCCACCGCAACATGAGACTTCCCAGGCGCCAGAACAGCCCCAAATCTACTCTGGCCTGCCGCCGCAGGACACAGCCATTGATTAGTATCCAATATTGCATATTTTACATCATAACTCCCATGCATATTACAAATAAATATGTGATTTTTACTCCTCTTCTCTACATATTTGCAGGTACACACTTAAAGGAGAGATATCCAAATAATCACTTAATTAACACTAATTAAGTGATTAATCAAGATTAAAGATAAAGCCAAATTCAAATCCAGATCTAGAGAAATCCGCCCAACAAACGAAGATTCCAGATATACCACGTGGCCAAACTAACTTGTAACAACCCACAACAGAAAGTTGTTGGGCAACTGAAACAGTTGGGCCGCGGGGCGCGACTTGGGCGCGGCAATCCTAGGGCCGTTGAGCTCCGAATTTTGTGGCAACAAACTAGGCTCTCGAAGGTTCTCTCCCATGCTATAAATACTGGACCTTGACCTGCGAGCAAAGACTGATCAGAGAAGAGAGAGAGATTAGTGTAAAGCTTTGTATTTTGTTAGTTTTTGTTTAGGGTTTGTAGCTCTCTATGATCTTCTCCTCCCTAGATTTCATTGCAAGAGAGAGTTGTAAGAGAGAGAGAGCTTGTATCATCAAGAAGTGACACTTGGAGCTATACAAGGATTGATCCATTCTCTACTTCTCTACTTGAGCTTGATTCTAGTTTACTTGCATTCTTACTTGCTTTATTTCACTTCTTGCTTTAATTACTTGCAATTTACTTCCATGCTTTGTTTTACCTTTCTTATGGCTTGTTCTAGCTAATTCTTTCTCCATGTACTAGTTTACCACTAGATTTGCCATCTTAACTAACTCAAGTGTGATTGCTCTACTTCATCTTGCAAGTGTATGATCTTCTCTTCTCCGATGGTTAAACCACCGTCTTCCAAGTGAGAAAGCAATTAGGTCAACACGCTAGACGAACCCTACGCCAATGGAGTGACAACATTAGGCAAGCATTCGCTATCAAGGAGTCTAGTAAGTCTTGGCAAGCTAGCAAGGTAAGCTAGTCATGGATTGCTTTCTTTAAGTTTTCTTTCCTTTTCTTGTGAATAAACCTATCCCAATCTTGATATCTTTTCGACAATTTCCACCATGAACATAGCCACCATTTCTTTAGTTTGTTTTTCATTTGATTCATTAATTTTATAAGCAAGAGAAGAATACTCGTTTGTTCACTTCACTACCACACGTAAAGCTTCCATCGCGAGCTCTCCCTGAGATCCGACTCGGTATAGCCTATGCTATAGCGGAGACAAGAAAGGGTACATCAAATACATTCTTATACACATAATAAGTACACCCTCTCTAGTCTAATCAAAATGGCGCCGTTGCCGGGGAGAGCGACGTTATTTTGTTGTAAAGTGAAGTACTAAACGATTCTTCTTCTCTGTTTGCAGGTTACAGGTTAAGAAACAGGAAAATATACATTGCAGTCACATATAAGTGGACCTGGGCCTCTGCTCAAGAAAGCAGGGCCCAGGATCCCTCCAGAGTGCCGCGGATCCACAAGCTTTGCCGTGGAAACGCGGCACAATGGAGTGAACTCCTAACCAATTTTCTGCAGGGGCTTCTGCTCTGCAAGATACAACTGCTTATATACTTGATTTCCTGTATACTTCACTGTATTCCTGTTAATTAATTCAACAGTAAAAATTAGTTGATAATTGCTAAAAATTGTTTAGACACTTGCATTTTAGGCACGTGTCTCTTCAATTCTTACTTTTACTGTTGAAGAGTGCTGGAGGCAAGGTACGTGTTTGCATTGCATATTAGACTAGGACAAACTCTTGCTTGATTTTCTTGCTTTGAGTGAATCCTTGTTATATTTCTTGTACACTTGCACAATTCAATTCTAAGGGCATAACCCGTAAATAAGATAAGGTGGGGGAGGTCATTACCCTTTCCTTAGCCCGAAAACCACAATCCAAGCACTCACTAACCCAAGCCTAATTTAATAAAAAAGTAGACGTTGGCCCTAGGGACATCTCGGACTCATTTAGGAGATTATCCTAAGGGGAAAAGTGTTGGAATTTAACTCTTGCAAAATCAGTGTCTAGGAAAGGGGTTGAGGGTCGAAAGCCCGAGGTTGCTGGTTACTTAATTAAGGAACGTCTCCGGACGGAAAACCTCCCACAACCTTACCCTTCCCTGGCTGATTAGCTTGTGGTTAGAGTCTGCACTAAACCTCCCGTGGACGGTCTATTTGTTAGGAGTCGTCTAGGTCTAAGTCTACCCTAACTTAGGTTAGAATTTTTTTTTCTTTTCTTCTTTTGTTTGTTTGTTTGTTTGTTTGTTTGTTGTTTGTTTGTGATTGTGTGATATGGCTTACAATTACAATTCTTTCCATCCATATGTCACACACACTCCATATTCGGATAATTCCAACCCGGTGTTTTACAATATGCACCAACACATACACGGGTTGGCCTTATCGAATCAATATGACCCATACCCCCCATCTAATAATTATAATGTCCAAAATAATTTCAACTCTTTACCGAGTAATTGGGGATTCACGTACCCGAATCAAATTCTCAACTTCCTTGTCCATCATATTCACCTTGTCCACAATATTCATTTCCTGAGTCCACTTCATATACTCCTTTTTCTGAGCCTCCATTTGAAGACAAATCTGACTTATTAAGGAGTTTAGAAGCTAATTTACAGAGAGCTGAGCAAAACACTTCCAGAACCATTCCCTCTCCAGTTCCACAGTATTTTCAAGAGTCTTACTCAGTTCCACCATTTCCTAATGAACAACCATTTGTCATGGAAACGAGTAAAGATTTCTTGTGTGAGTCCACTCTTCCATCACCACACATTTTTGACTCACACTATTCACAAACTTTCCAAAGTCAAGATTCCTATACTCCCATTCTAGAACAATCATTTGAAGATACATCAATTCTAGAAAAGAGTATAGACATCTTGCAAGAGTCTATGTTACAATATCAAAAATCACATGCCAAGTCTATCAATAGTGTGAAAGAACAATTGGATAACCTTCTTAGGAAAGAGGAAACTCTATCCTATCAACATTTGACTAATCCAGTTATACTACACACTCTATTGATATGACTCAAGACTCTTGTCATCTTGGAAATCCAGATTCAATTTCAGCACAATTACCTGAACTTGTCCAAACTTCAGATCCAATTGATACATTGGCAATTTTTCATTTCCTAAACTTGAACTTGTCCAAAATTCAAATCCCGTTGACATTTTAGCAAGTTTCTCATTTCCTAAAAATGAACTTGTCCACACTTCTGATCCAATTGACAATTTGGCAAGTTTTCCTTTTTCTGAAATTGAACTGGAACATGATTTTGATCCTGAACTTCCACTTGATGATTCCATCTTACTTCCTGATTCAATCATGACTTCCATATCCTTACCGGATTTCAATCCATTTCCAAGTCAAAATTGGATCCAGTTACCCATCCATTGTGAAATTGAATCACCAATCTTTTATGATGATCACATAGAACTTGGCCAATTCCATACTTCTGAAAAATCCCATTGACAAATTGGCAGTTCACATTTTTGTGAAATTGAACTACATGAGGAATGTGATCTTGAACCCCAACTTTGTGATTCAATCCTTCTTCCTGATTCCATAATGACTCCGGTATCTTTACCTCACTTTAATTCTTTCCCGGAATCAACCTTGGATCCTTTTACAATTCACAATGAAGTTGAATCAACCATCTTGAGGATCATGTTGAACTTGCCCAATTTTTCACTTCTGAAGATCCAATTGACATTTTGGCAAGTTCTCCATTTTGTGGAATTGAACTAAATGAGATATGTGACCTAGATTTGCACATCTGTGATCCAGTTCAAATCCCTGAATCATTATTGACTCCGGTTATATTACCCAATTTGAGTAACCTTCTAGAGTCATTTTGATTCCCATCCTTCCTGAACTGGAATTACAAATTTTTGATAGTCACATTCCATTGTTGGACAATTCATGTGGACTTGAGTTGACATTTCTTGACGTGGAACCAATTCCTAAATCCATTCCGACTCCTGAACCTTATCTTGACTTCATTCACTTCCCTGAGTCGGTGTTCCTTTCCGAGTCCAAGTCAATTGTTTGATCATTCTGGGACAAGGAGTTTGATGAAAATGACTCTGAAATTATTAGGAAAATCTTGAAATTAGATGGGGTGGTCATGTATATAATAAAAATCTTCCATGCATACATCATTCTTGTGGGTCATATTCATGAAATTTTTGGTGGGTTCCTGAAAACCCAAAGAAAAGATGATTGGGCCATGTTCCGTGGACCAATCAGACCACCACCGGAACCACCACCTTCAGGTAATTTTTGTTCCTCCCCTTTCCATTTTGTTTCATGCATACATATATCATGATGCATTGAGGACAATGCATGAAATAAGTGTGGGGGAGGGTTTACTAACTTAGAGTTTTAGATTTTATTTCTTTTACACTTCTTTTAATAAATAAAAATAAAATAAAAATATAAAAAAATAAAAACTTTTTGAAATAAGAGACAAAGTTTTGTTCTATTTTTAAGAAAATTAAGATGTATCTTAGAAATTAAGAAAGCCTTAATTATGATATCTTAAACATAGTTGAAATAATAGATCTTGTTGGAGATTATAGGCTAAGTAAGTAAAATTGGTGAGATATTTTATCTTGAGTTTTTTGCCTTAGATAATATGCACTTCACACTTACACATTTCTTAGGATGGAAACAAAGACCAAAAATGCCATGAAATAAAAAAAAAAAAAAAAGAGAGAGAGAAAAAAATATATATATAAATAAAACATCACTTATTAAGCTGGATAACTATGCCTCAAGAAGCATGGTTACTCACGCCTAACGGTGATCTCACTTATTAAGCTGGATAATTGTGCCTCAAGAAGCATGATTATTCACGCCTAACGGTGATAAAATAATAATCCCCTTTAGTTTGTGGCCTTTTTTACTCGAGACCTTAAACCCGAGGGATGTTTCTCATCTGGTGCCCTAAGACCGACTGGTTTGGGAGTCATCGGTTAAAGGGCTCGTTACAAGGGTGAACTAGAAAGCCTAAACTAAGGGAAGAAAAAAAAATAAAAAAATAAAATATATATAAATAAATGGCTTGATGGTTGGAGTTGAAATCCCAGAAATTTTCACTGAACAGGGTGTGCATATTATCTAGGTTTTATGAAAGATAAAGTATTCAATCCAATTTTGAATTCTTACCTTAATTGAAAACAAGATCTTGCATGGAGACTAAGTTTAAGGAAGAATGATTATAGGTGGACTTATGACCTAGGATCACTTATATTTTTGCAAAAATAGTTCGTAAACTCGTCTTATTCAAAATGCGTTTTCAAAACACTAACATTGTCTTCTCTTTATGGATTTTGTGGGTGTAATCCGCTGAAAACCCTCAGGAGACAACACTCCTCCTCTAGGGTAACCTAGAGGTTTAACGGCTTGTTGCACATGCTCAGTGCAATCGCGTCACCTGCGAAAGTGGTGCAATAAACTGGTAGTATAAATTTCTTTTTCTTTGTTTTGCTCGGGACGAGCAAAAGAATAAGTGTGGGGGTGTGATTAGTATCCAATATTGCATATTTTACATCATAACTCCCATGCATTACAAATAAAATATGTGATTTTACTCCTCTTCTCTACATATTTGCAGGTACACACTTAAAGGAGAGATATCCAAATAATCAATTAATTAACACTAATTAAGTGATTAATCAAGATTAAAGATAAAGCCAAATTCAAATCCAGATCTAGAGAAATCCGCCCAACAAACGAAGATTCCAGATATACCACGTGGCCAAACTAACTTGTAACAACCCACAACAGAAAAGTTGTTGGGCAACTGAAAACAGTTGGGCCGCGGGGCGCGACTTGCGCGGCAATCCTAGGGCCGTTGAGCTCCGGATTTTGTGGCAACAAACTAGGCTCTCGAAGGTTCTCTCCATGCTATAAATACTGGACCTTGACCTGCGAGCAAAGACTGATCAGAGAAGAGAGAGAGATTAGTGTAAAGCTTTGTATTTTGTTAGTTTTTGTTTAGGGTTTGTAGCTCTCTATGATCTTCTCCTCCCTAGATTTCATTGCAAGAGAGAGTTGTAAGAGAGAGAGAGCTTGTATCATCAAGAAGTGACACTTGGAACTATACAAGGATTGATCCATTCTCTACTTCTCTACTTGAGCTTGATTCTAGTTTACTTGCATTCTTACTTGCTTTATTTCACTTCTTGCTTAATTACTTGCAATTTACTTCCATGCTTTGTTTTACCTTTCTTATGGCTTGTTCTAGCTAATTCTTTCTCCATGTACTAGTTTACCACTAGATTTGCCATCTTAACTAACTCAAGTGTGATTGCTCTACTCATCTTGCAAGTGTATGATCTTCTTTCTCCGATGGTAAACCACCGTCTTCCAAGTGAGAAAGCAATTAGGTCAACACGCTAGACGAACCCTACGCCAATGGAGTGACAACATTAGGCAAGCATTCGCTATCAAGGAGTCTAGTAAGTCTTGGCAAGCTAGCAAGGTAAGCTAGTCATGGATTGCTTTCTTTAAGTTTTCTTTCCTTTTCTTGTGAATAAACCTATCCCAATCTTGATATCTTTTCCGACAATTTCCACCATGAACATAGCCACCATTCTTTAGTTTGTTTTTCATTTGATTCATTAATTTATAAGCAAGAGAAGAATACTCGTTGTTCACTTCACTACCACACGTAAAGCTTCCATCGCGAGCTCTCCCTGAGATCCGACTCGGTATAGCCCTATGCTATAGCGGAGACAAGAAAGGGTACATCAAATACATTCTTATACACATAATAAGTACACCCTCTCTAGTCTAATCAGCCATCCCTCCAACAGACCGAACCGCAGAGCTCCCCGCCAGATCTGCTGCCACAGACGGGGACTCTGGGACCAGTGAGGTACCCGGAGCCATCCCAGAGAGGGTGGACAGTCCTACAGCAGCCAAGGGAGCCACAAACTTAGTAGTAGACACCACAGCCGACTTCGCCTTACCAATATGATCCCTGGCCCCCCTTGACAGCACCCCTCACGTCACTACTACTCGCATTCACACCGCCAGACTGCAGCTTCTTCTTAGGTATATAAGCTGAGTAAATTTCTCCCCGCAGATACTTTGTTGCAATCTCCCTCCATATGTCCAAAGACCTTACACTTCTTACAGTATTTGGGCCTAAACTCAAATACCACCGCTTGATGGTACCCCACTCCCGTCGGTAGCCTCATTTATACCGACGAGACAAGCTCCTTCGATACATCAACCTCCACCATAACTCTCGCAAAGGAGAGTCTCTCCTTGGTACGAGTCATTTATCAGTAGTAATGGGATTACCAACTCTAGACGCAATCTTGCTGAGAGCCCTCACATTCCAACAATCTAGGGGCAGGTCAGGCAGTTGGATCCAGAGCGGAATCGTAGCAACCTTCTCATCCCCAAACGTGAAAGCATCTGGGCAAGATTTTAAGCATCAAGTTTCTACCGTACGCGAAATACGGTCCCCATTCAATACCTCAGTCTGTCCTCTTCTGATAGGAACTTGAATACAATCCACCCCGACCGATGTAACCAATGTGTGCATTGCACTTTCCACCCCTCCCTTAAACTTCGGACAGCCGCCACACCGGGGAACCTGCCTGCAAATTGGCCCACCAAGCAATATCCCCAAGCCTCTTCCACAGCATCAACATCCTCCTCCTCGATCATCACCGTATCCCCATTAACTTCAAATTCTCCAGCATGATCCCCTTACCTAAATTACGATTATCCCTAAACAAGTTCACCCATGGGGCCTTAGGGGCATCACCCATAGCCTTCTCAGAGACCCCTACAGTAGCTTCACCACCCAGCTTCACACCTGCAGCAACGGCCTTGACTGGGGCAAATCATCAAGCACTTGGTCTGCCACCAGCCTCCCACCATCAACAAGACAGTTCAGAGATAAGGCCCACAGTCACCACCGACTTCCCATCCCCTACAACAGCACAATCGGAGTTTCTACATGAAGAATCATCTTCACTAACCTCGATGTCTTCAGAGGAGTCGAGATGACTCAAATTCTCCCCGCAACCTGTTCTGCGACCGCCAGATTCTGCAAATTCTTCCCCGAATCTGTCGCATCCACCGTGGATCCACCATTTTCACCTCCCTAACACGTTCCAGGGCAGCCCCAGACCGGATCTGGTTGCTGGCCTCATGGAGGATGACCACCAAACGGAAATAACAGCCGCTGTTCCCACCAGCCCTAAACTGGGGATGGGAAGCTCACGCATAAGGGAGAAACCTCACCAGGGAAGAGTAACAAGACCAAGAAGAGAGAGGTGTTGAAGGCACTCAGTTGGAGAAGAGACAAGGGAGGAATCCACCATGGGAGAATTCGGCCCAGGGAGAGCAACTCTCTCAAACTCCTCGACTGCAAGTGCTCAATTCTTACCGTTATAGCAAGTGGCTATGCAAGTGCTCAATTCTTACCGCTATAGCAAGTGGCTATTGGGGTCGTGATCCACAAGGAAGGTTTGCGATGGAAGCGTTCAAGGTTCTTTATGAAATCTTTATGAAGACAAAACGAAAGTTCTTTTTGTTTTTAAGAAATAAAAAAAGAAAAAGAATTATGTTAAAGTTAGAAAGAAAACGGGGTTAGAATGAGAAAGTGGAAAAGAATGGAGAATGATTATTATAAAGAAATGGGAAAAGAGAGATTTGGAGATGTAGTGTTGGTGATTTAATTTACAGAAATAAAAGAAAAGAAATAAAAACAATTACTTACCTTCTTTTCACCAAAAGCTTACCTTGAGTCTTTATCGAAGATGTTACTTGAAGTAGAGGCAATCAGCGCATAGCCCATAAGAGTTGAGTATTGGCTCTTCCACATTACATCATCAAGACAACTCAAGCATGAAATGATACAGAGAGAGACTCAATTCCATCGTCATGAGCTATCGGTGGCACTCGCAAAGGCAAGGCTCTTTCGATGCTTTTAGACTCACTTGGAAGACAATTGTACCAAAAAGAAAAGTGAAGTAGAAAAGAAGAAGAAGAAGAAAAAAAAAAAGAAGTAGATACAAATAAAGAACATAGATTCGATTTCATAACGATTAAAGAAATGAAAGAAATCTTACACCGGTGTCACTCTCAGCTCAAGTTTCATTTTTGTTCTTCGATGAAAGTCTGATCTCCTCTGAATTACATAAATTAAAACTAAAATTACATGAAAAAGAGAAACAAAAACCTAAACTAAAAAATGGAAAACTAGTCCAAATCCTATCTCTGCATGGTTGTCCCATTTTCAGTGCAAATACTGGCTTTTTATAGGCATAACCCACACGAGGAGGATCCCGGGGAGATCGGGGAAGCAAACGCTCCCCCTAACTCCCCAACCAAGCTGCGAAAATGCGGCTTTGGCCGCGTTTCCGCGGTCAGGGTGTGGCCAGGTGGCCACACCCTGTTGGTGGGTCTCTCCGGGTTCTCGTTCTGTCTTTATGTTTGATTGGATTTGCAGTTTAGCTCCGAGATTTTGAAGAAATGACCGTTGATCTTTGCTTCAACCGATCGATTCTGAGAGGATTCTTCTCAACCGGTTTTCAACCTCTTGATTTTACCCTGATTCACTAAGCTCGAATTAATTCTGATTTAATTCAGAATTTTGGTGGGTTTTGGCTCATTTCTCTTCATCTCCTTAAGGAATGGGCCTGCAAATAAATTAAACATTTAATTAGGACAATGGAGATTTTATTTTATAATAAGTATGGAAATATGATAGAAATATGATACTAAACATGCAACATTAGCGACCAATCAACACTACAACTCTAATCACAGCATCCAGATCTAAGATGTTTGGAAGAGTGCTGAAGAAGAGCTTCTTCCTTCAATGGATCACATCATGGCCAATCGACTTCGATCCAACCAAACATTATTAACATCAGTGCATCATATTAGTATCAATTAGACAAAGTGTGAAACTTCAGTTTTAGCCTTGTCATTCTTCTCTAGCTTATCTATACACATCCAATGCCTTTGACGGCTAAAGGATAGAGGAAACAGTTGGCATTTAAGTCCAACAGAAAATCCTCGATAACTCATCATGCTGAGAAAAATAGCATGGCTAGCCCAACTCAAACAATAGTTGGTAAAGGCAAACAAAATCCGTTGATAGCCAAGTGTTTGCTAAAAATCCTGATGGACCTACTCCCACTTTCCCTCCACAATCTCTTACTAATTCCCATCCATGGAATGGTAAGACCACAAAAAGATTGTAATTATTTCCCAAGCGAATAATTAGAAATCAAACAACAAGTCAAGTTAATACTATACCTCAGCATACCCCACTGTTAAGTTAACATTATACCTTATAAGTGCCTTCTTCTAATATCCCCAGCGGATAAATTTTCAACTTGTCAATCCTCTTCAATAGTATGGCAAGTCTACCAAATTGCTCAAATTGTAAAAATCTCTCGGTCAAGTTAATACTACACCTCTGACCAAAATATTCACTTGCCAATTCTCTTCAATTGAATGGCGAGTCTACTAAATTGCTTAAATCGCAAAATTAAAATCTTGGTCAAGTTAATACAACTCTGACCAAATTTCAACTTGTCAATTCTCTTTAAAAGAATGGCGAGTCTATTAAATTGCTCAAATCAAAATCAAATCCTCGTTAAGTTAATATCACACCTCTGACTGAAATTACTCATATCATAATATAAATTCCTGTTAAGTGAACACTACACCTATGATAGTCGTTCTCTCAATTTCCCACAGAAAACGAGACATTCAATGCTAAGTGATTGAGGTTTGACCTTCACACAAAGTACAGAATTTCAGAACTTAAGAATAAAAAGTACAAGGTACTCAATGTCACCGCAGTAGCAAGTGGCTATGCGGGTCGTGATCCACAAGGAGGGACTAGCGATAGAAGCTTTTAATAAGTTCTCTTTTAAGTTACAAAGAATGGATAAAGATCTTCTTTTAGTTCTTAAAAGGAAAGGAAAATAAATTACAATCAAGTTAGGAAGAAAGTAGTGGATTGAGAAGATGGGAAAAAGGAAAATGGATTATATACAAAGAAATTGAAAAGAGTGATAAAGATGGTTGAAGATTGGGATGATCTAAACTAAAAAATAAAAGAGAAGAAAGAAAACCTAAAAGAAAAACTTACCTCATCTGGTTGATTACTTACCTGAAAACCTTGCATGTCTTACCTTGCTTCGGAGGCAATCAAAGCATAAGCCATAAGATCGAGCTCAGTCCCCATTCGCATTACATCATCAAGATGAACAAGAATGAAATGATATAGAATCTTAAGGAGGAGAACATCATCATGAAATATCGGTGGCACTCACACAAACATGGCTATACTGATGCTTCTAGGTTCACTTGGATATTCATCAAAACTAAACAGAGAAAAAGTAGAATAGAAGAAGAACATATAAACAAGAAAAGCATAAAGATGTTACCTTTGATTACTTGTAGAAACGATGAAAGAAAGGAGGAGGTTACATCGGTGTCACTCTCAACATAAGTCTCTCTCTTACTTACATGAATCTCAGTCTAACCTATACTTACAAAGAAATAAAAAAATTACATAAAAAGAAAATAAAAACCTACACTAAAAAGAATGAAAAACTGACCTGAAATCTATCTCTGCTTGGTCGTCCTTTTTTTGCCTTTGAGATTGCAAGTATTTATAGGAGAGATACAGAGGGTAGAGGAGTATGAAGATAAGGGAAGCTGACAATTTCTAAATTTGAATCCTCTCCTTATCTCCAAACTTGATTGATGTGGATATTCAGTTTTGATCTGTAATTATTGGCGTATTGAATGCTAAATATAACTTAACAAATGACAGAATTAGAAATAATGATCAACTTAAGAGTTATAGCCCTTTAAGTCCTCTTTCTGCATCATCTTGAATCATCAGATTTGCATTCTGTTAGTGAAAGTTATGATTCATATACTAAAATGTATCCAGCCAGAATCTGAGTCAAAATTATTTCATCTCATCCATTGATCTTCTCTCTATCCATTTATCTCTTTGGATTGGACTCTGTATTTGGCGTTATCCTCGGTTGATCTTTAGCTTTAACCACTTGATTCACTAAAAAATGAATTTAACCAACTGGATTTGGGATCATCCTCCTCTAACCAAATAGATCTAGTTAAATCTGAATTTAACTGATATTTATTTGATTTTATCCTCTTTCTTCCCATGATTATCTTCTGCAAAATAGACACTTAAGACAAGAAATTTAGCAGATTTATTACATGATAAATGTGGATATGTAATAAAGAATAATGCAATAAATGTGTGCAATCGCACCCCCACACGTATCTTTTACTCGTCCTCGAGCAAAATAACAAACTAAACCAAAGATTATTAGACCAGTTTCGCAGGTCACGCGATTGCACTGAGCTTGTGTAACAAGCCGTTAAACCTCTAAGTTACCCCTAGAAGACGAGTTTTGTCTCATGAGGGTTTTGAGTGGATTGCACCCACTAAATCATAAAGAAAGAGAAAAATGTTAATATTTTGAAAACATATTTTGAAAGAAAAATATTTGAAATATTATTGTAAGATTTAAGTAATCTATAAGTTATAGGAAATCAAATTTCTTATTCCTAAACCTAGTCTTTATTCAAAAATTTGTAATCAATCAAAGTAAGGAGTCAAATTGTGCTCTCATCTAGTCTATTACTTTACCCTAAGTCATATGCACCTTCATTATCGTGAAGTTTTTACTAAGGGTTTTTAACTCTAACTCTTATGCCTAATAGAACTAAGGAATAATATCACTAAAAATAATATATATATATATATATATATATATATATATTTTTTTTGATATTATTCCTTAGTTCTATTAGGCTTTCTAATCTGCCCATGTAACGAGCCTTTAATCGATGACTCCCAAACCAAACAGTTTTAAGGGCACCGGTTGAGAAAATACCCTAAGGACTTAAGGACTCGAGCAAACAAGGCCACAAAACTAAGGATTTTATTATATGAACCATTTTTAGGCGAGAATACTTATATGCTTTATGAGGCACAAATACCCAGCTTTATCAGAGGATTTTTATAGATATAGATATATTCTTTTTTTAAAACTTATCTAATCATCTTTTGCATAAATATCATGGCTTGCTTAGGCCAAAGCACCTAGCTAATCAATAATTAGATTTGTTTATTTTTCATAAATATACATATATAGTTTTTTTAAAGGCATAAGAATCTTTATTTTTGAACCCTAAGTGTGTAAGTGTATAAAGTGCACATATCTCATCAAGGTAAAGATCAAGACTAAATTACTTTAACACATTATCTTCCTAACCCTAAAAATCAAACAAATAATCTATTTTGACAAGTATAAGAAATCCTAATTATGATTATCCTATTCCTTAAAATTGACTTAATTTCTTATAAAAAATATTGTTTCTGTTTTCAAAAAGTTTTTTTAAATGTAAAGAAAATGTTAATAATATTTTTTTTGTTTTTTAAAAAAATGGAAAACCTAAGTTATGTTAGAACCCTCCCCACACCTATCTCATGCATAGTCCTCAATGTATGAATTAATGCATAGATGCGTGAAAAAGAAGAAAGGGATGGAAAATATATACCTTAAGGTGGTGGTTCCGGTGGTCTGATTGGTCCACGAAATGCGGCCCAATCGAATTTGTATGGAGTTCGGAGGAACCCACAAGAAACCTCTCTAATATAACCCACTAAAATGATGTATATATAAACAATTTTTATTAAAAACTTTACCCCATCTAATTTCCAAATTTCATAATTTCAAAGTCAATTTTATCAACACCCTTGTCCCAAAATGGAGCGTGAAAAGATGGAATGATTGACTTAGACTTAGGAAGTACGGGAACTAATACCTACTCAGGAAAGTGACTTTAAGTCAAGTAAAGATTCAGGAGTCGAGATTGGTTCAGAAAGTGAGTCCAAATCAAGAAGTTGGAACTCAAGTCCACATTCATTTTTCGACAATGGAATGCGACTTAATATTGGTGATTCAAGTTCAAGAATGACAGGCGTGGGAATCAAAACTGACTCTAAAATATTACTCAAGTCGTGGGTAACAAAACAGGAGTCAATATTGATTTAAGAATTTGAACTGGATCACAAATTTAAGAATCTAGGTCACATTTCTCATTGAGTTCAATTTCATAAAAATGAGAACTTGCCAATTTGTCAATAGGACTTTCAAAAGTATGAAATTGGTCAAGTTCAATATGATGATCATAAAAGATTGGCGATTCAATTTCATGATGAATTGGCACAGGATCCAATGTTAACTCAGGAAAAAGATTGAAATCAGGTAAAGACACCAGAGTCATTATTGAATCGTGAAGTAGAATTGAATCACCAAGTTAAGGTTCAAGATCAGCTTCATTTTCAAGTTCAATTTAAGAAAAGGGATAACTTGCCAAACTGTCAATGTCATTTTTAAAATTTAGAGTTTAGGCAAGTTCAAATGGGTGTGCTGAAATAGAATCTTGTTTTCAAAACAACATGTGATTCGTCAACTCTAACAGAATTGTTAGAGACATCAAAAATGGTCAAACAGTGAGAATGGAGAGTTTGGACCATTAGATCTATGTCATGATTACGAGCGATTTTAGCCTGAGTCATGGCTTCAAGCATCTTTTCATAGTCGATTGGTTCATCATTTTGTTGCGATTGGACTTATGAAGTTTTGTATTGAAATTTGTGGTGAAATCGTGAGTCCGTCAGATTTTGTGATTGTTGATTGGACTCACGCATAAATCATTTTCAAGATTGATGATTTTCTATTTTGAACTGGTGGAACTGAGTATGAATCATTGAAATATTACGGACAAGGTGGATAAGGAGGACAAATTGGTTGACAATTGGACTCGGGGGAGGTGAATCCCCATTGACTCTGTGAAGAGTTAAAATTATTCTAGAAATTATGGTCATAAGATTGAGGGTATGGGTTATATTGATTCGGATAAGACCAATCCGACATACTAGGTTGGTTAAAGTTATGATATGCCGGGTTGGAAATATCCGAAAAAGAGGTCGGGATGTATATATGGATTACCATTAAAATTGAAAAAATTATTGTTATAAGTCATATCACACAGGAAATGTCAAACACAAACAAAAAAGCAAACAAATAAAAGAAAAAAAAATCTAGCCTAAGTTAGGGTAAACCGTAGACCTAGACGACTCCTAACTGGTTAGACTGTCCACGGGGGCTATATTACTGAATCTGACCACAAGTTAATAGGCCAGGTAAGGCCATGATTGGTGGGAGGTATCCGCAAAAGCGAAGGGCCTAATTAAGCTAAACCACCAGCCTTCAAGGTTTCGCCCCTCAATCCCAAACCTTAGTCACTGATTTGGCAAGAGTCAGATTCAAATCAACTTCCCCCTTAGGTCAGTCTCCTATTTGAGTCTGAGATGTCCCTAGGGCCAACGTCTATTCAGTTTTAGTTAGGCTTGGGTTAATGAGTGAGGAGATTATTTATGGGCTAAAAGAGGGTAATGACTTCCCCACCTTATCTTGTTTATAGGACAAGCCCTTAAATCAATTTAGTGTAGTGTACAAGTATATAGAAAAAAATAATACTCAAGCAATATTTCATACAAGAATGAACCTTATACTAAATGCTATGCATACATACCTTGGCTGCAGCACTCTTCAACAATAAATAGAAAATGTAATGAAATAGACACGTTCCTAAATGCAAAGTCTAAATCATTTTTAGCATTTATTTTACTATTGTGTTAGAAATGGATATACAGTGAGTCAAATAAGGAAATAAATAGCTACAGATATTAAACTTTGCAATTCAGCCAACCTGCAGAAAATACAAGTTAGTAGTTCACTCAGATTGCCACAGGAATGTAGCAAATCTGAGGGCTTCTGAGCTTTGCTTTCTGAGCAGAGTCCAGGACCACTTATATGTCCACTGTCGCAGCAAAAATTCTTTGTTGTCAAACCTGTATACCAAGAATAAAAAAGAAAGTTAACCAAAATGTAAATCTAAAAAGAGAATAACTTATCGTCCCTCCCCGGCAACGGCGCCAAAATTTGATTGAGATTAGACCTGCACACAAAATATAGAATTTCAGATTAAGAATACAAAGTGCAAGGTACTCAATGCTACCGCAATAGTAAGTGGCTATGCAGGTCGTGATTCACAAGGAGGGACTAGCGATGGATGCTTTTAATAAGTTCTCTTTTAGGTTACAAAGAATGGTTAAAGATCTTCTTTTAGTTCTTAAAAAGAGAAGGAAAATAAATTACAATCAAGTTAGGAAGAAAGTGGTGGATTGAGAAGATGGAAAAATGAAAAATGGATTATATACAAAGAAATTGAAAAGAGTGATAAAGATGGTTGGAAGATTGGGGTGATCTAAACTAAAAAATTAAAAGAGAAGAAAGAAACGTAAAAGAAAAACATACCTCCTCTGGTTGATTACTTATCTGGAAACCTTGCATGTTTTACCTTGCTTCGGAGGCGATCAACGCATAAGCCATAAGATCGAGCTCAGTCCCCATTCGCATTACATCATCAAGACGAATAAGAATGAAATGATATAGAATCTTGAGGAGGAGAATATCATCATGAAATATCGGTGCACTCACACAAATATGACTATACTGATGCTTCTAGGTTCACTTGGATATTCATCAAAACCAAAAGAGAAAAAGTAGAATAGAAGAACATATAAACAAGAAAAGCATAAAGATATTACCTTTGATTACTTGTAGAAACGATGAAAGAAAAGAGGAGGTTACATCGGTGTCACTCTCAACATAAGTCTCTCTCTCTTACTTACATGAATCTCAGTCTAATCTCAGTTAACCTATGCTTACAAAGAAATAAAAAAATTACATAAAAAGAAAATAAAAACCTACACTAAAAGAATGAAAAACTGGCCTAAAATCTATCTCTGCTTGGTCGTCCTTTTTTTGCCTTTGAGATTGCAGGTATTTATAGGAGAAATACATAGGGTAGAGGAGTATGAAGATAAGGGAAGCTGACTATTTCTGAATTTGAATCCTCTCCCTATCTCCGAACTTGATTTAATGTGGATATTCAGTTCTAACCTACAGCTTATTGGCGTATTGATTGCTAAATATAACTTATCAAATGATAGAATTAGAAATAATGATCAATTTATGAGTTGTAGCCCTTTAAGTCGTCTTTCTGGATCATCTTGAATCATCAGATTTTCATTCTGGTAGCAAAAGTTATGATTCAAATACTAAAATGTATCCAGTTAGGATCTGAGTCAAAATCGCTTCATCTCATCCATTGATCTTCTCTTTATCCATTTATCCCTTTGGATTTGGACTCTGTATTTGACGTTATCCTCGGTTGATCTTTAGCTTTAACCACTTGTTCACCAAAAACTGAATTAACAACTAGATTTGGGATCATCCTCCTCTAACCAAATAGATCTAGTTAAATCTAAAATTAACTGATATTTATTTGATTTTATCCTCTTTCTCCCCATGATTATCTTCTGCAAATAGACATTTAAGACAAAAAATTTAGCATATTTATTACATGATAAATGTGGATATGTAATAAGTAATGCAATAAATGTGTGCAGTCACTAAGTTAATACACACCTCTGGCAACCATTTCATTATTAAGTTAATACTACACCTATGCTAATGATTCTCCCTCGAGCTTTCTTATCGAAGCCGAGATGTCGAATGCTAAGTTAATATCACACCTCTAGCATTCAACTCGTTGTAAGTAAATATTAAATTTAAGACTGCAATCTTCTCAGTTTTATCCATGAAAATAAGATCTCTTTGATGTTAAGTTAATATCACACCTCTAGTATTCACTTACTTGTCAAGTTAATATCACACCTCTGATAATTTAATTTACTTGCAATTGTAAATCCTAACTCGTCACGTTAACATTACACCTCTGACGGTAAAGTTTTCATAAAATCTCCTAGTGGATTTAATTCTACTTGTTATTCTCATCAATAGAATAGCAAGTCCACAAAATATATTCAAATCATGAATTCAACTTCTGTCAAGTTAACATCACACCTCTAACAATAACCTTTTCAAATTTCTTAAATAGAGTTTTCAAATTTTGAGTTGCTATGTTAATCATCAACTCTAGCAAATTAAAGCCAATCACTTTTATTTGTCTCACTTTCAAAATATAATGGAAAGTCAAGACAAAGAAGAAGGCAAAATTATCACTTTTATTTATATCAAAATTTAAAAGTGATACAAAACACTCTTTTATCCAATAAGTTGAAGTGTTAAAAAGAAAAGGAGAGGACAAAAAATCACTCTCACTCGGCGAGAGATTGTATTTGTTCCCTAAAGCGCTAGATATCTTTTTGACACGCTTCCTCGATTTCGGCTAAGGCCCGAGCCCTCAGCTCCTCTTTAGACAAGAGTTTCTTTGTGGCGAGTTGTGCTTGAAGAGCTCCGACTTCAAAGTGTGGACTTTGAGCTCCTGTTGTACTTGACCTTTAGCGACCTCAAGCTCCTCCACCCTCTTTCTCTCATTTGTGAGCTTCAACTCGTTGTTATAGATTAAAGCTTGTGCTTTATCAATTGCAGCTCGAACACTTGCTATCACGCCTTCCGTGCCCTTGGAAATAATCTCAGATTCCTGAAGGTCGTCTGTCAAGTTTTTGATAGGAGGCTTTAAAATCATCAAGACAATGAGCTTCCTCAGCTATATGTTCTTTAATCTCCTTTCGCTCCTATTCCTGATTGATGCGGAGGTTCTCGGACACCCATTGAGCATCAAACAACGGGTTGGTTCTCTCCAAGTTTCTAAGTTCCTTCGAGTACACACCGAGTCACTCAACTAGCCCCTGATGCACTCTTGCATGATCAAACCCCCAGTTTGCCGGATATTTGATTAGTCTCTAATTTTGCATAATTTTTATCACATTCTCATATTTATTTCATGTAAAATTTTGCTAATAAAACCTTGCTTGCTTGATCCTAGGTCCATGGTGTGCAAATGAAGAAGAAGACCTAAATCACTATTTAATTGGGGATTAAGAGCCTACCAAGTAGCCATTGACTTTAGAGTGAAGATTTGGTCAAACTAGGGCATCAAATCAAAAATCCAGGAGCACAGGTGGACAGAAGACAAACTGGGCGACGCGCTGCCCGAAGCCAGGCGCGCGCCGCCCTGGCAGGGCCACGGAAACGCGGCCCAGGCCGCGTTTTCGCGGTCCTTTGGGCGCGCGCGCGCCTGCACTTTGGGCCACGTACTTCCCACGTGGCCCCCTTTCCCCTGGTGCCTATAAATACCCCCCCTGGTCTTCTCAGTTTGAATAGATCCAGAGTTAGAGTAAGTTTTTGTAATCTTGTTTTTAGTTTGTAGTTGTTGATGTTGTTCTTCTTCTAGTTCTAGCTTTAGCCATTAGAGTGAAAGAGAGAGAGTGTGTACAAGTTGTATTGGAAGGTGACAAGATAATACAAGTAATTACTTCTCTTTCTTCTTTCCATTTACTAGTTGTTTTCATTTGCTTTCATTTGCTTTTACATTCTTGCTTTAGTGTAACTCCTTCTCTTTATCTCTTTTCTTTTGTTGTTCTTTTCTTCTCCATGTGTAACTAACTCCTCCATTGCATGGCTAACTAACTACTAACCCACTAATCTTTAACTACTTGATTGATAACCCGCATGAGTCAATAGTGTCAACAAGCCTTGTGCAAACGAGAGCTATGGCATCTTAAGACGAGGGTTCTAACTCTAACTTACCTATAAGTATTTACCTTCTTATATTTCATACTTAAATGGTTTCTTTGATGATCTATGGGTTTTGTATTTTATTTGTTGTTGTAAGTTAGAGACTTTCCTTTTAACTTTGCCGATACCATTAGTGCACTCGTGTCTTCCCGTATTCTCGCCTTCTAATGGATCTTGATATGGGAATATCCGAGTTTTTTGCCGTGTAAAGCAAAGTTATAGGAAGAATTTTCACTCGATTTCCACGTGAATAGTTCCATTGCATAAGGGGTAAGCTTGCCTATGATCCATCATGAGGCACATCTTCAAAAAGTTAGGGATTAGTGGAGCAATTAGTAGAAAGTTAGCCATGCGTTTTTACCATTAAGAAAAACCCACTTTTAGAAACCACCAAAACATTTTCCAACAATTCTTGAAACAACTTGTTTTCACTTTTCAATTCTTTATTTGGAAACAAAGAACATTCTCTTTTCTTGAACATAAAAGCCGCATCAAGCTTCCATTGCTCTCCCTCCTTATGGATACGACCCGTATAGCCACTTCGCTACTACGGAAGAATCGCAAAAGTAGTAACATCAACCTACACTTCCTTCTCTTATTTTAATACTTGCTTTTTGCCGATCAAATTTTGGCGCCGTTGCCAGGGAGGAAACGGCTTTATTGTTCACTACTAAAGATTGTTCTTTTTGTGTGTAGGAGAAGTACCAAGGAGCTCACTATCACGGGAAGCGAAGGAGGTGGCCAAGGACATTGCGCGAGGATTCATTTGCCCTCAGAAAAATTCGTGTAAAAGTGAGTTTTTCCGATTGAAGTACCAAAAAACTCATTTGTAGGGTTGCCGAACGCCGCTAAAAAAAATTGCTTTCTAAATTTTTAGTTTCCTTGGATGCTTCACCATATGCATGTGTAATAAATTCAACAGAAATTCACTTGTTGCTTAATTGAAATTGGATTAGACTTTTGCATTTAGGCACGTGTCTATTTAAATTCATTTCAATTCTCTGTTGAAGAGTGCGGGAGACAAGGTACGTGTGCATTCATATAGAATAGGACCAACATTTTGAAGTGATTTACCGCTTTGAGTGTTACCTTGTTGTGAATAAACTGTACACTTGCACAATTAACTTTAAGGGCAAAACTCAAATAAACAAGATAAGGTGGGGATTTTATCACCCTTCCTTAGCCCAAAAATCATCTCCAAGTGCACTCACTCTTTCCCAAGCCTTAACTAAAAATCAATAGACGTTTGCCCTAGGGACATCTCAGACTCACTAAGAGAGTAACTGAGGTTGGAAATTGTAAGAACTATACTCCTGCAAAATCGGTGTCTAAGGAAAGTGGATTGAGAGGTAAAGCCTCGAAAGCTCTGTGGTTTGGCGTAATTAGGCCCGTGGCTCTGCCCGGATACCTCCCCCCGAGCTTTGCCCTTTCCTGGCCGATTAGCTGGTAGTCGAGTTCCTGCAACAACCTTCCCCAGAGAATCGACCAGTTAGGAGTCGTCTAGGTCCAGGTACCTTAGACTAAGGCTTGTGGTTGTTTTTCTTTCTTTTATTTGTTTTTAGTTCTTTTTCGATTGTTTGCTGTCTTCACGTTGGTTGTGGTGTGCTGCATGCAAGAGTGGGTGAGAGATCCGTCAACTTCTAGATTAATAAGAAACACTTCTCTACCCTTGCATCCAGAACCGGTGATGGCGTCACTTCAGGATAGATTTTACCCGATCAGAACTTCACTTCCATCTTGCATAAAACTTCCTGAAGCAAACGACAATAATTTAAAGTTGAAACCCCAATTCATTAACACTCTTCCCAAATTTCATGGTTTAGAATCGGAGGACGCATACTTCTTTGTTAGGGAATTTGAAGAAGTATGCCTCATGATGCGTATACCCCAGCTAGGAGACGATGCCGTTAGATTACGTTTCATCCCTTTTTCCCTAAAGGACCTAGCTAAGAAATGGTTGTACAGTTTGGCAGCAGATTCAGTCACGATGTGGGATGATTTCGTCAAGGCCTTCTTGAAGAAATTCTACCCAATTCACAAAACTGCCCTCATTAGGAAGAACATCATGCAGTTTAGGCAGGAACCGAGCGAACCATTTTGGAGATACTTTGAGCGATTCAAAGATCTCCTAGCTCAGTGCCCTCATCATGGCGTGGAGAAATGGCGTCAGTGCCAGATTCTTTACAATGGTCTAGACTATCAAACGAAAACTCTTTTAGAGACCATGTATCAGGGAGGGTTCTTGGAGAAGGATGAGAATCAGGGTTGGGATTTATTTGAGGATTTAGCTGAGAAAACCCTGCAATTAGAGCCAGCCTCGGAGAAACCTAGGATTCACAATCTATAGCTTCAAGAGGAGGGCTCCTATCTCTAGAATCATCCATAGCTGCCGAGGCTAAGATTGCTACCCTAATGAGAAGGATAGAGGCTCTGGAAACAAAAGAGCCAGCCAGTTTCAACCAGATCAACCCACCACTAATTCACAATCCGGGTTGTTCATATTGTTAGGCATCAAACCATGTCTTTGAAGAGTGCCCTATTTTCCATGCCTAGCAAGTGCCACCGGAACACATGAACGCGGCTTACTCACGGCCGCCTTACAACCCCTACTCACAGACCTACAATCCCGGCTGGAGAAATCACCCCAATTTCTCCTGGGCCCAAAACAATCCTCCCAGGCCTAATTTTTCCAACAACTTTCACCATCCTACTCCTCCACCAACTTTTTCCAGTCAAGCCCCAGCTTCCTCCTCCAAAGGCTCACTAATGGAAAAGAAAATCAGTAAATTGGAGGAGAGCATAGAGGCTTTCATAAAGTCCCAAACCGCTTTTATGCAAAACTAGGGACAAACTCTGAACAGTCATTCACAGGCCTTATCAAGATTGGAAATGCAGATAAGCCAGTTAGCTAGCTCCCTAAGTGAAAGACCTAAGGGTACTTTGCCTAGTCAGCCGCTAGTTAACCCAAAACCTCCAACCAAGCATATGAAATTCAGGATCCATCAATTAACCAGTGTAATGTTGTTCACACACTGTGATCTGGAAAGAAGGTAGACAACCAGGTTTACCAACAGAAAAGTCCAGTCCATCCCGATCCCACTCCTGCCTCCACCTCTGCTAGTTCCTCCCAATCCACTCCACAAACATCTGACGAGGACAAAGCTGCTGAACCAGTTCATAAGCCTGTAGCACCCTTTCCAATAGGCTTAGGAACAACAATAAAAATATGCACATGGAGAAAATGCTAGAGATGTTCAACCAGGTCAAATTGAATGTGCCACTTCTTGACGCTATCCAACAAGTCCCGGCTTATGCCAAATTTCTTAAGGATATGTGTACAAAGAAGAGAAAGACCAATGTGCCCAAGAAAGTGTTCTTGGCCACTAATATAAGCGAGATTCTGTCTGGTCCCATTCCGGTGAAATACAAGGATCCCGGATGTCCCATCATTTCCTGCACCATAGGACAGACCGAAATAAGTTGAGCGCTTCTTGACCTGGGAGCAAGTATCAACTTGCTACCTCTCTCTGTATACCAGCAACTTGGGTTGGGTGAGCTAAGCCCAACTCGAGTCACCATTCAGCTAGCTGACTGAGCTGTGAAGATCCCGAAGGGGGAAATCACAGACGTCCTCATCCGGGTCGGGGATTTCATTTATCCCGTTGACTTCATTGTGCTTGAGACCCAACCAGTGTCCAATCTTAGGTCTCAAACTCCTGTCATCTTAGGACGCCCATTCCTTACTACAGCCAATGCCATAATCAACTGTAGGAACGGGTCCATGCGATTGACTTTCGGAGACATGACGAAGGAAGTCAATGTCTTCAATCTTGGAAGACAACCTAGGGATGTCAATGATAAGATATTTGAGGTCAATTCTATTGAAAACCTAACCAGTGAGCATGAGGAAAGTATGGAGACAGAAACTGAGGCAGAATTTGATCTGGAGGCTGAGGATTTCAATTTAGACCAGATCATAGATTCAGCAGTGGATTGGGCATCAAGCCCCAGTGTACCCCATCCTAGGATTGAAAGCCCAGAGATTGCCTCCAATGAAGAAACACCTTCCCTAGAGCTAAAAGCCCTGCCTGAACACCTCAAGTACGCCTACCTAGACGGAAAGGACACCTTGCCAGTTATTATAACATTCCACCTGACTGAGCAACAAGAGGATAGCTTAATGTCTATTCTGAAAAGACATAGGGAAGCCATTGGATGGACGATGAAGGACATCAGGGAATAAGTCCAGCCATAGTACAACACAGAATCCATTTAGTCGATGAAGCAACCCCTAGGAGGGACCCACAACGCAGGCTTAACCCTCTCATGCAAGAGGCAGTTAAGGCTGAAATTCTGAAACTATTAGATAATGGGATAATTTATCCCATTTCTGATAGTCAATGGGTTAGCCCTGTTCATGCGGTCCCAAAGAAGTCTGGCTTTACGGTGGTAGAAAATGAGGAAAAAGAGTTGGTACAAACAAGACTGCCTATCAAGGTTCGTGTTTGTATCGACTACAGGAAGTTGAATGCAGCTACCCGTAAAGACCACTTCCCGCTACCCTTCATCGACCAAATGCTTGAGCGTTTGGCTGGACATGAGTACAACTGCTTTCTAGATGGGTACTCGGGATACAATCAGATCCCCATTGCTGCAGAAGACCAGGAAAAGATGACGTTCACCTGTCCGTTCGGAACCTTTGCTTATCGGCGCATGCCTTTTGGATTGTGCAATGTGAAAAGTCACCTAGAGGGGGGGTGAATAGGTGACAATGCTAATCAAGGGGCAAATTAAAAATTTAAAGCTACAACAATCAAGTTTCACAAGATGAATGCAAGCAAGTAAATATGACAATGATTATGATGAGCAAGAATAAGAGCAAGTATAGTAAAAGAGTGCAAGAAAGTAAACCAATCGCAAACACAAGGATATGTTATCGAGGTTCGAGCACCCAGCTCTACTCCCCGCCTTCCCCAGAAGGATTCTA
The DNA here is from genome assembly GCA_038442645.1 of Agave tequilana. NCBI lineage: Eukaryota > Viridiplantae > Streptophyta > Magnoliopsida > Asparagales > Asparagaceae > Agave > Agave tequilana. The sequence goes on from JAVJIF010003671.1 coordinate 107,388, forward strand.
GCTACTTCCACTATCACAAAGAACAATTACAACCGGAGTACCCAACTCCTCAATTACAATCACAAGAATATCTGAGTAGTCACAAGACCACAAACTCTCTCTTTCAAAAATCTCTTCCCTTACAAAGGTCCTTAAAGAATAATGAGTAGAATTGAAGCTCTTTTGTGTGTAAGGAAAAGAAATTGAAATCAGAGAAAAACTTTTGAAAAACCCTTCAGAAAATGAGAGAATTTAGCACAAAAACCAAGAACTTTGAAAGCCTTAAACTTTTGAATTTTTAACAATAATTGTTGTTGTAACCAATCTCTCCCCAAACACCCCTATTTATAGGAGAGGGCTAGGGTTTAGGGATAAAACATATTTACTGATGTTTAGGAGGTAATTAGATCAAAATATATCCTTAAACGAATTTTTAAACACAAAAGACAAAAATAAACAGCTCTTAAAAATCTGCCCGTTACTGTTCAAACGGTCAGATCGGTCGACTGGGCCGGTCGACCGGTAGTACAAAAATTCGACCGTTATAGGCTAGCGGTCGACCGACCCGGTCGACCGATAAAACCTGTGAGCAAAAGCAATAGTCCGGTCGACCGCCTCGGTCGACCGACAGACATGCACATGGATACGTGCATCTGCCAGAACTTCGGTCGACTGGTCCGGTCGACCGGACCAGACTGACACAGACTCGGTCGACTGCCCCGGTCGACCGGATCAGGTCAAAAATTTATTTTAGAAAAGAAAACAAAGAGGATTTTGATTTTAACAAAAATACTTTTGAACAGGGAATTGTATAAAACACAAATATATATCTGTAGGCAAAAACTTGTATGCAAAATATTTGTATAATTTATAAGAAATTATTTTGGAATGAACATGTGCGCAAAAACGTGTGTGATAGAGCTTCAAACCTATCCACTATTCTTTAACATACTATAAACTGAAAAACAAATTACATGAAGACTTCTTGAGCTATCTTCAAGTCTTTGAGCCATCCAATGCCTTGCTAGTGCCTTCTCTTCTATGATCCTTCCTTGATGTGCAATTTGCCTTCCTTGCTTGGTGGAACTTAGAAGTTCTTGCAATAGCTAAGCAAATGGTCTCAAAACATGGTACAAAACCTGAAACTCATCTTAACAAACTTGTTAGTACCAAATAGCTCTAATTTGGTTTGTCATCATCAAAACACAAAACAATTGGAGAGTGTAACCTCTTGGGCCAACAATCTCCCCCTTTTTGATGATGACAAAACAAATAGGCTATTAACAAAAATATAGGGAGGAGAAAGCTCCCCTCAAATTATGCTATACATAAAACACAAGAATTTGCTCTAGATACCAATAATTGAAATGATGCACCAATTATTGAAACTAATATAAAACACAAAAATTGCTCTTGATACCAAAAATACCAAAACAACTAAAACACAAGAATTCTCAAAATACATGAATTCAAAGACTCATACATACATAAACATAAAACTCATAAAACAAATCTTTAAAATTTAAAGCATATAAATTCATATGGAACCAAGACCAAATGAACTTATTTTTGTCATGTAAACTTATTCTCCCCCTTTTTGTCATACATCAAAAAGGGTTATGAAAAACATGTCTATTCAATAATACAAACATTAAGTTCTCCACAAATAAACGAAAATCTAGCAAAATCAAGAGGTTTATTGAAAATATCGGCTAGTTGTAAATCCGTGGAAACATAATCAATATCTATATCACCTTTCTCAAAATGATCTCTAAGAAAGTGATATCTAATCTCAAAATCCTTGCATAAAAGCTCATTAGTAGATCCAAAAATTATATCATCAACATAAATTTGCACAATTAAAATATCATTATCAACATGCTTAGTAAAAAGAGTTGTGTCTACTTTGCCTTTAATAAAATCATTTGAAATGAGAAAACTAGAAAGCCTTTCATACCAAGCTCTTGGAGCTTGTTTCAATTCATACAAAGCTTTATCAAGTTTAAAAACAAAATCGGGATGAACATGATCAATAAAACCGGGAGGTTGAGAAACATAAACTTCTTCATTAATAAAACCATTTAAAAATGCACTTTTTACATCCATTTGAAAAAGTTTAAAATTTTTAAAACATGCAAAAGCTAGTGTCATCCGTATGGCTTCAAGCCGTGCTACGGGTGCAAAGGTCTCCTCAAAGTCAATTCCCTCAACTTGAGTGTAACCTTGGGCCACTAACCTAGCTTTATTCCTAATGACATTTCCGGACTCATCCATCTTGTTTCTAAAGATCCACTTAGTACCAATTATTGGTCTATCGTGGGGCTTAGGAACAAGGTGCCAAACTTGGTTGCGCTCAAATTGATTGAGTTCCTCTTGCATGGCAAGCAACTAATATGGGTCTGTCTCGGCTTCGAGAATGCCTTTGGGTTCAAAATGAGAAATGAAAGCAAAGTTACCACATAGGTCATGGAGTTTGGAGCGCGTAGTGACTCCTTTAGATGCATCACCCAAGATGAGCTCCTTAGGATGATTTGTAGCGTATCTCCAAGCTTTAGGAAGCGGTTGAGTGTTTTCCTCCTTATCCTCTTGAACTTCACCAATAGGATCTAACTTTTCTTCTTGAGCGGGTGAGTCCTTCAAGGATAGTCTCTCCATGTCTTCACCTAATGGTTCAAACTCTACAACATTCTCAACAATCACATTAGATTCTTCAAACTTAACATGCATGGATTCTTCAATGGTTTGAGAAGATCTAATGAAAACTCTATATGCTTTGCTAGTAGAGGAATATCCAACAAAGATAGCCTCATAAGCCTTAGCATCAAATTTACCCAAATTATCCTTAGTATTCAAAACAAAACACTTGCATCCAAAAACTTTAAAATATGCAACATTTGGTTTTCTAGAATGATACATTTCAAATGATGTTTTTGAAGAATTTTTGCACAAATAAATACGATTTGATATATAGCATGCGGTGTTTACGGCCTCGGCCCATAAATATTGAGGGAGGTCATATTCACTTATCATTGTCCTAGCCATCTCTTGAAGTGTTCTATTTTTCCTTTCTACAACTCCATTTTGTTGTGGAGTTCTAGGACAAGACATTTCATGCTTAATTCCCTTTTCATCACAATAAGTCATGAAGAGTTGGTTAACAAACTCACCACCTCTATCACTCCTTATTCTCAAAATCGGAAAACCCTTTTCTTTTTCAACTCTTTTCGAAAAATTTTAAAATGAGAAAAAGTTTGATCTTTATTTTGTTAAAAGAAAACCCAAGTAAAACGGGAGAAATCATCAACTAAAACAAATGCAAATCTACTTCCATTTAAACTCTTAGTTTTAGTTGGTCCAAAAAGATCCATATGAATTAATTCTAAAGGCCTAGTTGACATGATATCCTTGATTGGTTTAAAGGAAGACTTGGTTTGTTTCCCAAGTTGGCACGCACTACAAATGCGGTCTTTCTCAAAATCCAAGCAAGGTATACCCTTCACCAATTCCTTTGAATTAATCCTAGAAATATGGTCAAAAGATGCATGTCCTAATCTTCTATGCCAAAGCCAAGAATTTTCATCAAAAGCATTTAAGCATTTAGTAGAACAATCTAAATTAAGCATGTCAATGATATAAACATTATTATCACGAAAACCGGTAAGAATACAAACATCAGATTTAACATCAAAAATCTTGCATGAGGAATCATCAAAAACAACTTTAAGTCCACGGTCACAAAGTTGACTAATGCTAAGCAAATTATGTTTTAAACCATCTACTAAAACAACATTCTCAATAATAGGAGATGCACCAATTTGAATGTTACCTATACCGATGATAGTTCCTTTGGAGTCATCCCCGAAGGTGACGGTGCCACCTTCCACGTACCTTGATAGGGTTGTGAAGTTGTTGATGTCCCATGTCATGTGTCTTGAACAACCACTATCAAGGTACCACCGCTCCCTACGTCTTGGAGCTTTGGTGTGTACCTACATCAAACAATTTAAGACTTGATTTTGGTACCCACATTTTCTTGGGTCCTCTAGGGTTAGTGTCATGAACCCAAACAAGATTATTTGTTCTATTTAGTTGATCATAGCAAAACTTAGCTAAATGTCCATTTTTACCACAATATGTGCATCTATATACTCTACCATATTTAAAAGCATAATGGGTGTGTGATTTGTGAGCATGGGCATTGTGAGCATGAGCATGAGAGGTGTTAGCATGAGAATTTTTAGCTTGTGAAGTATTGGCATGTGAAGTGTGCTTTTTAGAAAACATGTTCTCAAGTTTCTTAGTATTGAAAGCACAATCATTTAAAACTTTTTCGAAATCATTCATTTTGGATTTAAAAGAAGAAATTTCTTTTTCATCAATAATAGGAGATTTTGCCTTACAAGTACTCTTGTAGGCACAAAATTCTTTTTGCATGGAAATGAAATTAGAAGAAACATCATCTTTTTCTTTAGAAACAATGGCAAGTTGATTCTTAAGAAAAGCAACTTCTTTTTGTAATTTTAAGCATTCAAGTTTCTTATTATCATAAGTTTCAGAAAGTTCTACAAAGGCATGAACTAGAACTTCCTTACTTAGTTCATCATCTTCATCATCAAGGGATTGAGGGGTTACCTTAGGTGTGTTTGCCATGAAACACATATTAGCTTGATCCACCTCCTCTTCGGACTCGCTTTCCGAATCCCATGTTGCTTTGTAGGCTTTCTTCTCCTCCGGTTTCTTTGGCTTGAAGGAGGAAGTCATCTTCTTCTTGAACTCCGGACAATCCGCCATGATATGTCCAGGTTTGCGGCAATTATAGCAAATGATCTTCCGCTCCTCTTTGCCTTCGAATCTTCTCCGGGAGTTGAACTTGTTCTTTCGGTACAACCTCTTGACATTCCGCACAAGTAGAGTTAGCTCCTCATCTTCTTCTTCGTCTTCATCATCATCATCATTGGTGGATGAAGTCTTGAAGGCTATGGATTTCTTCTTTGAAGTAGTGGCTTCTTCTCTTGCCTTCTTCTCCATCTCATGGGTCTTTAGGTTCCCAATAAGACTAATGATGTCCATCTCGTCCTTGTCGTTCAACTCCTTTAAGGTGGTGGCCTTGATCTCCCATGAAGAAGGAAGAGCCCGTATCACTTTGCGCACCTTTTGATCGTTGGAGATGACGTCACCTAATGAAGAAAGACCATTTGTAATTTTAGTGAAACGAGTAATCATACAATCAATGGATTCATCATCAAGCATTTTAAATGATTCATATTGAGACCTCAAGAGATCTATTTTAGCTCTCTTGACTTGTGAAGTCCCTTCGTGTGTGACCAATAAATGTTGCCAAATCTCATAGGCGGATTGGCAATGAATTACCCGTGTAAGGTCATCCTCATTCAAGGCGGTTAATAGGGAGTTTTGGGCTTTGGAGTTAGCCTCATATTCTCTAAAGTTGAAGTCGGTCCAAGTGCTCTCATCACTATCGGGTGCTACATAGGGTTTAGTCAAGGACTTGGCCACTAAGCTACCCAAAGATTGCAAAAATATAGTCATCCTAACCTTCCAAATTGGGAAATTAAGTCCATCAAATTTAGGAGGGGTTTTGATGTTATCGGCCATGTTTACTAGTGATGAAAGAATGAATGAATGAATGTTGATTAGCAAATATTAAAGATCTCTCTATGGATGTTAAGCCAAACCTAGAGTCCAAGCTCTGATACCAATTGAAAAGTCACCTAGAGGGGGGTGAATAGGTGACAATGCTAATCAAGGGGCAAATTAAAAATTTAAAGCTACAACAATCAAGTTTCACAAGATGAATGCAAGCAAGTAAATATGACAATGATTATGATGAGCAAGAATAAGAGCAAGTATAGTAAAAGAGTGCAAGAAAGTAAACAATCGCAAACACAAGGATATGTTATCGAGGTTCGAGCACCCAGCTCTACTCCCCGCCTTCCCCAGAAGGATTCTAGCTACTTCCACTATCACAAAGAACAATTACAACCGGAGTACCCAACTCCTCAATTACAATCACAAGAATATCTGAGTAGTCACAAGACCACAAACTCTCTCTTTCAAAAATCTCTTCCCTTACAAAGGTCCTTAAAGAATAATGAGTAGAATTGAAGCTCTTTTGTGTGTAAGGAAAAGAAATTAAAATCAGAGAAAAACTTTTGAAAAACCCTTCAGAAAATGAGAGAATTTAGCACAAAAACCAAGAACTTTGAAAGCCTTAAACTTTTGAATTTTTAGCAATAATTGTTGTTGTAACCAATCTCTCCCCAAACACCCCTATTTATAGGAGAGGGCTAGGGTTTAGGGATAAAACATATTTACTGATGTTTAGGAGGTAATTAGATCAAAATATATCCTTAAACGAATTTTTAAACACAAAAGACAAAAATAAACAGCTCTTAAAAATCTGCCCGTTACTGTTCAAACGGTCAGATCGGTCGACTGGGCCGGTCGACCGGTAGTACAAAAATTCGACCGTTATAGGCTAGCGGTCGACCGACCCGGTCGACCGATAAAACCTGTGAGAAAACGCAATAGTCCGGTCGACCGCCTCGGTCGACCGACAGACATGCACATGGATACGTGCATCTGCCAGAACTTCGGTCGACTGGTCCGGTCGACCGGACCAGACTGACACAGACTCGGTCGACTGCCCCGGTCGACCGGATCAGGTCAAAAATTGATTTTAGAAAAGAAAACAAAGAAGATTTTGATTTTAACAAAAATACTTTTGAACAGGGAATAGTATAAAAACAAAATATATATCTGTAGGCAAAAACTTGTATGCAAAATATTTTTGTATAATTTATAAGAAATTATTTTGGAATGAACATGTGCGCAAAAACGTGTGTGATAGAGCTTCAAACCTATCCACTATTCTTTAACATACTATAAACTGAAAAACAAATTACATGAAGACTTCTTGAGCTATCTTCAAGTCTTTGAGCCATCCAATGCCTTGCTAGTGCCTTCTCTTCTATGATCCTTCCTTGATGTGCAATTTGCCTTCCTTGCTTGGTGGAACTTAGAAGTTCTTGCAATAGCTAAGCAAATGGTCTCAAAACATGGTACAAAACCTGAAACTCATCTTAACAAACTTGTTAGTACCAAATAGCTCTAATTTGGTTTGTCATCATCAAAACACAAAACAATTGGAGAGTGTAACCTCTTGGGCCAACACAATGCTCCCGCAACGTTCCAACGGTGCATGCTTAGTTTGTTATCTGACATGGTGGAACGTTTTCTTGAGATTTTCATGGACTACTTCCCCATCTATGGAGATTCATTTGAGCAGTGTCTTCATCACTTAGAGTTGTGCTACAAAGATGCATTGAGAAGAACCTAACTCTAAACTGGGAAAAATGTCACTTTATGGTGAGACAGGGGATTGTCTTGGGCCATGAGATTTTGAGGAGAGGCATAGAAGTGGATAAGGCTAAGGTAGAAGTGATTGCTTAGCTTCCACCACCCAAAAGCATCAAGGATATTAGATCCTTTTTAGGGCATGCTGGGTTCTACCGACGGTTCATTAAGGACTTTAGCAAAATCGCGAGGCCCTTAACCAACCTGCTCGCTAAGGACGTGCCCTTTGATTTCAACGATGAATGTTTCAAGTCATGGGGGAAGCTTAAGCAAGAACTGATTTCTGCGCCTATCATTTCTGCCCCTAATTGGGCCCAGCCATTTGAAATCATGTGTGATGCATCTGATTTTGCTATTGGCGCTATTCTAGGACAACGCATCGATAATAGGCAGCACGTGATATACTATTCGAGTAGGACTTTGAATGACGCCCAACAGAACTATACAATGACTGAGAAGGAATTATTGGCCGTTGTCTTTGCGTTAGAAAAGTTTCGGCCTTACTTGTTAGGTTCGAAGACGGTGATTTTTATGGATCACTCGGCTCTGAAATACCTCATGACCAAGAAAAAAGCAAAAGCTCGACTGATTCGGTGGATCCTTTTGCTTCAAGAATTTGACTTAGAAATCTGGGATAAACGAGGTATAGAAAATGTGGTCGCTGATCATCTCTCGCGAATTCCGAATGCACCAACCATCCAAGCTCCAATCAACGAGGATTTCCCAGACGAGTACATCCTAGCCATTCTTAAGAAACCCTGGTATGCGGACATCGTTAATTACCTGGCCACGGGACAATTACCCGCTGACTGGACAAAGCAAGACCAAGACCGTTTCTTTGCCCAAGTACGGTACTTTTTATGGGAAGAACCGTATCTTTTTAAGTATTGTCCCGACCAAATAATTAGACGATGCATACCCGAGGAGGAACAGAAGAGTGTGCTCAGCTTTTGCCATGACCTTACATGCGGAGGACACTTCGGTCCCCACAAGACTGCAGAGAAGGTTCTACAAAGTGGGTTCTACTGGCCCACTTTGTTCAAAGACTAATATCATTTTTGCAAGTCATGCGCAAACTGTCAGAAGATTGGGAAAATTTCTAGAAGAGACATGATGCCCCTGAACCCGATCCTTGAAGTTGAGATTTTTGATGTTTGGGGTATCGATTTCATGGGGCCATTCCCCAATTCCTTCGGCAACCAGTTCATTCTGGTTGCTGTAGATTATGTCTCTAAGTGGGTAGAAGCTGTGCCAACCAAGACAAATGACAACAAAGTGGTTGTCAAATTTCTCAAAGAAAACATTTTCTCCCGGTTTGGCACACCTAGAGCGATAATTAGTGATAATGGATCGCATTTCTACAACAGAGTTTTTGAAGCTCTGATGCGAAAATATTCCATCAATCACAAGTTATCGACCCCGTATCATCCCCAGACAAATGGGCAGGTCGAAGTCACCAACCGACAGATCAAGCTCATTCTGGAAAAAACTGTCGGACAAAACCGAAAGGATTGATCGGTTAAGCTCAATGATGCATTGTGGGCTTAACGCACCGCATTTAAGACAGTTCTGGGGATGTCTCCCTATAGAATCGTGTTTGGCAAAGCCTGTCATCTACCAGTAGAGTTAGAACATCGGGCCCTCTGGGCCATTAAGCAACTCAACTTTGATCTGACCAAGGCCGGTGAACTTAGGAGACTGCAGATTTCTGAATTAGAGGAGATACGGAATGAAGCTTATGAGAATGCACGAATCACCAAGAGCAGAACTAAACTTTTTCATGACCAAATCATAACCCGAAAAAACTTTGCACCGGGAGATAGGGTTCTGCTGTATAACTCTAGGCTTCATATTTCCACGGGGAAGCTGAAAACTCGTTCGTCGGGACCGTTCATTGTGCGCACTGTTTTCCCATACGGTGCTGTGCTTATTGCAGATCCTAAAAACAACACAGAATTTAAAGTGAATTGGCAAAGACTGAAGCCCTTCTTGACCACTGAGCCTATGCCTCCAAATGAGAGTGTGCTGACTCTTTTTGCCCCGTCATACACCTAACCACAACAAACAAATAAAATAATAATAATAAAATAATAAAAAAGAAAAATTTAGATGATTGCCCCGTGTACATTCTTTTTGACATTTCTTTAGCCTATCGCACTTGGCCGGCCCGAGTCCACGAAGACAGTGACATCATTTCTTCCCCCTATTTATTGCATTTGCATTTCCATATGCATTCATTGAGGACAATGCATTAGATAGGTGTGGGGGGTGCTAACACTTTTTCTTTTTCCTTTTATTCTTTCTTTTTCTTTAAAAAAAAATCTCCAAATTGAAAAGAAATTTCATACTCTTTATAAAAATGCCAAAAGATTGTAAGAATTATGGGAACCTTATTAATGAATCTTTATTTTTGCCTAAATAAATAAGAAAGATTGGTTTGACTAAAAAGTTAGAAGGGATAAGGAAAATAACTCATACCTTTTATTTTAGCCTTAGTCGAATATACATAACCCACACACACATGCTTGGGATTTAGAGACACAACTCTGAAAAAAAAAGCTGGATAATTGTGCCTCAAGAAGCATGATTGCTCACGCCAAAAAAAAAATTCTATATACAATAATAAATCTTGATTTCGTGGCCTACTCCATTTGCATATTTGACCTGCAGGGTGTTTTTCCACCTGGTGCCCTAAGACCATCTGGTTTGGGAGTCATCGGTTTGATATGTGTTACATAAGTGAAGAAATTAAATGATATTCAAAGTTGAGTTGAAAAATCCCAAGCACATCACACTTACACATTATGCATATCTATCTAAAGCAAAATAAAAGAATGAATTAGAAGTACAAGATCCTTTCTAAATTTATAAGAAAAACCATAGTTTCTTCATTTATGACGGCTAGAATATAAGAAGACTTATGAGGGTTAAACCTAATTCTTATATCATTCGGTCATTTTTACTTAGATAATTGAAAGTTCTTTTTAATAAATAAACAAAAAAAAAAACTTTCTAACAACTAACTTCTTTTCTTTACTTACTGGATTTTGTGGGTACAATCCGCTGAAAACCCTCAGGAGACAACGCTCCTCCTCTAGGGGAAACCTAGAGGTTTAACGGCTTGTTGCACATGCACAGTGCAATCGCGTCACCTGCGAAAGTGGTGTAATAATGTTCTCATTTTTGTTTTGCTCGGGACGAGCAAAAAGATAAGTGTGGGGGTGTGATTAGTCTCTAATTTTGCATAATTTTCATCACATTCTCATATTTATTTCATGTAAAATTTTACTAATAAAACCTTGCTTGCTTGATCCTAGGTCCATGGTGTGCAAATGAAGAAGAAGACCTAAATCACCATTTAATTGGTGATTAAGAGCCTACCAAGTAGCCATTGACTTTAGAGTGAAGATTTGGTCAGACTAGGGCATCAAATCGAAAATCTAGGAGCTCAGGTGGATAGAAGACAAACTGGGCGACGCTGCCCGAAGCCAGGCGCGCGCGCGCCTGCGCTTTGGGCCACGTGCTTCCCACGTGGCCCCCTTTCCCCTGGTGCCTATAAAAACCCCCTGGGGTCTTCAGTTTGAACAGATCCAAAGTTAGAGCAAGTTTTTGTAATCTTGTTTTTAGTTTGTAGTTGTTGATGTTGTTCTTCTTCTAGTTCTAGCTTTAGCCATTAGAGTGAAAGAGAGAGAGTGTGTACAAGTTGTATTGGAAGGTGACAAGATAATACAAGTAATTATTTCTCTTTCTTCTTTCCATTTACTAGTTGTTTTCACTTGCTTTCATTTGCTTTTACATTCTTGCTTTAGTGTAACTCCTTCTCTTTATCTCTTTTCTTTTGTTGTTCTTTTCTTCTCCATGTGTAACTAACTCCTCCATTGCATGGCTAACTAACTACTAACCCACTAATCTTTAACTACTTGATTGATAACCCGCATGAGTCAATAGTGTCAAACAAGCCTTGTGCAAACGAGAGCTATGGCATCTTAAGACGAGGGTTCTAACTCTAACTTACCTACAAGTATTTACCTTCTTATATTTCATACTTAAATGGTTTCTTTGATGATCTATGGGTTTTGTATTTTACTTGTTGTTGTAAGCTAGAAACTTTCCTTTTAACTTTGCCGATACCATTAGTGCACTCGTGTCTTCCCGTATTCTCGCCTTCTAATAGATCTTGATATGGGAATGTCTGAGTTTTTGCCGTGTAAAGCAAAGTTATAGGAAGAACTTTCACTCGATTTCCACGTGAATAGTTCCATTGCATAAGGGTTAAGCTTGCCTATGATCCATCGTGAGGCACATCTTCAAAAAGTTAGGGATTAGTGGGAGAAATTAGTAGAAATTTAGCCATGCGTTTTTACCATTAAGAAAAACCCACTTTTACAAACCACCAAAACATTTTCCAACAATTCTTGAAACAACTTGTTTTCACTTTTCAATTCTTTATTTGGAAACAAAGAACATTCTCTTTTCTTGAACATAAAAGCCGCATCAAGCTTCCATCGCTCTCCCTCCTTGTGGATATGACCCGTATAGCCACTCGCTACTACGGAAGAATCGCAAAAGCAGTAACATCAACCGATACTTTCTTCTCTTATTTTAGTACTTGCTTTTTGCCGATCAATATTCTTGACCTGGTTATTGATTGCTAAAATAAATGAAACAACCAATGAGTTTAAGAATGTACCGTGTAGCTTGTGGCTAACGGGTCGTGTCCATAAGGAGGGATGCGGTGGAAGCTTTTCGATGAGTCGTTTAAAAACAAGGAATTTGTGTTCGTTTTTTAGGAAAAAGAGAATGGAAGGAAAAGAGATAAAAAAGAGAAATTTCAACTTTCAGAAAAGGATTTAGAAAAGGTGATTTTAAAAAGCTTAAGAGTTGTGATGTTGTTTTGTAATAAGAAATCAAATCTGGGCTTACTATCTTACTACTCAATTGTTCATTCTTCTCTTAAAATATTAAGTCCCTCAAGTTATCATTTGCAAAACTTAAAGTTGATTTTTTTAGAAAGCTTTAAGTAAAGCACATAAGATGCAGAAGAGTTGAGTCCTTTTTCTCTGAGAAAGAGTTGGAATCGGATATTAAAACATAAAGCGCGAAGAAGCAAGAATGAATTAAAAACGATTCACAAGAAGTTCAAGAAAGAATGGTGAATTCAACTATCCATACCCATCCTCATGTGCCTTCAAGAACACTTTCAAAAAGAAAGGCTTTTAAGGGAGGCATGCATATGAGTCATCGAGACTTTTTCTTTTAAAAACAGAAGAGAAGAAAACAAGAGAGAGTCGATAGCTAGCCCAGAAAACCTTTAGTTATCCATGGAAAATAACAAAGCAAGCATAAATATGCACAACATACCGAAACACGAGTGGAAGAAAAGGTGGCTTGCTTCTTGTATTGCTGTCACATCAATCTTCGATTACAAACTCTCAGTCCTCTCTCTCACAAGTTTTTAGACTGAACTACAAAGTAAACAACGAAATTACAACTTGTGTTCTAGCTAACAAAGAACCTAGATCCTAAGAAAATAAAAGCAAAATTTAATCCTAGTCTTCGCTGCATTTTTCCTTGCTGAAAGAGGTATTTATAGCCAAAAACCTTGAAGATAGGATCCCGGGAAGGTTGGGGGAGCAAACGCTCCCCCAACAGAAGTGGTTAGGCCATGGAAACGCGGCTTGGGCTGCGTTTCCGCGGCCCAGGTGTGGCCAGGTGGCCACACCAAAAGGTGACAGCTCCCTGGTTTGAAGTGTAGCTCGCATCTCCTGCTGGTTTTCTGGTTTCTGCTCCTAACTATTGACGAAACAGCCTTGATTCTTTGGCTTCAACCACTCGATTCATGGAGGATTTTTCTCAACATCTTGATTTGCCAAGATTTAGCCCAAATTTCTTCACTTCGAATTTATTCTGATTTAATTCAGAATTTGGGTGGGCTTTTGGGCTTGTTTCTCCTTTCTTCCTTTAAGCACTTGGGCCTACATTTAGCAAAGAAAAAAAAATAACTTATTAAAAGAATTTATTAGCTAACAAGTGTGGTAAAGTGACTACATAAATGCAATGTATGTGACAAATCACACCCCCACACTTATCTTTTGCTCGCCCTCGAGCAAAACATCAGTCTAACTTGAATCAATTATTAGACCACTTTCGCAGGTCACTCGATTGCACTGAGCATGTGCAACAAGCCGTTAAACCTCTAGGTCACCCCTAGAGGACGAGTTTTGTCTCGTGATGGTTTTCAGCGGATTACACCCACAAAATCCAAAAAAGAAAGAGAAAAAGGTTAGTATTTTCGAAAAGCACATTTTTTTTTGGAAGGAGAAAATATTTGAAGTATATTTGTGAGAGTTTAAGTAATCTATAAGTTATAAGAATATCAAATTTATCATTCCTAAACTTAGTCTCTATTCAAAAACATGTCATCAATTAAAGTAAGGAATCAAATTGTACTTCTCATCTAGTCTATTAATTTACTCTGAGTCGTATGCACCATCGTGACTGTGAAGTTTACTAAGGGTTCTTCAACATTAACTCCTATGCCTTATATTTATTTATTTTTTGGTGAATTTTATTCCTTAATTTTATTAGGCTTTCTAATCTGCCCATGTAACGAGCATTCAGTCGGTGACACCCAAACCGGACAGTTTTAGGGCACCAGGTGAGAAAACACACCTAAGGACTTAAACACTCGAGCAGATAAGGCCACGAAACCAAGGGTTTTATTTATATGATGTACCCCTTTTAGGCGTGAATATCTATGCTTCATGAGGCATAAATACCCAGCTTAATCAGAGAATACACAATGTACCCCTTTTAGGCGTGAATACTTATGCTTCATGAGGCATAAATACCCAGCTTAATCAGAGGATACACTTTTTTTTTCAGACTCATCTAATTATCTTTTGCATAAATACTAAGGCTTGCTTAGGCCAAAGCACCTAGCTAATCAATAATTAGACTTATTTTTTTTATATATATATATATATTTTTTTTATAAGGCATAAGAGTCTCTGTTTTTAAACCCTAAGTGTGTAAGTGTATTTTGTGTGCATATGTCATCAAGGTAAATATCAAGACTAAATTACTTTCACAAATTTTCTTTCTGACCCTAAAAATTAAACAAGTTATCTTATTTTGACCAAGTGTAAGAAATCCTAATTATGATTCTCCTATTCCTTAAAATTGACTTAAATTCTTACAAAAAATATATCAAAATAATGTCTACCCTTTTCAAAAAAAATTTTTTCTTTTTTTCCTTTTTTTTTAAATTTTTTTTTTATATCAGTCATGTTAGAACCCTCCCCCACACTTGTCTCATGCATTGTCCCTAATGTATGAAAGAAATGTATAAGTGCATGAAATAAAATGAGAAGGAGGAAAGTTACCAATACACTGGGTCAAAAAGACCCATTACCGTTTCATCTACCGGCACCGATTCCAAGAAAGGTTTAAGGCGTTGACCATTTACCTTAAAGTCATTTCTATTCTTGGGGTCACTGATCTCAACTGCACCGTGTGGAAACACAGTTTTTACAATGAATGGCCCAGTCCATCGTGATTTCAATTTTCCTAGAAAAAGATGAAGCCTAGAATTGTAGAGTAAGACTTTTTGTCCAGGGATAAAGGTTTTTCTTATGATGTGCTTGTCATGGAAAATTTGACTCTATCTTTAGTAATCCTAGCATTTTCATATGCCTCATTTCTCAATTCCTCCAATTCAGAAATTTGTAATTTCCAAAGATCACTGGCCTTAGTCAAATCGAAATTCAATTGCTTGATTGCCCATAAGGCTCGGTGCTCTAACTCAACGGGCAAGTGACAAGGTTTGCCATAGACTAACCTATAGGGAGGCATTCCTAGAATTATCTTGAAAGCGGTCCTGTAGGCCCATAGAGCATCTACAAGTTTGATGGACCAATCTTTCCGGTTTTGGCTCACAGTTTTCTCCAATATAAGCTTGACTTGTCTATTTGAAACCTCAACTTGCCCACTGGTTTGAGGATGATATGGTGTGGACAACTTGTGAGTTATGGCATACTTTCGCATAAGGGCTTCAAAAGATCTATTGCAAAAGTGAGTGCCATTATCACTGATGATAGCACGAGGTGTTCCGAAGCGGAAAAAAAATGTTCTCTTTCAAAAACTTTATGACAACTTTGTTATCATTAGTTTTACATGGAATGGCTTCTACCCACTTGGACACGTAATCCACAGCAACCAATATGTATTGGTTTCCAAATGAGTTAGGAAATGGACCCATAAAGTCGATGCCTCAAACATCAAAGAGTTCTATTTCTAGAATTGGGTTGAGGGGCATCATATTTCGGTGTGAAATCCTTCCTACCATTTGGCATCTAGGGCACGTCTTGCAAAATTCATAGGCATCCTTGAACAGAGTGGGCCAATAAAACCAACTTTGTAGCACCTTTTCAGCAGTCTTGCGGGGACCAAAGTGTCCACCGCATGCAAGTTCGTGACAAAAGGACAGAACACTCCTAACCTTCTCATCGAGAATGCATCTCCTAATGATTTGGTCAGAACAGTACTTGAAAAGATACGGTTCCTCCCAAAAGAAATACCGGACTTGTGATAAGAACCGGTAAACATCATTTTTGGACCAATGAGACGGAGTTTGGTTTGTGACTAAGTAGTTCACTATATCAGCAAACCAAGGTTCCCTAGAGATAGCTAAGAGATGTTCATCAGGAAAATCCTCATTGATGGGTAATTCGTTGCATGGAGAATTGGGAATTCGTGAGAGGTGGTCAGCAACGATATTTTCTATGCCTTTCTTATCTCGAATTTCGAGATCGAATTCTTGAAGAAGGAGAATCCAACGAATGAGTCGGGCCTTGGCATCCTTCTTCATCATGAGGTACCTAAGCGCAGAATGATCGGTGAAAACGGTGGTTTTGGACCCTAGTAGGTAGGGACGAAACTTCTCTAAGGCAAGCACTACTGCAAAGATTTCCTTCTCGGTTGTAGTGTAGTTCAGTTGAGCGTCATTGAGAGTCCTACTAGAGTAGTAGATCACATGCTGCTTGTTATCAATACGTTATCCTAGGACAGCGCCTATGGCAAAATTAGAAGTGTCGCACATGATCTCAAACGGCTTAGATCAATCTGGTGCAGATATGATTGGTGCAGAAATAAGCTCACTCTTAAGCTTCTCCCAAGAATTTATGCATTCAGCATCGAAAGTGAATTACACATCCTTAGCTAACAGATTAGTCAAGGGTCTAGCAATTTTGCTAAAATCCTTGATAAATCGTCGGTAAAAACCAGCATGTCCTAAGAAGGATCTAATGTCCTTAACGCATCTGGGCATGGGAAGATTAGCAATAACCTCGATTTTTGCTTTATCCACTTCAATTCCTTTCTTGGAAATTTCATGACCAAGACAATTCCATGTTTTACCATGAAGTGGCATTTCTCCCAATTCAGTGTCAGGTTTTTCTCAGCACAACGTTGGAGGACGAGTTCAAGATGGTGGAGACATTGAGTGAATGAATCTCCGTAGATGGAGAAATCATCCATGAAGATTTCTAAGAAGCATTCTACCATATCTGAGAAAAGACTCAACATGCAACGTTGAAACGTTGCTGGGGCATTGCATAAGCCGAAGGGCATTCGACGATAAGCAAATGTCCCAAATGGACATGTGAACGTAGTCTTTTCTTGGTCCTCAGGAGCGATAGGGATCTGGTTATAGCCCGAGTAACCGTCCAAGAAACAGTAATACTCGTGACCCGCCAAACGTTCAAGCATTTGATCAATGAAGGGAAGTGGAAAATGGTCCTTACAAGTTGCAGCATTCAGTTTCCTATAGTCGATGCAAACTCGGATCTTCGTGGGAAGTCGAGTTTGAACCAACTCTTTGTTCTCGTTTTCCACTACGGTGAAACCAGATTTCTTTGGGACCGCGTGGACAGGACTGACCCATTGGCTATCCGAAATGGGATAAATTATCCCATTGTCTAAGAGTTTTATGATTTCAGTATGAACAGCCTCTTGCATTATAGGGTTTAACCCACGCTGCGGGTCTCTCTTGGGTGTGGCGTCTTCATTGAGATGGATGCGGTGTTGAACGATGGTTGGACTTAATCCCTTGATATCATTCATAGTCCACCCGATGGCTTCCTTATGTTTTCTTAGAATTGCTTTCAAATCTTTTTCTTCCTCGTCATTTAAATGGGAGGCAATGATGACAGGAAAGGTCTCTTGTTCGCCTAGATAGGCGTACTTGAGATGCGTAGGAAGGGCTTTCAATTCTAAGGAAGAGGAAGGCTCACTAGAAGGACTAGTCAAATCTGTTGGCTCCATTGTTAGTGAAATCGGGTTTGAAGCCCAATTCACGGCAGAATCTACCACCTGATCAAGATTAAAGTCGTCAGACTCTAACTCGAAGTCAATTTCCATTTCTGATTCCAATTCTTCCCCGTGTTCGCTTGTCAAGTTCTCAATTTGGTTGACTTCAAATGTTTGGTCCTCAATGTCACGGGGTTGTTTTCCTAGATGAAAGACATTGACTTCTCTAGTCATGTCTCCAAAGGTTAACCTCATAGACCCATTCCTACAATTGATGATGGCGTTAGCAGTGGCAAGGAATGGTCGACCTAGGATGACAGGAGTTTGAGCCCTACGATTGGAGTTGGAAACAGGTTATGTCTCCAGAACTATGAAATCGACAGGGTATATGAACTCTCCTACCCGGATCAGGACATCATTAATTTCCCCTTTTGGAACTTTAACAGAACGGTCAACCAGTTGGATGGTGACTCGAGTTGGACTAAGGTCACCCAACCCGAGTTGCTGATAAACAGAGAATGGAAGCAAGTTGATACTTGCTCCCAAGTCAAGAAGTGCATGACTAATCTCGGCTTGTCCTATTGTGCAGGCAATGGTGAGACTACCTGGATGTTTGTACTTGACAGGGATAGGACCCGATAATAGCTCACTAATATTAGTGGCTAAGAAGACCTTCTTTGGAACATTAGTCTTTCTCTTCTTGGTGCACATGTCCTTAAGAAACTTAGCATAGGAAGGAACTTGTTGGATGGCATCAAGAAGTGGCACGTTTATCTTCACTTGGTTAAACATCTCGATTATCTTGTCCATGTGAGGATTTTGCTTGTTATTTTTCAGCCTATTAGGAAATAGTACTAATGGCTGGTGCACCTGGCTAGCTGACTTGTCTTTTTCAGACTCGTCAGGATTGGAAGAAATTGGAGTAGATGAAGTGGAAGCTTGATTATGGTTGTGCTGAATTAGATTGGGTGGTGTTGACACTTGGTTATCAACTCTCTTTCCTGCCCTCAATGTATGTACAGCATTACATTGATTGAATGAAGGATCCTCAGCCAAATGAGCTTGCTGGGAATTCCTCGGATTGGTGACTGGCTGACTAGGTAGGGTACCCTTTTGTCTTTCATTTTGTGGGTTGGCTAGTTGACTCATTTGAACTTCTAGCCTCTGAATGGTTTGCATGAGAGAGTCTTGGTTTTTCATATATCTCTCCATGTTTCTCTCAAAGTCAGTCATTCTTCTTTCCAATTGAGGATTCTAGAAGGAGGATTGTGGAGCTTGGTTAGGAAAGTTCTGTTGATAATTTGGAAAGCTTGGTGGATGGTTGGGAGAATTATTATGGAAATTGGAGAAGTTGGGTTGATGATTGGAAGAATTGTTACCATGTTGGAAGTGGTTAGCATGATTGGATCATGAATGGTCATTGTTGTTCTGGCTCCATGAGAAATTAGGGTGATTTCTCCAGCCGGGATTGTACGTTGGTGCGTAAGGATTGTTGTTCGGCCTTGAAAAAGCCGCATTCATCGGTTCGTAATAGGATTGCTGAGCCTGAAACACTGGGCATTCCTCGAATACATGGTTCATGGCTTGACAGTAAGTGCAGCCCGGGGGTGGAAATTGGTTTGGGCTGACTTGATTGACTGGACTTGGTTCTTTCGTCTCTAGAGCTTCCAGTCTTCTAGCTAAATTAGCTAACTTAGCCTCATTAGTGATGGACGATTCTATGGAGTGGAGACCTCCTTTTGAAGAGATGGAGTTAGGATTCTCAGGGGTCTCACTCGCAGATTCCCATTGGATGGTTTTCTCAGCTAAATTTTCATACAAATCCCATCCCTCATCTTCATCTTTCTGCAAGAAACCCCCTTGGCACATACTTTCTAAGAGGGTTTTGGTGGAATAGTCTAAACCGTCATAGAGAATTTGGCATTGTCGCCATTTCTCTATTCCATGGTGTGGACATTGGACAAGGAGGTCTTTGAAGCGTTCAAAGTACCTCCAGAACGGTTCACTAGGCTCTTGCTTGAATTGCATGATCGTCTTCCTAATGAGAGCGGTTTTATGGATAGGATAGAATTTCTTCAAGAAAACCTTGATGAAACCATCCCAGGATGTGATGGAACCGGCTGCTAAGCTGTAGAGCCACTTTTTCGCTAGGTCCTTAAGTGCGAAAGGGATAAATCTCAACCTAATAGCATCATCTACAAGGTGTGGGATTTTCATCATAAGACATACTTCCTCAAATTCTCTTATGAAGAAGTAGGCATCTTCGGACTCTAGACCATGAAATTTGGGGAGTGTGTAGATGAATTGAGGCTTGAGCTCGAAATTGTATTCACCAACCGATGGAAGTGAAATGCAAGATGGAAGTGAGGTCCTAATGGGATAGAACCTATCCTGCAGTGATGTTGATTGAGCCATTACCGGATCTGGTCTTGGTTCAAACTTGGGTGGTGATGTGTTTCTAGTCAACCTAGATGAATTAAGGTCTCTCGACCACACTTGCATACACAAACACAACCACAGTCACAACAAGTTCAAACAACAGTTAACAATAGAAATCAACCAAGCCTAGTCTAAGGTAACCTCGACCTAGACAACTCCTAACTGGTTGATTGTCCACAAGAGGTAGAATGTAGACCTTGACCACAAGCTAATCAGCCAGGTCAGGGCAAGATTGGTGGGAGGTTTTTCGTCAAAAGACGTTCCTTAATTAAATAACCACCAATCTTCGGGCTTTCGGCCCTCAATCCCCTTCCTTGACACTGATTTGACAGGGGTCAATTTCCAACACCTTCCCTCTTTAGGATAATCTCCTAGTGAGTTCGAGATGTCCCTAAGGCCAACGTCTATCAAATTTTAATTAGGCTTAGGTTGTGCGTGCTTGGAGATGGTTTGTGGGCTAAGGAAGGGTAATGACTTCCCCACCTTATCTTGATTTGGGTTTTGCCCTTAGAATTGATTCGTGCAAAGTGTGCAAGATATAGAAAGTAACATTCAAAAGCAAATATCACCCAAGAATGTTTCCTATGCTATATGCTATGCATACATACCTTGTCTCCAGCTCTCTTCAACAGTAAAGTAAAAAAATTGAAAAGACTTGTGCCTAGAATGCAAATGTCTAATCAATTTTTAACTTTCAACGAATATTTTACTGTTGACTTAAAAACAGGGATGTTGGATAGAAACACTAGCACAAATATGACATATAAAAACTAAAGTTTTTGCGAGCAATATGTCCTGCAAAACAAAGTTTTTAGTAGTCCAATGAAATTTTCAGATTTTTGCAAGCAATTTCTTGAAATTCTGTTTCCTACTTTCGAGAGTAGGGGCACAGAATTTGCAAGTCTTCTTGGCAAAGCTTGAATGCTAGTTCGTGATCTTCGAGTCCCTGAAACAATACATAAAACTTGTTAAAACAACTACACCGTTCCCTCCCTGGCAACGGCGCCAAAAATTGATTGCTAAAATAAATGAAACAACCAATGAGTTTAAGAATGTATCGTGTAGCTTGTGGCTAACGGGTCGTGTCCACAAGGAGGGATGCGATGGAAGCTTTTCGATGAGTCGTTTAAAAACAAGGAATTTGTGTTCGTTTTTTAGGAAAAAGAGAATGGAAGGAAAAGAGATGAAAAAGAGAAATTTCAACTTTCAGAAAAGGATTTGGAGAAGGTGATTTTAAAAAGCTTAAGAGTTGTGATGTTGTTTTATAATAAGAAATCAAATCTGGGCTTACTATCTTACTACTCAATTGTTCATTCTTCTCTTAAAATATTAAGTCCCTCAAGTTATCATTTGCAAAACTTAAAGTTGATTTTTTTAGAAAGCTTTAAGTAAAGCACATAAGATGCAGAAGAGTTGAGTCCTTTTTCTCCGAGAAAGAGTTGGAATCGGATATTAAAACATAAAGCGCGAAGAAGCAAGAATGAATTAAAAACGATTCACAAGAAGTTCAAGAAAGAATGGTGAATTCAACTATCCATACCCATCCTCATGTGCCTTCAAGAACACTTTCAAAAAGAAAGGCTTTTAAGGGAGGCATGCATATGAGTCATTGAGACTTTTTCTTTTAAAAACAGAAGAGAAGAAAACAAGAGAGAGTCGATAGCTAGCCCAGAAAACCTTTTAGTTATCCATGGAAAATAACAAAGCAAACATAAATATGCACAACATACCGAAACACGAGTGGAAGAAAAGGTGGCTTGCTTCTTGTATTGCTGTCACGTCAATCTTCGATTACAAGCTCCCAGTCCTCTCTCTCACAAGTTTTTAGACTGAACTACAAAGTAAACAATGAAATTACAACTTGTGTTCTAGCTAACAAAGAACCTAGATCCTAAAAAAATAAAAGCAAAATTTAATCCTAGTCTTCGCTGCATTTTTCCTTGCTGAAAGAGGTATTTATAGCCAAAAACCTTGAAGATAGGATCCCGGGAAGGTTGGGGGAGCAAACGCTCCCCAACAGAAGTGGTTAGGCCGCGGAAATGCGGCTTGGGCCACGTTTCCGCGGCCCAGGTGTGGCCAGGTGGCCACACCAAAAGGTGACAGCTCCCTGGTTTGAAGTGTGGCTCGCATCTCCTGCTGGTTTTCTGGTTTCTGCTCCTAACTGTTGAAGAAATAGCCTTGATTCTTTGGCTTCAACCACTCGATTCATGGAGGATTTTTCTCAACATCTTGATTTGCCAAGATTTAGCCCAAATTTCTTCACTTTGAATTTATTCTGATTTAATTCAGAATTTGGGTGGGCTTTTGGGCTTGTTTCTCCTTTCTTCCTTTAAGCACTTGGGCCTACATTTAGCAAAGAAAAAAATAACTTATTAAAAGAATTTATTAGCTAACAAGTGTGGTAAAGTGACTACATAAATGCAATGTATGTGACAAATCAGTTATTAAGAAGCGTTAGTACAAATTCGAAGGAACTTCACCGCGATAGTTCCAGTTCAGTACAATACTCCATTGTCGTGAAGAATTTTCTGACTATTTGGAGAGACAAATCTTCCAGAATGTCCATATTCGGTGTCAGTATCGGTTGAGTACTGCCTGATCCAGTCTCTACGATCGCGACAGAGACTCGGTCAGAAATGGGAAGAATGGCCTCCACACTAGTGTCCATAAGAGGCTTCTCCATTTGAGTTGGGGCAATATCACCTACAACTAGTACAACAATGTCAGGAAAAACACCAAGATGGAGATTACTAAATACTGACGTCTTACCAGGTCGGGGAGACATAGAGGCAAACCCTCCAGTAGTTCTCCTGGCTGAGAAGATTCCTCAGCCCCAGATGTTGTACCTACACAAGCCACTTCGTCGCTGATCTTGAGAACCTCCATACCTGCTGGCTGAGTCAGTTCTTTAATCATCTCCGCAATATTCAAAGAGGTTTCACCTTCGGTTGCAGCGGTGGCCCCTGCAAAAGGTTGCTCAAACAGATAATTAAAATGTCATCTATATTTTCTATAAGAAAAGATATGGGTGAAAAAGAAAATGTACCCTCGGCAGTAGCAACCTCTTTAGACGGCAGCTCTGTCTCTAGGGGAATCACTTGCGGATCCTCTTCCGCCACACGCAAGGGCTCACTAGCACCATGAGAAGCAGGCTTGGCCATACATCGTGGTCATCACCTCCAGACGATGAAGATGATATATGGATTAAAGACACCTCAGCAACTAGAGCTTTTCCTCTGATTGGACCAGTGGTCGGACTGGATTCAATGACCTTCAAGGCCAGCATCATAATGCCGAGAGAACCCAGTTGCGCTTTAACTCCATCGCCTAAGGTTGTCGAAGGAGCTAATGGAGCTTCTGGCTGAGGCCCTTCCGCAACATCTATTCCTTCAGAATTAGCGGGCCTCTACGATACCGACTCCAAATAAGCGGAGGGGCTATCTCTTCCCCTTTCTCAGATTTTACAGGACCCAACTCTAGCTAAGAAAAGGGGAGCTTCAGCTTCAGGCTCCCTTCATGCCTTCTTCTGACTCGAACCACTGACAAAAGGGGATGAATGAGCATGCTTTGCCACGGCCTGGGGAGATCTCCTCGCAGAGTGTTCCTCTGCAATTTAAATAATGCGCACGACTACTTCATGTGCTCCTGCCTCCTTCTCAGCCTCCAAGTACTCGTTCATTCCTTTCTTATGAGCAGTCTTCGATTCTCTATAGGCACTATAGGTGGGCTTGATGGATTTAATGCATGAGGCATTCATCTTATAACCTGGCACCGTATTGGCAATAACATACCAGGTGCAAAACCTGAGGCTGGCATATGCGCTGGGTAATCTCTGAGGAAAACTGAACATTGATTCTGTCCCTCCGGCCACGTGGAAGTACCATGCTTGTGCCCTTTCGAATAGGTTCCCACTGAAGTGAAGGCCTGTATTTGGATTCCCCACGTAGAGCTGATCATACCCAAATTGGCGGGCAAATCGACTTGGCAGATAAGGCTCAATCGTACAGGTGTCACCCTGATGAAAAATAAGATATCCGGGTTAAATACTCATTAGCCAACAGAAAACGCCAGTTGATAGAGTGGTGTACCCATCTGGCCCTGCGACATCCAAGAATTGATCTCCATACGACATTTCCTGAATATCGGACAGGCATCTAACCAGCTGATAGTTTTAGTCGCTCTGGATAGATTTCCTAATATAAAATATATAAGTATTGAACATACACCTGGAGGGGGGTGAATAGGTGTACTCGCTAATCTAATAACAAACGATGCGGAAATAAAACTCAAATGCAACATACTATGTGTAACCAAAGAGTGTAGCCGAATTCTCCGTGAAGGGCTCTAGACTATCTCCTCGAGCTTCCTCTAAATAAGAGTTGAGGTGCTATATAAAGCTCTCTTGGTTCAACACAAGTGTGGACACGCAAACAATACCAAGTATGTATGAGATATGAAAAATATAAAACAGTGCAAGATATAAGAGAGATAGAGTTTAGAGATAGTGGATCAAGCGCAAACACCAAGATATGTTTCGATGTTCGAGCCACTGCTCTACGTCTCCGCCTTCACACAGAAGGATTTTCACTATGTCCACACAAGACCTCCCACAAAGGGAACCTCCACTAAGAAATTTACAATTACAAAGTTAGGAATACACAACTCCTCT
The DNA here is from genome assembly GCA_038442645.1 of Agave tequilana. Taxonomy (NCBI): domain Eukaryota; kingdom Viridiplantae; phylum Streptophyta; class Magnoliopsida; order Asparagales; family Asparagaceae; genus Agave; species Agave tequilana. The sequence goes on from JAVJIF010003671.1 coordinate 132,157, forward strand.
CTCTACCACAGCCACCTCTACTCAAGAGGCAAGGCACAAAGCCACAACTCAATCACCTCTACAGGAAGGACAAGGTACAAAGCCAAACCACAATCTCAATCACCTCTGCACAAGAGAGATAACCACAAACCCAAAGCACAATCACCTCTACACTAGAGGGATAGGCACAAAGCCAAAGTAAAGGAAAGATTGCAATTGGTGGTCACAATAGACCACAAATAATATTCCTCACAAAACAAGATCCTATAGATAGGCTTAGATATGATAGCTCAAGTATGAGAAAACAAGGTGTTTGAAAATTAAAATCACAAAGAAAAATACTTGAGAAAAATACTAGATAGAAATAGAAATAAAGATCAAAAACCAATTTTCCAAAGACTGTGATTTTTTCAACCCTTCAAAACAAAATAAAAGATAGAGATTTTAAGCACAAAAACTCTTTTGAAACTCTTTAGAAAATGGGCAAGATGGCATTAGAGAACTTTTTCTCTTGAAACCCAAAACTTTAATTTTCAATGGAATTGTTGTAATTTTAATCCATCCTAATGAGCCTTTATATAGGTTTTAGAAAAATAAATTTATAATAGTTTTATCAGGTTTAAAAGAAATAAATTGACTTTTAAAATTCAACAAAACACATTTTAAAAACATGTTAAAAATCAACCTCCATAAAATTAGCCATTACTGCCAATCTAGCAGACTATTGGTCAACTTTGAGCACAGTTTTCAGGCTTAAAACGTCAGAATTTAGAAATAAGTATATAGCTATAATTTGTAAATCTTTTAGTCCTCATTCTACTGCAACTTGAATCAACTCAATATCATTTTGGAGTAAAAATTTATCAATAATATACTAAAAGGTGTCAAATAAGAAACTGTAAACTATTTTCAGAACAATAATAGACTTCAACCCAATATTTGATATCTTTAACATTTGAATTAAAAAATGATTATTGAATAAAAAATGTAACACTAAAAGTTATCTTTGAAATAAGATTTAAATTATGTTATTTGAATTTAAGAATAAAAAGTTATGATAAGAAATCTAAAGGGGTGTCGAGGAGATCAGCAGAACTAAAACTGGTTAAAATCCAAAACCTGATATATGTGTACTTGAAATCTAAAACCGGTTAAATCAAAAACCAAACATATTGAACTTGTGTGTGTGAACTTGAGTATATCAACACTAGTCTATCTTTATACAAGATTTAAATATAACTAAACTGAACAAACTGACGTCTTCTTGTAGAACTCCTCCAAGCCGACTTGATCCAAACACGATCCAAAGAGCAAGACTCCTCTTGAGTTCATAATGCGATCTTCATGCGTGTGCTCTTGAATCTACATGTGTTAGCTCCCAAACTTCTTTGTTGAAGCTAAGCACCTACTAAGATCTCGATAGTAAATCTAAAACTATATAAGCATAAAATCATTAGTACTATAACTACATGAGTTAATCATCATCAAAACTAGAGTGATGGGCCTTTGGGCCAACAAGTACGCTACCAGGTCGAGTGCTCTAACCTTTACAGGAACGGTACAAAGTCTTCTGATGCATACATAGCTGTCATCAGAGATGGGCAATGCATGACATACAAAGCCACCAAATAGGTATACAGAAGTTCGATTCTAGGATTGGGCACTTTGACCTCAGGATTACCATGCTGGTCAGTGAGCGCATTGCCATCGGCATCTACCAAAACTTTCATTTTGCAGAAGGTCTTAGTTAATGCCTGAAGTTCACTTTGGATACACCCCACCATCATTGGAAGAAGGGCGATTCCTTAGCTGAATGTCAGTAAGACCACAGGATTTATCACATCAGCCAATATGACTTCATGGGGAAGTATTAGCACAACACACTGTTTCAACCACAGCATTAGGAATCCAGCTAACTGATCATGAGAAAATCGCGCAGGAAAAGTGTATGATTCGAAATCACGAGTTAAAAGTGCGTACTTTGGCTTCCTCGATACTTCTGTTATAGCAAAGAGGCTAAACGAGTCGAATTCACAGGGAGGGGAAGCGATAGAAGCTTTACTAGAATGTTCACTTGTGTGTTAAAGTTTCTCCAACGTTTTAAAAAATCAAAAGAAAAGAAAACAAAGAATGAAAAGAGAAGAGTACAGTGAAACACGAAGAAGTGGTAAACATAGAAGAAATGGTTTTTGTGATTTTTGTTTGTATATCTAAAACAAAGTAAAAAGAGAAAGACAACTCTTGGCTACTAACTACTAATGGCTCCACTAACTATGTTAACCTCTTAGTGATAGTTGCCTCACATGTATCCTTGACCATCACTAGTCCTTAGTTCAAGAGTGTTTCAAAGTATGACCCATAAGATAACTTTCACATCCGAACTTAACAAAACAAGTGTAAGCTAAACTTAAACCATTGAAATTAAACAAAAACAAGCATAGAATAAAGTAAAGTTAGCTTGTTAGAGAGTTGGATGCAAGAGTGTTAGAATCTATCATCATGAGCCATCAATGGCTCTTGCTAGAGCAAGGCCAAGTAGAGGCTATTAGATTCTTATGGATTATCAAGTAAGAAGTTACCAAGTTAGTGGATAGTAGTTAGTTGCCATGAGAGAAAATTAGCAAAGCATGTAAAAGGAGTTAGAGAGATGAAAACAAGGAGAGATAAAGAGAGAAACTTTCATAGATTGTCACCTTCCATTACAAGCACTCTTGCTTTTCACTCATGTACTACTCTCTCTCCTATTACAAGATCTATAAGAAATGAAAAATATAAAGGAGAAAGAAGAAGAATAACTAACCTAAACTACACTAAAATTACAACATGGAGAAGAAAACTCTAAAAACTATCCTAAAAACTCCTAAAAACTCCTCCTCCTTCAGCTCTGGAAATTCCAGAGTATATATAGGCAAAAGGGGGCACCGGGACATCTGTAGGAGCCACGCGTCAAATCACGACGCGCGGCTCCAAGACATTGCCGCAAAAACGTGACAATTGTCACGTTTTCGTGGCAATTCCACGGCGGCGCGTACGGTACCACCTGCTGTACACCCTCGCTTGTCCCCCTGTTGATTGTATGTCATGGTTTCTAGATTTGAGCCCCGGTTTTGACGAAACCATCCTTCAAAGTCAATGGCTATTCTTGTAGGCTTTTAATCACCAATTAAATGGGATTTTTGAGCTTCTTCTTCATTTCATGCCATGGACCTAGAAACATACAAGAGAGGTGTTATTAACAGAATTTAATATTGAATAAATGTGAAGATGTGGTATGAAATATACAGTTTTAGAGACTAATCACTAATAGGGCCTTGTTGGAAATGGTGTCTTGGCCTGATGATAAAAATTTTTGAAGACCTTTCCCATCTAAAAGTATCTTCAATAGATTTCGTGGTATATGAGGACGTTGAAGCACTAATCCTCCCCTCAATTTCTGCATCTATGCTTGGGGCTAAGCGAGAGAATTGGTCAACCTTGTCCATGAAACAATTGAAGAGGTAATTTACCCAAGCCATTTGATTTATCCCTCCGGCCCTCCAACCAGTAATCTCGGCGTAAACATGAAAGTGACATAATACTTCCCAATATGTTGTGTATACCAAAGGAGCACTATCTTTCATCAAGTGCAATTCTTCAGATGATGGGGCATATTCTTCATATGGAATGTCCCCCATCACCAACCCAGAGACTTCGTCCATCTCATGAAGAGCGAAGCCCATCTCCCTAGCCGAAGTGAAGAATGTACATGTCTTCAGATTGTAACGCTCTAGCATGGCAAAGAAATGATGGCTGCTATGCAAGATGCCATATTGAGCAGCCTGCACTGCGGTGTAAATGTTGGCCCAGAGGCCCATCACTCTAGTTTTGATGATGATTAACTCATGTAGTTATAGTTTACTAATAAGCTTGTGTTTAAATAGTTTCAGTGATTTACCAAGATATTAGTAGGTGTTTAGTTTCAACAAAGGAGTTTTGGAGTATTCACATGTTGATTCAAGAGCTCGCACGTCAAGATCGCATCTAGTACTCAGTTGGAGTCAAGCTCGTTGGATCGCGTTTTGGATCGAGTCGGCTTGGAGACAAGAAAATCTCAATTTTTTAGTTTAAGTTTGTTTAGATCTTATATGTTTATTGGATTCTATCCATACATAATATACTTCAAAGTTGTTTCAATATCTATTTTTGTATTTATACAAGTTTTGGAGAAAACGGCTTTCCATTTCAAAAATCCATGTTTTGGAAAATACAGGTTTTGTATTTAAGCCAAATTTCAATATCACAAAAATGGTTCAAATAGTTTGTAATATGTGTTGATTTTTAGTAACACATGTTTGGTATTTAAAGATCTTACAAGAACTTATTTTTGTGGAATTTATGTGATTTTATGGGAATTAATTGAAATTAAAAAGACAAGTTTTCACCCTTAAATCCCAGTCAGAATGCTCTAGCGATCGACCGGACGGTTGATCGGACCAGGAGTCGGTCGACTGTCACGAGACCGATGTGCATGGGACATGCACAAAGGCCAGCCTATTCGGCCGGTCGACCGCGCGGTCGACCGACTGAAAGCACCCCACTCTCCGGTGAGGGCCGGTCGACCGGGCGGTCGACCGATGGCTTTGGGCTGGTCGACCAGGCAGTTGACCGTAGGCTCAACGGTCAGAAAAGTGACCGTTAGCCGGTCGACCGGGCGGTCGACCAGAAGGGCAATTTTACCCTTTCCAGACTGCCAACAGGCAGATTTTTAAGAGGTTATATATATGCCTTCTCTTGAGCTGACTTCACCAAGATTTGAGAAGGAAAAAATTTCAATCTTTCAAGTATTTTTCAGCAAGAGTTTTTGTGGTTAAAAGATTTATTTTTATTTGTTTAAAGTGTTGAAAAATTCAAAGAAAAGAGAGTCTTTTGGGAATTGGTTTTTGATCTTGATTTCAATATCTATTTGGAGATTTTCCCAAGTATTTTTCTTTGTTCCAAACACTTTATTTTCTCACACTTGAGCTATCTATCTATCCTATCTATTAGGATCTTATTTTTGGTGAGAAAATTGGTCTATGGTCTTTGAAATCACCAAGAATTATAACCTTCTTTTCTCTGTGTACATCCCTCTTGTGTAGAAGTGATTGTGAAGGTGATTTGGGTTTGTTGGTATCCCTCTAAGTGTAGAGGTTATTGAGGTTATTGTTTGGCTTTGAGTCTTATCCCTCTAGTGAGAGGTGATTGTGTTGGCTTTATGCCTATCCATCTATTGGGAGGTTGATTGTTGTGTGGCTTAGTGTCTTGCCTCTTGTGTAGAGGTAGTCGTTGTTTGAGAGAGGAGTTGTGTACTCCAAGGTTGTATTCCCCAAATCCTCAGTGGAGATTCCCTGTGTGGGAAGTCTTATGTGGGCGCACTAGTGGAAATCCTTCTATGTGAAGGTGGGGACGTAGAGCAGTGGCTCGAACCTCGAAACATATCTTTGTGTTTGCGATTGATCCACTATCTCTAAACTCTCTCTCTATATATCTTGCATTGATTCATATTGTTCATATCATATATATGGTTGGAATTGTTTGTGTGCCTCACATGTGTTGAACCAAGAGAGCTTTACATAGCACCTCAACTCTTATTTAGAGGAATTTAGAGGAGATAATCTAGAGCCCTTCACCGAAAATTCGGCTACACTCTTTGGTTACACTAAGTGCGTTGTAATTAAGTTTTAATTCCGCATCATTTGTCATTAGATTAGCCATACACCTATTCATCCCTCTCTAGGTGTACTTTCAATTGGTATCAGAGCCTACGCTCCTGATATTAAGTTTAACCACCTAGGAGTGAGATCTTGGTTAGCTAATTTAGATTTAGATTTGCACACGTATTTGTTTACACACACTCATGGAATTCATGACCCCTCCTATTTTTGATGTTTCTAACATCGATATATGGAAGCTTAAAATGAGTATGTACCTAAAAATTCTAGGAATGTATGTTTACCTTGTCGCTACCAAGAAATCTTATCTTGGTAATAGCAATCATATAGAGACCAATGCACAAGCCCTTGAGGCCCTTAGGAGTAAGTAAAGATTATCTTATGACTGTTTCTCATTTTGATTCTACTTTTGCAGTGTGGAATACTTTGACCTCTCCCAAGCTACAAACGAAGAATTATGTGGAGGATGAATCTAGTGGAGATGAGTCCGACCAACCTTGCTACATGGTCCAAGGGAATAACTCCCTTGAGGTAAACTCGGACACCCATCTAGATGATTGTGCTAGTTCTTCAAGTGATGATTATATTGATGCTGATGCTTTAAATGAAGAACTATCTATTGTGTGTGAAAACTTGCTTGAAAAATACCAAGTTTTAAAAAAGAAAAGTATTAAATTAAATAAGGAAAATAAGAATTTGTGTTCAAAACTTGACTTGATTTTATAAGAGAAGGTTGAGATTTCAAGTGAAAGAGATTCCTTGAAAACCCAACTTGACCTTGTCTTAACGAAAAATGAAATTTTAAAAAATAAAAATAATTGTGACATTGTTTTGAAGAAAAATGAGACTTTGATTCAAAACTTGAAAATTTTAAAAGAGAACTAATCTTTGAAAAATAAAATTGCTTCAATTTTAAAAGAATTAGATTTGGTTTCAAAGCAAAATATTTCTTTAAAAAATGATTTGTCTTCCCATGTTTGTCATACTACTATCGATTCATCTTCTATTAACAAATATGTTGCTTGCTCTACTTCTTCTTCTAGCATTGGAAATGATATATATATGTTAAAAAAGAGTGTTGATTGTTTGGACTCTACTTCGAGCCATTATGCCATGAACCACACACGGTTGGAATCCATGTTTCACAAGAAACATGTTCCTCATATGCATGCACACCATACACGGCATACAGATGCCCATCATGCACACACACATGATTTTATGTATGCTCATGTGTACACATGTACACATTGTGGACGTAAGGGCCACCTTGCAAAATTTTGTTATGATAGATTACATACTTCAAATTTTGCAAATAAATTTGTTTGAGTTAGGAAACGTGCTAACCCCCATGGACCCAATAGAGTATGGGTACCAAAAGTCACTCCTATTTTATTTGATGTATGTGTGGGCTATCGCTTGACGTGAGGGCATTGGTGCCTTGATGGTGGATGCGTTCTCAGCTAAATGGTGACACTTTTGGATGTATCACCTTCAAGGAAGTTTGGTGGGAGGACCACCATGATCTAGAGTTATAGAGATAAACCCTAATAGTTTTGGTAACTATCTCTAACTCTCATTTAGTTTATATGCTCTTATTGATTACTTTAGCATGTTTTGATTTTTCATGATTATTATATTAAATACCATGTTAATTAGACTTGTGACATACATGTATAGTAATTGAGATACAACCATGTTCATATGGATCTATACTTTTGTGTTCTCACTTTAGTTTAACTATTGCATATATCTTAGCTCTAATGCACATGCATTTAATCTAATGATCATGATTGTTTATGATTTTGTACTTTATGATTTGATTACATGTTTCAGATGTAGTTTTCATTAAAACTTGTGTAGATACTTGTACAACTAATGAGCCACATTTGATTCTTATATATTTGTTCTTAATTGCTCATTTGTACCCATTAGATGTACTAGGATAACCTATTTTGATGATTCTTGCATTGTAACTTTAATCCCTATTTTTGGACTTGTTTTTATGATAATGTGTTTAGCTTCATATATATGTTAATTTTTGCCAAAACTTTAGATATACATGTCTATCTTAGAGTCACTTATTTTTCATACAAATTCTTATTATGGACTTATTTGTGTTTAGGATAGGTATGTATACTTCTAGTTCAGACAAAACATACATATACCTTGAAGCCTATTTAGCTTTGATGATTTTCATGTTTTCATGGATATATTCTTATTTTATTCCTTACTTGAAAGATTTCAAACTAGTTTTCAAGATTATCATAAAACTAGTTGTGTATTTCTTCATTTTGGAAGAGTTTTCAATTATGTAAAAATTACTTTAAAATCCTATTTTTGAAAACTCTTCCTTCAAAGGGTGAATAGTTGGGCGACCATGCCTTGTATGATCTAAATTAAAAAATCTTTATAAACTTGTGCATGAAAGGGAGGTAGGTATGAGTTATACATTTGATCCTCATAATATTTTCAATTGGTATCACAATTGATTTTTTTTGTATACTCATAGTTGTGTTTTCTATATATGTATGCTTCAAACTTCAAATAATATCAATTTCGATTGGTATTTACATTTTCATACATATATATATGTGATTTTATTGTGCTTACTATATCTTTATATCTTAAAGCACAAATTATTTTTATACTAAGCTTGATTTAGTCCTTAATATCAATTATTTTTCATTTGGTATCTTATACAAGCTTATGCATCGTTTTTATTGGTATTTCATAAAGGGTGAGAAAAATACGTGTTTTATCTTTAAATCGATTTTATTTCCAATTGATATCTTACTCTCATTCTTTATGATGAAAAATACTTTATTTTGGTATATGCTAACATTTTCAATATTGGTATTATTCTTCTAAAATTGGTATTATTCTCAATTTGGTATCTTTATTGTAAAATGATTTGTTTAACCAAAAATTTGGTTTGTACTTTCAATTGGTTTTTACTTTCAATTGGTATCAAAATTTGCAATATATATTTTTCAATTGGTATCAAAAACGTACAATATTTCATTTTTTATTGATATCAAAATTTACAAGACATTTTAAATTGGTATCAAGATTTTTCAATTGGTATCTTTTAGTATCTTAAAAAAAAATTTACTTTCAATTGGTATCTTAAAAATGTTTTGTTTATTTTTAATTGGTATCATAAATTGGTATCATAATGTTTCGATATATACTTTTATCATAAATTGGTATATTTTTCAATTGGTATCATAATGTTTTGATATGTATTGCTTATATGCAAGGGAAGCTTAACATCTTCTCTATATATAGATTCATGTTGAGTGTATCACATATTGAGGAGCTTGACCTCTCTTCTCTATGTCTTACACGTGTGTAGAGGGAGCTTCACATCTCCTTTTATACATTGTATATTATGCATTATGTGATTAGGGTTTAGTCATCTCTTTTTCATGTAATGCATGTATACAGGGGGAGTTAACTTCACGTCTCTCCTCTTCATGAATATATATCGCATATACATCCTTCTTATTTGATTTGACAAAAAGGGGGAGAAATTTTTTTTAGAGTTTATTTATGCCCCTTTTGATGATGAATTTACAAAAAAGGGAGAAGTATTTGATGAGCTTATATATGCATGTTTATTTCATTTCCTTGTTTTATACAAAAAGGAGGAGAAGTTTGAGAGTTTTATATATGCATGTTTATTTTCTTTTTTAATGCATATATGTTTTTGTTTATGCAAAAAGGGGAGAAGTATTTGGAGAGTTTATTTATGTTTATTTCCTCATTTATGCATACATATGTTGTTTTTTTGATGCACATTCATTGAATAACTTTATGTTTATTGCTATGCATGAGTTAAGGAGAAGCTTCTATGAAGCTTATCTTTAATCCATGCATATATAACTCCATGAGTTTTGTCATTATCAAAAAGGGGGAGATTGTTAGCCCAGAGGCCCATCACTCTAGTTTTGATGATGATTAACTCATGTAATTATAGTTTACTAAAAATTTTGTATTTAAATAGTTTCAGTGATTGACCAAGATATTAGTAGGCATTTAGCTTCAACAAAGGAGTTTTGGAGTTTTCACATGTTGATTTAAGAGCTCGCGCGTCAAGATCGCATCTAGTACTCGGTTAGAGTCAAACTCGTTGGATCGCGTTTTCAATTGAGTCGACATGGAGACAAGAAGATCTCAGTTTGTTTAGTTTAAGTTTGTTTAGATCTTGTGTAAAGGTAAATAGTGTTGATATGCTCAATTTCACACACACACAAAAGTTTAAAGTTTATTGGCTTTGGTTTTCGGTTTAACCGATTTTGGATTTCATGTCAAAAATATAGATATGTATATATATCTTATATATATATTGGATTCTATCCATATACAATATGGTTCAAAGTTGCTTCAATATCATATTTTTGTATTTATACAAGTTTTGGAGAAAACGGTTTTCCATTTCAAAAATCCAAGTTTTGGAAAATACAGATTTTGTGTTTAAGTCAAATTTCAATATCACAAAAATGGCTCAAATAGTTTGTAATATGTGTTGATTTTTAGTCACACATGTTTGGTATTCAAAGATCTTACAAGAACTTATTTTTGTAGAATTTATGTGATTTTATGGGATTTAATTGAAATTAAAAAGACAAGTTTTCAATACCCTTAAATCCCAGGCAGACTGCTCTGGCGGTCGACCGTCACGGTCGACCGATGTGCATGGGACATGCACAAAGGCCAGCCTATTCAGCCGGTCGACCGCGCAGTCGATCGACTGAAAGCACCCCACTCTCGGGTGGGGGCTAATCGACCGGGCGGTCGACCGTAGGCTCAACGGTAAGAAAAGTGACCGTTGGCCGGTCGATCGGGCGGTCGACCGGAAGGGCAATTTTGCCCTTTCCAGACTGTCAACGTGCAGATTTTTAAGAGGGTATATATATGCCTTCTCTTGAGCTGATTTCACCAAGATTTGAAAAGGAAAAAATTTCTATCTTTTAAGGTTTTTTCAACAAAAGTTTTTGTGGTTAAAAGATTTATTTTTATTTGTTTTTAAAGTGTTGGAAAATTCAAAGTAAAGAGAGTCTTTTGGGAATTGGTTTTTGATCTTGATTTCAATATCTATTTGGAGATTTTCTCAAGTGTTTTTCTTTGTTCCAAACACTTTATTTTCTCACACTTGAGCAATCTATCTATCCTATCTATTAGGATCTTATTATTGGTGAGAAAATTAGTTTGTGGTCTTTGAGATCGCCAAGAGTTGTAACCTTCTTTTCTTTGTGTTCATCCCTCTTGTGTAGAGGTGATTGTGAAGGTGATTTGGGTTTGTTAGTATCTCTCTAAGTGTAGAGGTGATTGAGGTTGTTGTTTGGCTTTGAGCCTTATCCCTCTAGTAAGAGGTGATTGTGTTGGCTTTGTACCTATCCCTCTATTGAGAGGTTGATTGTTGTGTGGCTTAACGCCTTGCCTCTTATGTAGAGGTAGTTGTTGTTTGAGAGAGGAGTTGTTGTACTCCAAGGTTCTATTACCCAAATCATCAGTGGAGGTCCCTGTGTGGGAAGTCCTCTGTGGACACATTAGTAAAAATCCTTCTGTGTGAAGGCGGGGACGTAGAGCAGTGACTCGAACCTCGAAACATATCTTTGTGTTTGCGATTGATCTACTATCTCTAAACTCTCTCTTTATATCTTGCATTGATTCATATTGTTCATATCATATATATGCTTGGTATTGTTTATGTGCCTCACTTGTGTTGAACCAAGAGAGCTTTACATAGCACCTCAAACCTTATTTAGAAGAATTTAGAGGAGATAGTCCGGAGCCCTTCACCGGGAATTGACCTACACTCTTTGGTTACACTATTGTAATTAAGTTTTAATTCTGCATCATTTGTCATTAGATTAGCCATGCACCTATTCACCCCCCTCTAGGTGTACTTTCAGTAAAGACCGGTCTGCAGTAGTTCATCCTTCAAGTCTTCAAGGACGAAGCCCACCATCTTGGACCACCAATACTTGTCTGAAGAATGGACCAACCCCAACGCTCGAAACTGGCCTGGTGGGAAGTCACCCTTAATGTCCATGAATTAGTTAATGAACATGGACGTCTGATGGGGAGTCTCACCTACAGGGTACTCCGCATCTAAGGAACCAGATAACAGTCTGATTACATTCTTGCCATGACCCACCGGGACTGTGTGTGATGGGAGACCCAAGAAAAACTTCAGATTGCTCCTCAGTCAGATTCCACTCCTTCAATCGATGAAGAGACATCGACTGGATGAATGACTTGGAAAAACATCCTTTCCATGTTGGTAAGGAAGAAGCGACGCTCTTCAAACCGATGGAGCCATTTACAGATGTCGTCAAGTATCACTTCCGCATCCTCATCGATGGATTTTCTGAAGAAAAAATCCGGCCTCTTCAATAATGAACGGGCCTCTGATTCAAACCTCTTGTCCGTGATAAGTTCTTGAAGAGTCTGCGGGCTTACTGGCTCAACTTGGCTCATCATTCTTGATTCTTTTCAGTAAAGGCTGGCACAGTCTTGTCAAGCTTAGAGATGACATTTGGATCTGGTCCACCTACATGACCAAGATGGTGCCTCTTTGCCAGAGGAATCGCGGAATACCTCACTGCAAATAGGAGAACACAACATCAGTACTCTAAAGAAACAGTGAAACTACACTATTGGAGTCCAAACGCGAGGCTCAACACAGGAGACCCGCGTCCTATGATCAAAACACGAAGCTCACATGAGGCCCACGTTCAGACTCCATATTTAGAAAAAAATCTAAGTCTACAGACTCAAACGCGAGTCTCCTAAATGAGACCCACGTTCAAAAATCTCAAGGTGCGAAGTCCCCTGGACCGACGTTCAATTCCCAGACGCAAAAGTCACGTTGACAAAGCAAAGAAATGTCAGGATAGCCAGATCCGCTTTCTGCTCATCAATGTGAGGACCGCGTATGTAAATCAAACACAGAGCTGTGAGATCCACGTAGACTGATCAACTTCAACAGAATTTTTTGAAACTTCAAAAAAAATAGTTAAGAGGATAGAGCCTCTTCGTGTTCCCAATGGCGAAAGCCATTTGAAGACTTTTTAACTGAAATTGGGGCTTCCTAAGGAGGAACACCACCCATTCGAGGCTCGGCAGTGGCGGTGCTGGAAGACGAAGCGACAGTCTTCGTTTTTGGAGCCATGAGCACGGTAAAAATCATTGAAAAGATTGAAAAAAAGCTTAGAGCTTTATGGGTTTTGAGAAAGCACAAGAGCATTAGACGTGGGTCTGGTCGAAGAAGATGAACAGTCAAGTGAATTGACTGTTAAAAGACCCGAGTCTTTTATAGGCCTTCCAACGGCCGAGAAACGCGGCGCGTATCTCGAGCTCAATCAGAGCTAGACACGCGTCCCAAGCGACGCCTGCGTTCACGCCTGGAAGCATCTAACGCGATCTTCGCATTTCAAGAGCCGCATCTCAACAGCAATCAAGGGCCGCATCTCAACAACGATCAAGATCTGCATCTCAAACAGTAATCAAGAGCCGTGTCTCTTCAGTAATGAGAACCGCGTCTCCATGGCAATTGAGAGTTGTGTTTCAACCCCACTGAAGTTCGCATCTCCACTTGATCGTGTGACTACCGCGTCTATGAGGGTTGCGTTTTCTCATATATAAGGAGTCTGTCCCTGCTTCTACAATCAGTTCAACAATACACTGGCTAGAGTAATTGACAACTCCACCAGTTCAACAGTATGCTGATAAGCAAACTAGAGCTCATAACAAGTACTAAACTTAGTTTCTAAGACATTCGTGATGATCTTTTCTGGAGGCTTCAAGCAGTTCAATAGTACACTCACGAAGACCATAATACAGACAGGATTAAGCTCAGGGAATCTCAAAAGATCGCCAGTCCAATCATGGGAAGCCCAAATTCAACCGAAGTCCAAAGTATTTCAAAATTCATCACGGTCAACCGCGTATAGCTTTGTAAGGAACCCAAACATTTTTGCTAGCAAAATTTACATGATGTATCTTATCAAAACAAAACTTTGCTAAATGGTCTTTGCAGCCACAATGTGTACATTTGTGCACCTTAGGATGCATATGAGTGTGAGTGTGGTCATGGTGTGCAAAGTGTGCATTGTTGGCCCAAGAGGTTACACTCTTCATTTGTTTAGAGTTTTGATGATAACAAAACACTTAGGAGCTATATGGTACTAATTAGTTTGTTCAAGATAAGTTTCAGGTTAGTACCATGTTTGGAGGCCATTGCTTAGCTTTTGGAAGAAATTCTAGGTTCATGGAGCAAATAAGGCATATGGCACAACAAGGAAGGAACATAGAAGAGAAGGCTCTAGCAAGGCATTACATGGCTCAAGACTTCAAGAGACTTCAGTAGATTTGTTTCTAGTTTTATAGTTTTGTTAAAGAATAGTGAATAGGTTTGAAGCTCTATATTCCAAACACACACGTTTTTGCGCACATGTCATTTCTAAAAATATTCCCTATAAATATATACAAAATACTTTTATATAAAGCCTTTTGATTATAAACTCAATTTTGTGTATTATACATTGTTCAAATCAAAACTATTTTTTAAACTTCAAAATCTCCTCAAAAATCTTTTCCAAATTCAGTTTTTGGCCTGAGCCGGTCGACCGACCGGTCGACCGACACTAGGTCAGGTCAGAACGGTCGACCGACCCAGTCGACCGAGCTTCTGGCAGTTTGGTGCGTGCATGTGTGCACATTTCCCGGTCGACCGGCCGGTCGACCGGAGCCCTTCGGTCGACCGGGCGGTCGACCGGAGCCCTTCAGTCGACCGGGCGGTTGGCCGACTGAATTGCAGTTGCTCTTTGTTTGTGACCGGTCGACCGAGAGCCTGCAACGGCTCTTTTATTTTGAGCCCCGGTCGACCGGCCGGTCGACCGTGATTGAATTTTCAGCAATAACGGCTAGTTTTTAAACATGTTTTAAATTTGTCTTTTTCCTCTCTAAACGAGTTTAAATGATATTTTCTGGGTCAAATACTTCCTAATTACCATTTTGTGGGTTTACTCTTTAATCCCTAGCCCTATCCTATAAATAGGGGTGATTAGGGTTAGGTTTCTTACAACAATAATTTACAAAAGTTTCAAAAGTTTAAGGCATTCAAAAGAGTTTTTGTTCTTGGTTTTTGTGCTGAAATTCTCTCTCATTTTATGAAGTGTTTATTTCAAAACTCTCTGATTTTCATTTTCTTTTTCCACTTACAATACTAGAGCTTCAATCCTACTCATTGTTCTACAGGGCTTTTGTAAGGGAAAAGAATTTTTCAACAGAGAGTTTGTGGTCTTTTGATCACCAAGAGAAAACTTGTACTTGAGATTGTGGAGTTGGGTACTCCGGTGTGATTGTAACACTTTGTGAGATTATAGTGGTTAGAAATCCTTCTGGGTGAAGGCGGGGACGTAGAGCTGGGTGCTCGAACCTCAGAAAAATTCTCGGTGTTTGCGTTTGGTCTACTTGCTCTTATTTCTTGCTCTACTTTCATTGCTCTTATTACTTGCTCTCTACATTCATTGCTATATTCACTTGTTTCATATTCATATTGTCAATCTTATACTCATACAACAAGATTGCATTGTGCACCTCAAACTCTTATCTAGAGGAATCACAAGGAAGGAGTTCAGAGCCCTTCACGGGGTATTCGGCTTCTAGTCTTATTTTGGGTGATTGTTGCATCATAAATTTTTAATTGTGCATTGATTAGCATTATCACCTATTCACCCCCCCTCTAGGTGATTTCAATTGGTATCAGAGCTTGGACTCTAGGTTTTGGCTTAACATCCTTAGAGAGATCCTAAAAACTTGCTAATCAACATTTGTATTCTTTCATTCATTCACTAGTAAACATGGCTGATAACATCAAAACCCCTCCTAAATTTGATGGACTTAATTTCCCCATTTGGAAGGTTAGGATGACTATTTTTCTACAATCTTTAGGTAGCTTAGTTACAAAATCCTTGACCAAGCCCTATGTTAGACCCGATAGTGAGGAAAGCACTTGGTCCGACTTTACCTTTAGAGAATATGAGGCTAATTCTAAGGCCCAAAATTCCCTTCTAACCGCCTTGAATGAGGATGACCTTACACGGGTAATACATTGCCAATCCGCGTATGAGATTTGGCAACATTTGTTGGTCACACACGAGGGGACATCACAAGTAAAGAGAGCTAATATAGATCTCTTGAGGTCCCAATATGAAAGTTTCAAAATAATTGATGATGAGTCTATTGATTCCATGATTACAAGGTTTACTAAAATTACCAATGCTCTTTCCTCTTTAGGTGATGATATTAGCAATGACCAAAAGGTGCGAAAAGTGATTCGAGCTCTTCCTTCATCATGGGAGATAAAGGCTACCACCTTGAAAGAGTTGAATGACAAGGATGAAATGGATCTCATAAGTCTTATTGGAAACCTTAACACTCATGAGATGGAAAAGAAGGCAAGAGAAGAAGCGGCTCCTCAAAAGAAGAAATCCATAGCGTTCAAGTCTTCCTTCACTCTTGATGATGATGAAGAAGATGAAGAAGATGATGAGGAGCTATCCCTCCTTGTAAGAAATGTGAAGAGGATGTATCGCAAGAACAAGCTAAACTTTAGAAAGAAATTGGAAGGGAAAGAGGAGAGAAGAATCATTTGCTACAATTGCCGAAAGCCCGGACACATCATGGCCGATTGCCCGGACTTCAAGAAAAAGGTGACTTCCTCCTTCAAGCAAAAGAGACCGGTTGATAAGAAAGCTTACAAGGCCACTTGGGATTCGAAAAGCGAGTCCGAAGATGAGGTTGACACGGCGAACATGTGTTTCATGGCAAACACACCCAAGGTAACCACTCAAACTCATGATGATGAAGATGAATTGAGTAGAGAAATGTTTGTACATGCTTTTGTTGAACTTTTGGAAAGCTATGATGATAAAAAGGTAGAATGTTCAAAATTGGAAAAAGAAATTGCTTTTCTTAAAAATCAACTTGCTATTGTTTCTAAAGAAAAGGATGAAATTTCTTCCAATCTTGTTTCTACTCAAAAAGAATTTAATGATTACAAAGTTGCTTGTAAAGCAAAGTTTCTAAAAATTGATGAAAAAGAAATTTCTTTGTTAAAAACTAGAATTGTTGATTTTGAAAAGATTTTGAAGGATTGTGCTTTCAATACTAAGAAACTTGAGGAAATATTTTCAAAGAAGCACACTTCTCATGTTAAAAATTCTCATGCTCATCATGCTCACACTTCACATAACACTCATGTTCATAATTCACATGCTCACAAGTCACACACTCACTATGCATTTAAATATGGTAGAGTTTATAGATGTACTTATTGTGGTAAGAATGGACATTTAGCTAAGTTTTGTTATGACCAAATTAATAGAACAAATAATCTTGTATGGGTTCATGACACTAACTCTTTAGGACCCAAGAAAATGTGGGTACCAAAATCAAGTCCTAAATTATTTGATGTAGTTACACACCAAGGCTCCAAGACGTAGGGAGCGGTGGTACCTTGATAGTGGTTGTTCAAGACACATGACATGGGATATCAACAACTTTACAACCCTATCAAGGTACGTTGAAGGTGGCACCGTCACCTTCGGAGATGACTCAAAGGGCACTATCATTGGTATAGGTAACATTCAAATTGGTGCATCTCCTATTATAGAAAATGTTGTTCTTGTTAATGGACTTAAACATAATTTGCTTAGTATAAGTCAACTTTGTGATCGTGGTCTTAAAGTTGTTTTTGATGATACTTCTTGCAAAATTTTTGACTGTAAAACCAATGATTGTATTCTCACCGGATTTCGTGATAGTAATGTTTATATCATAGACATGCTTAATTTGGATTGTTCTACTAAATGCTTGAATGCTTTTGATGAAAATTCTTGGCTTTGGCATAGAAGATTAGGACATACATCTTTTGATCATCTTGCTATGATTAATTCTAAGGAATTGGTGAAGGGTATTCCTTGCTTGAAGTTTGAGAAAGACCGCATTTGTCGTGCGTACCAACTTGGGAAACAAACCAAGTCTTCCTTCAAACCAATCAAGAATATCATGTCAACTAGGCCATTAGAATTAATTCATATGGATCTTTTTGGACCAACTAAAACTAAAAGCTTAAGTGGTAGTAGATATGCATTTGTTTTAGTTGATGATTTTTTCCGTTTCACTTGGGTTTTCTTTTTGGAACACAAAGATCAAACTTTTTCACATTTTAAGATTTTTCGAAAAAGAGTTGAAAAAGAAAAAGGTTTTTTGATTTTGAAAATAAGGAGTGATAGAGGTGGTGAGTTTGTTAACCAGCTCTTCATGACTTATTATGATGAAAAAGGAATCAAGCATGAAATGTCATGTCCTAGAACTCCACAACAAAATGGAGTTGTAGAAAGAAAGAATAGAACACTTCAAGAGATGGCTAGGACTATGATAAGTGAATATGACCTCCCTCAATATCTATGGGCCGAGGCCATAAACACCGCATGCTACATATGAAATCGTATTTATTTGTGTAAAAATTCTTCCAAAACATCTTTTGAAATGTATCATTCTAAAAAACCAAATGTTTCATATTTCAAAGTTTTTGGATGCAAGTGTTTTGTTTTGAATACTAAAGATAACTTGGGTAAATTTGATGCTAAGGCTTATGAGCAATATTTGTTGGATATTCTACTACTAGCAAAACTTATAGAATATTCAATAGATCTTCTCTTACCATTGAAGAATCCATGCATGTTAAATTTGAAGAATCTAATGTGATTGTTGAGAATGTTGTAGAGATTGACCCATTAGGTGATGACATGGAGAGACTATCCTTGAAGGACTCACCCGCTCAAGAAGAAAAGCAAGAACCCATTGGTGATGTTCAAAAGGAGGTGGTGGAAAGCTCTCAACCGCTTCCTAAAGATTGGAGATACACTACAAATCATCCCAAGGATCTCATCTTAGGTGATGTATCTAAAGGGGTAACAACTCTCTCCAAACTCCATGACTTGTGTGGTAACTTTGCTTTCATTTCTCATTTTGAACCCAAAAACATCCTCGAAGCCGAGGGGGACTCATATTGGTTGTAGCCATGCAAGAGGAACTCAATCAATTTGAGCGCAACCAAGTTTGGCACCTTGTTTCTAGGCCTCACGATAGACCAATAATTGGTACTAAGTGGATCTTTAAAAACAAGATGGATGAGTCCGAAAATGTCATTAGGAATAAAGCTAGGTTAGTGGCCCAAGGTTACACTCAAGTTGAGGGAATTGACTTTGAGGAGACCTTTGCACCCGTAGCACGGCTTGAAGCCATACGGATGACACTAGCTTTTGAATCTTTTAAAAAATTTTAAACTTTTTCAAATGGATGTAAAAAGTGCATTTTTAAATGGTTTTATAAATGAAGAAGTTTATGTTGAACAACCTCCCGGTTTTGTTGATCATGTTCATCCTAATTTTGTTTTTAAACTTGATAAAGCTTTGTATGGATTGAAACAAGCTCCAAGAGCTTGGTATGAAAGGCTTTCTAGTTTTCTCATTTCAAATGATTTTGTTAAAGGCAAAGTAGACACAACATTATTCACTAAGCATGTTGATGGTAACATTTTAATTGTGCAAATTTATGTTGATGATATAATTTTTGGTTCTACTAATGAGTTTCTTTGCAAGGAATTTGAAAAGGTTATGCAATGTGAGTTTGAAATGTCTTCAATGGGTGAATTGAACTTCTTTCTTGGACTCCAAATCAAGCAATTGCAAGATGGAATATTCATATGTCAAGCCAAGTACACAAAGGAACTCGTAAAGAAATTTGGACTTGAAGGCTCAAAAGTTTGCAACACTCCCATGGCAACTACAACCAAGCTTGATAAGGATGACTAAGGTAAAAGTGTTGATATTAAGTTATATAGAAGCATGATAGGTAGTTTGTTGTATTTAACAGCAAGTAGGCCGGATATCATGTTTAGTGTGTGTCTTTGTGCTAGATTTCAATCGTGTCCTAAAAAGTCTCATCTTATTGCGGTAAAACGCATCATTCGTTATATTAAGGGCACAATTGGAATGGGTCTATGGTATCTGAAAATCGGAGATTTCTCAATGACGAGTTTTTTGGATGCCGACTATGCGGGTTGTAGAGTGGATAGAAAGAGTACTAGTGGGACATGTCAATTTTTTGGTAATTGTCTTGTTTCATGGTCCTCTAAGAAATAAAATTCGGTAGCCCTCTCAACCGCCGAGGCGGAGTATGTTGCCGCGGGGGCTTGTTGTGCAAAAGTCCTTTGGATGAAACATACTCTCCTTGATTATGATTTGCATTATGACCATATAAAAATATTTTGTGATAATACTAGTACTATTCATATGACAAAGAATGCAAATCAACATAGTAAGACCAAGCACATTGAGATTAGGTATCACTTTCTTAGAGATCATTTTGAGAAAGGAGATATAGAGATTGATTATGTTTCTACGGATTTGCAACTTGCCGATATTTTCACTAAACCACTTGATTTTAGTAGATTTTCCTTTATATGTGGTGAACTTAATGTTTGTGTTATTGACTAAAAATTTTTCTTTATCCCTTTTTGATGTATGACAAAAAGGGAGAGAAAATGTGTTTCTTGTGTTTTTGTTTATGAGTTCTAAAACATGAGATATTTGATTTTTCTTTGTTTGTCTTGTATTTTTTAGTCTCATGTTTTTGTTTTGTTATTCAAGATTTCAAATTATTGATCTTTATGGTTTTTGGTTGTTTGCTATTCATAGTTGCTTTTTCTTGTTTATAGCATAATTTGAGGGAGAGTTTTAGTTCTCTCTTTTAATCTTTTTGATATAGCCTATTTGTTTTGTCATCATCAAAAAGGGGGAGATTGTTGGCCCAAGAGGTTACACTTTCCATTTGTTAAGAGTTTTGATGATAACAAAACACTTAGGAGCTATATGGTACTAATTAGTTTGTTCAAGATAAGTTTCAGGTTAGTACCATGTTTGGAGGCCATTGCTTAGCTTTTGCAAGAAATTCTAGGTTCATGGAGCAAATAAGGTATATGGCACAATAAGGAAGGAACATAGAAGAGAAGGCTCTAGTAAGGCATTGCATGGCTCAAGACTTCAGTAGATTTGTTTCTAGTTTTATAGTTTTGTTAAAGAATAGTGAATAGGTTTGAAGCTCTATATTCCAAACACACACGTTTTTGCGCACATGTCATTTCTAAAAATATTCCCTATAAATATATACAAAATACTTTTATATAAAGCCTTTTGATTATAAACTCAATTTTGTGTATTATACATTGTTCAAATCAAAACTATTTTGTTAAACTTCAAAATCTCCTCAAAAATCTTTTCCAAATTCAGTTTTTGGCCTGAGCCGGTCGACCGACCGGTCGACCGACACTAGGTCAGGTCAGAACGGTCGACCGACCCAGTCGACCGAGCTTCTGGCAGTTTGGTGCGTGCATGTGTGCACGTTTCCCGGTCGACCGGGCGGTCGACCGGAGCCCTTCGGTCGACCGGGCGGTTGGCCGACTGAAGTGCAGTTGCTCTCTGTTTGTGACCAGTCGACCGAGCGATCGACCGAGAGCCTCAACGGCTCTTTTATTTTGAACCCAGGTCGACCGTGAGTGAATTTTCAGCCATAACGACTAGTTTTTAAACATGTTTTAAATTTGTCTTTTTCCTCTCTAAACGAGTTTAAATGATATTTTCTGGGTCAAATACTTCCAAATTACCATTTTGTGGGTTTACTCTTTAATCCCTAGCCTTATCCTATAAATAGGGGTGATTAGGGTTAGGTTTCTTACAACAACAATTTACAAAAGTTTCAAAAGTTTAAGGCATTCAAAAGAGTTTTTGTTCTTTATTTTTGTGCTGAAATTCTCTCTCATTTTCTGAAGTGTTTATTTCAAAACTCTCTAATTTTCATTTTCTTTTTCCACTTACAATACTAGAGCTTCAATCCTACTCATTGTTCTACAGGGCTTTTGTAAGGGAAAAGAATTTTTCAAAAGAGAGTTTGTGGTCTTTTGATCACCAAGAGAAAACTTGTACTTGAGATTGTGAAGTTGGGTACTCCGGTGTGATTGTAACTCTTTGTGAGATTATAGTGGTTAGAAATCCTTCTGGGTGAAGGCGGGGACGTAGAGCTGGGTGCTTGAACCTCGAAAAAATTCTCAGTGTTTGTGTTTGGTTTACTTGCTCTTGTTTCTTGCTCTACTTTCATTGCTCTTATTACTTGCTCTCTACATTCATTACTATATTCACTTGTTTCATATTCATATTGTCAATCTTATACTCATACAACAAGATTGCATTGTACACCTCAAACTCTTATCTAGAGGAATCACGAGGAAGGAGTTCAGAGCCCTTCACGGGGTATTCGGCTTCTAGTCTTGTTTTGGGTGATTGTTGCATCATAAATTTTTAATTGTGCATTGATTAGCATTATCACCTATTCACCCCCCCCCCCCTCTAGGTGATTTCATGCATATGCATGAGGGTGATGTGCATGAATATGTGGAGTTTGTTTCTTTGAAAATAAGGACTCCAATCTAGTATGATTAAAAGCACATTTGCTCAATGTTAAGCTCAAACAATTTATTTTATTTTTCAAAAATTTCATCTCATTAGTGGTGGCATGTAAAGCATGATGAAAAATAGAATCATTTTTCTTATTCCTTTTAGAAACATTTTCTTTTCTTTTTCATCAATTTTTCTTTTCAAAGAAGTGTTTTCATGTAAAGCAACTTCCTTTTATTTTTCCACCAAAAAAATCTTATTTTTCAAAGTAGTGTTTCCTTCACAAAGATCATTTAATTTAGACATCAAGGAAACATTTTCATTTTTCAAATTTTCATTTTCTTTTTCAATGCATGCAAATTTATTTTAAAAGACTCATTTTCTTTTAACATGCAATCAAAATTCTTTTTCATTTTCTTATTATCTTTCTTAAGCAATTCATATTTTTCTAAGAGTTGTTGACAAAATGATGCTAGTTCATTATATGGCATTTCAACATCCTCTTCTACCTCGGATTCAGTAGTTACCTCAAGGGGGTTATCCCCTTGGACTATGTAGCACACGTTGGAAGCGTCACTTCCAACATCCGAGTCGCTCCCCGCATAGTATTGTTCATTTTCGCCAAGGGAGATCAATGAGTTCCAAACTACAAAAGCCAAATCAAGATTAGCAACCCTAGATAAATAATCATCATTTAGGGTAGATCTTAAAGCATTTAAGGCTTTTGCATTAGCCTCAATATTTTTTCCATTTAAACAATAAGAATCTCTAGTAGTGGCAAAATAAACATGAATGCCTAGGCCTTTGAGGTACAAAGACATCTTAACCTTCTAAGTTAGGATGTTAAGATGTCAAAGGTGGGAGGTGTCATGAAGTCCATGGTGTGTGTACAAATATTGTGATTAGCCTAAAATGAGGATCATTAACTCTAGGTTGTAAGACCCAAATCAAGAGCACTTGGCTCTGATACCAATTGTAAATCACCTAGAGGGGGGTGAATAGGTGATGGCTAATCTAATGGTCACTAAATGCGGAATTAAAAATTTATTACACTAAACACCACGTATAACACAAGAGTGTAGCTGAATTCCCCATGAAGGGCTCTAGACTAACTCCTCAAGATTCCTCTAAATAAGAGTTGAGGTGCCGCGTTGGCTCTCTTGGTTGAATACAAGTGTTAGCAAACAATCCCCAAGCATATATCAATATGAGCACAAATGTATATATCTAGCAATTAAATATGAAAGCAATAGAAGCATGCAAGATATAAACAAGCAAGAGATAGAGAGTGAGCAATCGCAAACACGGGAGATTTGTTTCAAGGTTCGAGCACACTTGCTCTACGTCCCCGCCTTCACACTTGAAGGATTTCCACTATAATCGATCCCACCGGATCACTTGGTGTCGCAACACCTACAAGGAGTTCCCACTAGAAAAACACCGAGTTCACACACGAACCCGAAACACTGCGAACCCGCAAGTCCGCCTCCTCAAAGTACAAGATGAAGTCTTTGGTGATCACAACACTTTGATCACCTAAAAACAATCTCACAAGAACACTCCTATAGGATGAATATATCAATGGGTTGCTCAAGTGTTTGTGAGAAAAACAAGGATGGAATTTGTGGAAGAAAACTCAAGAAAATCACTTTTAAACACTCTTGATAAACTCCCCTTTTGATTGGAAATATTTGCTCTCTAAACAAGTGGGAAAAGCTCTAAAAAGAGTTGGAAAAACTAGCTCAAAAATCACTTAAAAATCTTAGAGAAAACAGCCCCCAAAAGCCCCAATTTATAGAGCTAGAAAAACTAGCCGTTGGAGCCAGGTTGGCCTGTCGGTCGACCGCCTGGTCGACCGACCAACGGTCAGAATTCTGACCGTTGAGCCAGCGGTCGACCGGCCGGTCGACCGTGGCCTGGATACAGAGAGCAGACTCTCTGTCCGGTCGACCGGCCCGGTCGACCGGGGCTTTCCAGAGAGCAGAAGCTCTCTGTGGTCGACCGGGTCGGTCGACCAGCCCTCCAGCCAGAACTGGCTTGCACGTCTGTGCACGTCGGTCGACCGACTCAGTCGACCGACTTCAAGCGCGGTCGACCGGCTGAAGCCAGGACAGGAATTTTTGGGATTAAAAACTTGGTCATTTTGGCTCAAATAAAATCCCGTAAAATCATGAAAAATCTACAAAAATAGTTTTAACATTATACTTTGATAAACAAACATGTTTGAGCAAAATCAAGACATGTTACAAACAATTTGAAATATTTTTGTAACTTGAAAATTTTGGCTAAAAACGAAAACTGTATTTTTCCAAAATTAGTTTTTCCAAAACTTCTCCAAATACAAAAACAAGATATTTAAATAACTTTTAAAGCATAGAGTGTATGGATATGATCCACTACACATACATGGTGAAATATCTATGTTTTTGACATTAAGCTCTAAAACGGTTTTGGTTAACAACACATAAACTTTGTATTCCAAAAATCAAGCCGGTATTTTTCCAAAAAGAAAACTCTTTTGTATTTTCTCAAAATAAAATTCTTTTATGAAAACTCATCTAAATTAAGAGTGTGTGTGTGTATAAGATATACTTGAGCAATCCACCAACTATTCTATCCTTTACATTTTATCTAAAAATAAAATCTTATAAAAACAAACCTAGACACAAGTCTTCACATCTTGAAGTCATCACTAGAAGTCTTCTCCTCTTCTTGACTTGGTCCAAACACGATCAACGAGCTCAACTCCTCTTGAGTACTTGATGTGGTCTTGATGCCCACGCTCTTGAATCAAACCGTGCTAGCTCCGAAACTTGACTTTAAATCCTTTGTTGAAGCTACGCACCTACTAAGATCTTGATCACAAATCTGAAACTAAATAAATACAAGATCATTAGTACTATAACTACATGAGTTGATCATCATCAAAACTAGAGTGATGGGCCTTGGTAGTGGATTTATGGACTTGATGGACACATAATTGATGCACCGCTATCAAGGAGGTTTGGTGGGACAACCACCATGTTTTGGAGATTTAGAGCATAGTTTTTTGGTTTGGTAACTATCTCTAAACTCCTAGTTTATTTACATGCATTTATGATTGATGATCTTGAGCATGTTCATGTTTATTTGTTTTGTGCTTCATGTGATAAATACTTGTTTAAATGTAGATTTTATTAAAACTTGGATTTATACATGTACAAGTAGTGAGTAACAAATTGATTCATATATGTTTGCACTTCATTGTTCATTTGTACTCACTATATGCACATGTATAGCCTAGTTTTGATGATTCTCTCATTTACACTTGTTTTGCCTATTTTCATGTTTTACTTCATGTATATGTATCTTGATTCAACCCTAATAAATATACATGTATACCCCATGAGTCATTTGCCTTCATGCAATTTACATTATGGACTCTTTTTATGTTTGGGATATGTATGCAAATTGTTAGGATTGAATAAAAACATACATATACCTAGAAGTTTGTTTTTAAGATGAAAAATGAATTTTTATGATTTTCATTTTTATATGAAAAATGAATTTTCATGATTTGTTTAATAAAATGATATTCATGTTTTGAGCTTTATTGATTATCTTCATGAAAAATGCTAATTACATAATTTTTGTGTGCACTCACACTTTATTTTGTTTATTCATGACTTTGTTTCATGATTATTTTTTAGCCTTATAGATTTCGAGTGTCACTTCTTGTGTATTTAGTATGTTTCATGATAGACATATATTTTAGTTTCATGTTTTTGAAGGATCTTTAACTAGTTTTTCAAAAAAAAATTAATTTAACTAGTTATTTATTCTTCAATTTGGTAAGTTATGAGTTATATACTTGATCTCAATTGATATTTTTCTTATATATACTCATATTTTGTTTCCTATATATGTATGCTTCATTTCAAATAATATCAATTTCTATTGGTATTTTCATTTTCAAACATATATATATATATATATATATATATATATATATATATATATATGTTATTTGTGCTTGAGTTAAAATCGATGTACATATTTAAAGCACATAATTTGTTTATGCTAAGCTTAATTCAAATCTTTATTTTTAATTGATTTCTCAATTGATATTTTAATAAGCTTATGCATTATTTTCAAAATTGATATTTTTATTGATATCAAATATTTGCAATAATCTTCAATTTGTATCTATTGATTGCAATTGGTATCAAAATAATTTACAATAATTTACAATTTACAATTTCTATTTTGATTAATTTTCAAAATTTGTAATGTTTATTTACAATTGATATCTTAAAATTTTTTATTACAAAATATCTCAAAATTTGTTTTATTGAGGATAATTCAAAATTTTGTTTTAATATGAAATTTTGAAAATTAAAAATGTTTTGATTTGTATTGCCTATATGCAAGGGGAGCTTAACATCTCTTCTACATATAGATTCATGTTGAGTGTATCTTATATTGAGGAGCTTGACAACTCTTCTTTATGCGGTACACGTGTGCAGGGGGAGCTTCACATCTCTTCTTATGCATTGCATATTATGTGTTATGTGAATTAGGGCTTATCATCCCTCTTTCATGTAATGCAGATATGTAGGGAAGCTAACTTAGCATCTTCCTCTTCATGAATGTATATCACACATATCCTTTATTGATTTGTTTTATGTCACCCCTTTTATTGATTTTTGCTTTTGACAAAAAGGGGGAGAACATTTTGTTTTTACTTTAACCTCTTTGTTGATGATTGACAAAAGGGGGAGAAGTATTTGAGAAGTATTATAGTATATATATGCATGTTTTCCTTACTTTATTCATGAAGGGGGAGAAGGATTTTTGTTTATGCATATATGTTTTGTTTTGCAAATAGGAGAAAAAGAATTTGATGAGTTTTATGCTTCATTGGCATGTTTATCTCGTTGTATTTGCATACATGTTTATGTGCTTTCATTGCATATTTATTATTTATTGTGATGCATGAGTTAAGGGGGAGCTTCCTTGAAGCTTTACTTTAATCCATGCATATATAACTTCATGAGTTTTGTCATCAACAAAAAGGGGGAGATTGTTGGCCCAAAGGCCCATCACTCTAGTTTTGATGATGATCAACTCATGTAGTTATAGTACTAATGATCTTGTGTTTATTTAGTTTTAGATTTGTGATCAAGATCTTAGTAGGTGCGTAGCTTCAACAAAGGATTTAAAGTCAAGTTTTGGAGCTAGCACGGTTTGATTCAAGAGCTTGGGCATCAAGACCACATCAAGTACTCAAGAGGAGTCGAGCTCGTTGGATCGTGTTTGGACCAAGTCAAGAAGAGGAGAAGACTTCTAGTGAAGACTTCAAGATGCAAAGACTTGTGTCTAGATTTGTTTTTATAAGATTTTGTTTTTAGATAAAATGTAAAGGATAGAATAGTTGGTGGATTGCTCAAGTATATCTTATACACACACACTCTTGATTTAGATGAGTTTTCATAAAAGAATTTTTATTTTGGAAAAATACATAAGAGTTTTCTTTTTGGAAAAATACCGGTTTGGTTTTTGGAATACAAAGTTTATGTGTTGTTAACCAAAACCGTTTTAGAGCTTAATGTCAAAAACATAGATATTTCACCATGTATGTGTAGTGGATCATATCCATACACTCTATGCTTTAAAAGTTGTTTAAATATCTTATTTTTGTATTTGGAGAAGTTTTGGAAATAATTTTGGAAAAATACAGTTTTCGTTTTTACCCAAAATTTTCAAGTTACAAAAATAGTTCAAATTGTTTGTAACATGTCTTGATTTTACTCAAGCATGTTTGTTTATCAAAGTATAATGTTAAAACTATTTTTGTAGATTTCTCATGATTTTATGGGATTTTATTTGAGCCAAAATGACCAAGTTTTTAATCCCAAAAATTCCTGTCCTGGCTTCAGCCGGTCGACCGGACCGGTCGACCGCGCTTGAAGTCGGTCGACCGAATCGGTCGACCGACGTGCACAGACGTGCACGCCAGTTCTGGCTGGAGGGCCGGTCGACCGACCCGGTCGACCACAGAGAGCTTCTGCTCTCTGGAAGCCCCGGTCGACCGGGCCGGTCGACCGGACAGAGAGTCTGCTCTCTGTATCCAGGCCACAGTCGACCGGCCGGTCGACCGCTGGCTCAACGGTCAGAATTCCGACCGTTGGCCGGTCGACCGGGCGGTCGACCGACAGGCCAACCTGGCTCCAACGGCTAGTTTTTCTAGCTCTATAAATTGGGGCTTTTGGGGGCTGTTTTCTCTAAGATTTTCAAGTGGTTTTTGAGCTAGTTTTTTCAACTCTTTTTAGAGCTTTTCCCACTTGTTTAGAGAGCAAATATTTCCAATCAAAAGGGGAGTTTATCAAGAGTGTTTAAAAGTGATTTTCTTGAGTTTTCTTCCACAAATTCCATCCTTGTTTTTCTCACAAACACTTGAGCAACCCATTGATATATTCATCCTATAGGAGTGTTCTTGTGAGATTGTTTTTAGGTGATCAAAGTGTTGTGATCACCAAAGACTTCATCTTGTACTTTGAGGAGGCGGACTTGCGGGTTCGCAGTGTTTCGGGTTCGTGTGTGAACTCGGTGTTTGAGGTGCGGCCTCGGCGAGCTTGTGGGCTTGCGGTGTGTACGGGACTAGAGAGTCCAAGAGTTCTAGTGGGAACTCCTTGTAGGTGTTGCGGCACCAAGTGATCCGGTGGGATCGATTATAGTGGAAATCCTTCAAGTGTGAAGGCGGGGACGTAGAGTGATTAGTCTACAATTCTGCATTATTATGTCGCATTCTCTCACAGTTTTAATGAATAAATAGTCATCTTAATCGTGTTTTGGTCTTAATTGCAGGTAGATCCAAAGTCCAAGGGCAAAGAGGGAATAAGAGCCTAATTCATCCCAATTTATGGTAATTAATCCCGCAATTACTTGGAGGCCAAGCAAAGGATTTTCTAGAACATGCATTGAATCTAGACTCCTGAGCTGTCAGACAAATAGTCGGGCGAAAATACCAGAAATAGGATATATCTGGAAGCAGCTAGAAGCCAGACGAACGCGTGGACAAAAACCAGGGACCTACGTCCCTGGTATTGCCGAGAATCCGCGGCAAACTTGGAGAAAACGCGACAATCCTGTGGAGCCACGCGTCGATTTTCGACGCGTGGCCCTGTCTCGTCTTCTAGATCCTTCTGAGCCCTATAAATAGCCCTGCAGAGAGCCAGAGCGAAAGCAGATTTCGTTTTTAGGAGTAGGTGCAGATTTTAGGAGTAGTGTAGGTGAGTGTTCTTCATTTCTTGTATTTTCTTTTCTTTTTAGATCATTGTAGTAGGGTTGAGTGATT
The DNA here is from genome assembly GCA_038442645.1 of Agave tequilana. NCBI lineage: Eukaryota > Viridiplantae > Streptophyta > Magnoliopsida > Asparagales > Asparagaceae > Agave > Agave tequilana. The sequence goes on from JAVJIF010003671.1 coordinate 161,694, forward strand.
CATAGAGAGAGAGAGAGAGATTGAGAGGGATTGATGTAATAGAGAGTGACACTCTATGTAAATGTGCCTCCTTTCTCCTCCATTGTAATCTCCTTCATCTTCTACATGATTTCTTGCTAGTTTTTCTTCTCATGGCAATCTAACTACTAACCACTAACCATCTAACTACTTACTTGATAATCCACATGAATCGGGATGCCTCTACAAGGCCTTGTTCTTGCAAGAGCCATTAATGGCCAAAGATGATGGGTTCTAACATCTAACTTGCTAACTTGCTAACCAAGCTATGGCGCCGTTGCCGGGGAAGGGAATGGTTTTGTTTTCACGTTTTTGTTAACATTGTCTTCTCTGTTTTGGTGTGCAGGGCAATATTTACAGGTTCTTAACATTGCAGAACATAAGCTAGCTTTGCCTTTCCCTGCTCTTGAAAGCAGGGATCCAGATTCTGAAGAACTGCCGCACAACCGCGACATGTGCCGCGAACCCGCGGCAATTTTGTGAACGTGTAATTGTTGTTGTTCTGGGATGTGTGAATTGTAATAGCTAGTTGATTTGTGCTGCTATATTTCTTGCTTTGATTGCCTACACACCATAAAAATAAAAGAACTAAAATACGGTATTTGGACGCCTTTAAAACGGTTTAGACATTTGCATTTAGGCACGTGTCAATTCAATTCCAAAATACTGTATTTTGTTCTTTTGTTGTGATCTGGATGGAGATGTACATATGGCATTGCATATAGCATAGGACAAACACGTGGGTGATTTATCGCTTTGTGTTATATTCTTGTCTATATTGCACACTTGCACGAATTGAATTTAAGGGCAAAACCCAAACAAGATAAGGTGAGATTTAATCACCCTTCCTTAGCCCAAAATCATCTCCCCACTCACACAACCCAAGCCCTAATAAAATTTGAATAGACGTTGGCCCCTAGGGACATTTCATCTAGGTCTAGGTCAACCCTCCTCTTGGCTTGGTTTTGATTTTTTGTTTTCTTTTTGTTTGTTGTTTGATTCTTTCTTTTTTGTGATTTTTTGTGTGAAATGGCATTCAACAAAAATAATTCTTTCAATCCGAACATGAATCCATATTTCACACCGACTCCATTCTATTCGGATAATTCCAACCCGGCGTTTTACAATATGCACCAACCAAATACACCGGGTTGGCCTTATCCGAATCAATACAACCCATACCCACATTCTTATGACTATAATTTTCAAAATAATTTCAACTCGTCACAAAGTCATTGGGGATTCAAGTCCCCCGAGCCAAATTTTCAACCTCCTTGTCCACCATGTCCACCTCGTCCACGATATACACAATATTCATTCCCCAATTCCACTTCCTATACTCCTTTTTCTGGACCTCCCATTAAAGAAAAATCTGAGAGTATAGAAGCCAATCTACAAGAGGCCGAGCAACATCTTCAGGAAACATTGACCTCTCCAATTCCACAACATTTTCAAGATTCATACTCATTTCCACCAGTCCAAAATAGAAGACCATCAATTTTGGAAATGAGTATGCGTGAGTCCAAACAATAATCACAAAATCTGATGGACTCACAATTTTGCCACCAATTCCAAAATAACTCTTCATCTTTTCAACAAAATGATGAACCAATGAATTGTAAAAAAGATGCTTGAAATCATGACTCAGGCTCAAAATGCTCGTAACCGTGACATAGATATGATGATCCAAACTCTTCATTCTCATCTTATTTCTAATGTCACTAACCATTCTGTCTGAGCCAAAGAGTCATGTTGTTTTGGAAATCAAGATTCAATTTCAGCACACCCACCTGAACTTGTCCAAACTTCAGATCCCATTGACATTTTAGCAAGTTATCCTTTTCCTGAAATTGAACTTGAGCATGAATATGATCCTGAACTTCCACTTGATGATTCAATTCTACTTCCTGATTCAATTATGACTCCGGTGTCTTCACCTGATTTCACTCCTTTTCCCGAGTCAGTATTGGATCCAGTGCCTATCCATTGTGAAATTGAATCACCAATCTCTTATGATGATCATATTGAACTTGACCAATTTCATACTTTTGAAAGTCCATTTGATAAATTGGTAAGTTCTCATTTTTGTGGAATTGAACTAAATGAGGAATGTGACTTTGATTCTCCAATTTGTGATCCAGTTCAAATTCCTGAATCATTATTGACTCCTGTTATAATACCCAATTTGAGTAACATTTTAGAGTCAGTTTTGATTCCCATACCTGTCATTCCTGAACTTGAATCACCACTCTTAGAAAGTCACATTCCATTATGGGAAAATGAATGTGGACCTGAGCTTCATCTTCTTGATTTGGACCCACTTCCTGAACCAATCTCAACTCTCGAACCTCTACTTGACTTAAGTCTTTTTCCTTAGTCGATATTAGTTCCTGTGCTTCCTGAGTCCAAATCAATCATTCCATTCTGGGACAAGGGCTTTGAAAATTTTGACTCTGAAATTATTTTGCAAATTTGGAAATTAGATGGGGTAACATTTTTAATAAAATCACACATGCATACATCTTTCTAGTGGGTTGTATCATGGAGGTTTCTGGTGGGTTCCTCCGGACTCCACGCAAGAATGATTGGGCCGCCTTTCGTGGACCAATCAGACCACCGCCGGAACCACCACCTTGAGGTAATTTTTTTTTCCTTCCCTCTCTATTTGTTTCATGCATACATACATCACGATGCATTGAGGATAATGCATGAAATAAGTATAGGGGAGGGTTTACTAACATAGAGTTTTTAGATTTTCTTTCTTTTACACTTCTTTTAGGATACTTTTAGAAATCTTCTCTTTTGTATAGAAATTTTCTCTTTCTTTAAAAACTTTTTGAAATAAGAGACAAAGTTTTAATCTATTTTTAAGAAAATTAAGATGATCTTAGAAATTAAGAAAGCCTTAATTAGACATCTTAAACCTAGTTGAAATAATGGATCTTGTTTAAAATTATAGGTTAAGTATAAAAGATTGGGGAGATAATTTTATCTTGAATTTTTTGCCTTAGATAGTATGCACTTCACACTTACACAATTTTTGGGATGGAAACAAAGACCTAAAATGCCATAAAGTAAAAAAAAATATATATATATATATATATATATATATATATATATATATATATATATATATATAAAACATCACTTATTAAGCTGGATAATTGTGCCTCAAGAAGCATGGTTATTCACGCCTAACGGTGATTAAAAGAATAATCCCCCTTAGTTTTATGGCCTTTTTCACTCGAGTCCTTAAACCCGAGGGATGTTTTCTCATCTGGTGCCCTAAGACCTACTGGTTTGGGAGTCATCGGTTATAGGCTCGCTACATGGGTGAACTAGAAAGCCTAAACTAAGGGAAGAAAAAAAAAGAAAAAGAAAATAAATATATATAAATAAATGGCTTGATGGTTGGAGTTGAAGTCCTAGAAATCTTCACTATCACAAAGTGCATATTATCTAGGTATTATAAAAGATAAAATATTCAATCCAATTTTGAATTCTTACCTTAATTGAAGATAAGATCTTGCATAGAGACTAAGTTTAAGGAAGAATGATTTGTGGTGAACTTATGACCTTAGATCACTTATATTTTTACAAAAATATTTCATAAACTTGTCTCTCTTTCAAAATGTGTTTTCAAAATACTAACATTTGTCTTCTTTCTTTATGGATTTTGTGGGTACAATCCGCTGAAAACCCTCAGGAGACAACACTCCTCCTCTAGGGTAACCTAGAGGTTTAACGGCTTGTTGCACACGCTCAGTGCAATCGCGTCACCTGCGAAAGTGGTGTAATAACCCTTATAGTATAGTTTTTCTTTTCTTGTTTTGCTCGGGACGAGCAAAAGAATAAGTGTGGGGGTGTGATTAGTCTACAATTCTGCATTATTATGTCGCATTCTCTCACAGTTTTAATGAATAAATAGTCGTCTTAATCGTGTTTTGGTCTTAATTGCAGGTAGATCCAAAGTCCAAGGGCAAAGAGGGAATAAGAGCCTAATTCATCCCAATTTATGGTAATTAATCCCGCAATTACTTGGAGGCCAAGCAAAGGATTTTCTAGAACATGCATTGAATCTAGACTCCTGAGCTGTCAGACAAATAGTCGGGCGAAAATACCAGAAATAGGATATATCTGGAAGCAGCTAGAAGCCAGACGAACGCGTGGACAAAAACCAGGGACCTACGTCCCTGGTATTGCCGAGAATCCGGTGCAAACTTGGAGAAAACGTGGCAATCCTGTGGAGCCACGCGTCGATTTCGACGCGTGGCCCCGTCTCGTCTTCTGGATCCTTCTGAGCCCTATAAATAGCCCTGCAGAGAGCCAGAGCGAAAGCAGATTTCGTTTTTAGGAGTAGGTGCAGATTTTAGGAGTAGTGTAGGTGAGTGTTCTTCATTTCTTGTATTTTCTTTTCTTTTTAGATCATTGTAGTAGGGCTGAGTGATTCATAGAGAGAGAGAGATTGAGAGGGATTGATGTAATAGAGAGTGACACTCTATGTAAAGGTGCCTCCTTTCTCCTCCATTGTAATCTCCTTCACCTTCTAACATGATTTCTTGCTAGTTTTTCTTCTCATGGCAATCTAACTACTAACTACTAACCATCTAACCACTTACTTGATAATCCACATGAATCGGGATGCCTCTACAAGGCCTTGTTCTTGCAAGAGCCATTAATGGCCAAAGATGATGGGTTCTAACATCTAACTTGCTAACTTGCTAACTTGCTAACCAAGCTAACTCTCTTTTATTTCATGCTCTTTTATTTCATGCTAGTAGTGTAATGAGTGATGCTTGTATTAGCTTGTTCTTGATGCAATGTTTTGATTGTTATGAACCATCCATGAGCCGTGCTTTGTATCGTCTCTTTGAAGCCAAGGATTGTGATGGCCGAGGATCAAAATGTGAGGCAACTATCTCGAAGAGGTTAGCATGGTTAGTGGAGTATTTAGTAGTTAGTAGCCATGAGGTTGCTTTTTCTTTGTTTTTAAAGGCAACTCCTTTATCTTTTCATTAGTGTTTTTACCATCCTTCTTAGTTCATCTTTGTTCCATTCTATTTTCTATTTTGTTTTCCAAACCACTTCTATTTTGGTTTTCTTCGACGTTTTCATCGCTCTCCTCACCTACCACATGCTTGTTTTCCTTTTCTTTTCTTTTCACTTTCTTTTTCATTCTTTCAACAAAGAAGAAGTGTTAACAACTGACGTGAATAGAGACTGTTAATGCTTCTATCGCCTCCCTTCCCTGTGGATACGACCCGTTAAGCCAATGTTATAACGAAAGTATCGAGGGTACATTAGCACATTCGAGCTTTATTTGATTTCATAAATACGCAATTTTGAGTGCTAGTTCCACATCGATCATAGAGCAAGTGTGCTCGAACCTCGAAACAAATCTCCCGTGTTTGCGATTGCTCACTCTCTATCTCTTGCTTGTTTATATCTTGCATGCTTCTATTGCTTTCATCTTTAATTGCTAGATATATATATTTGTGCTCATATTGATATATGCTTGGGGATTTTTTGCAAACACTTGTATTCAACCAAGAGAGCCAACGCGGCACCTCAACTCTTATTTAGAGGAATCTTGAGGAGTTAGTCCAGAGCCCTTCACGGGGAATTCGGCTACACTCTTGTGTTATACGTGATGTTTAGTGTAATAAGTTTTTAATTCCGCATTTAGTGACCATTAGATTAGCCATCACCTATTCACCCCCCCAGGTGATTTACACCGCGGAGTATCGAAAACTTTTGTAGAGGTTCTGTAGGCTGTCCAAAAATCACCAAGGACAAGTCATCAGAGCGAACCTCACTTAAACGCGAAGGTCATATTTTGAGCTAAAATGTGGACCTCGCGTCCCAAGAAGTATGATGACTTCAGATGCAGGCATGAGTAGGCCCACGTACGATACGAGTATAAATAACTTCGTGTCCATCTAACATGAGTCTGAGTAACTCCGCGTTACATATCAAGCACAGGTCTGAGCAACTTAGCGCTCCACTTCAGACGCGGGTCTGAGAAATCTCGCATCTCATGACAAGCGCGAGTCTGAGCAACTCCGCGTTCTAAGACACCCTGCATCTACAACAAGCAACACAAGGTCAACCTCCAGCACGAGATCTGCGTTTCTGCTGTAACAGACCGCCATTACTGGATCAATTAACTCCCCATGTAATTGGGGAGTTCATTCCTATTATGGAGGGATTTTAGGGGACGATAATACCCCCATGACTCCTTCTAAATAGCCCGAGTAGCTATGAAGAGGGGGGACTCTTTTTGGAATCCAAAGAACTCTTTTTGAATAGGAGACTCTTGATTTAGGTGGAACCTGCACACAAAAATACAGAATTTCAGATCTTAAGGATAAAGAGTGCAAGTACTCAATACTAACGCTATAGTAAGTGGCTATGCGGGTCGTGATCCATAAGGAGGGACTAGCAATGAAACCTTTTTTAGTAAGTTCTCTTTTAAGTTACAATCAATGATTAAAGATCTTCTTTAGTTCTTCAAAAGAAAAAGAAAATAGATTAAAGTTAAGTTAGGAAGAAAGTGGTAGATTGAGGAGGTGGAGAAAATAGAAAATGGATATATATAAAGAAATTGAAAAAGAGTGAAAAAAGAATTGGAAGATAGTGGTGTTGGCGATCTAAACTAAAATTAAAAGAAAAGAAACCTAAAAAACTTACTTACCTCTTCAGTGCCTGCTTACCTTTTATCCGTATCGACCATGTACCTTAGTTTGAAGGCGAGCGAAGTATGACAAATATGATCTTCCCCATTCCCTTTTTACACTATGAAATGAAAGGAACAAGCTACACTACCACAGGAATGGATACCCATCACCGTAAGCCATCAGCGGCACTTGCAAGGGCAAGGCAACTTCGAGGCTTTCGGAGTCATTTGGATTCATAAACAAAGAAGAGGGAAGCAAACGAAAACAAGAGTAAAGAAGATAAAGAAACTTCGATTCAATTCAAACAACAATGAAAGAAAAGACCACTTATATTGGTGTCACCCTCAGTACAAGCTTGTTCTTATTCATCCACGAAAGTCTCCTCTCCTCTAAGTTACATAAAAAAAATAAAAATTACATAAAAGAAAACTAAAAATCTAAGTTACAAACTACAGAATAGCCTAAATTCTACTCCCTGCTTGGTCGTTCCCCTTTGCCTTTGAGATTGCAGGTATTTATAGGAGAAATGTAGAGGTTAGAGGAGTATAAAGATAGGGAAAGCTGGATATTTCTGAATTTGAATCCTCCCCTTATCTCCAAACTTGATTTGATGTGGATATTCAGTTCTGATCTGCAGCTTGTTAGCATGTTAATTGCTAAATATAACTTATCAAATGATAGAATTAGAAATAGTGATCAACTTAAGAGTTGTATCTCTTTACATCATCTTTCTGGATCATCTTGAATCATTAGATTTGAATTTCAGTAGCGAAAGTTATAATTCAAATACTAAAATGTATCTAGTCAGAATCTGAGTCAAATTTGCTTCATCTGATCCGTTGATCTTCTCTCTATCCATTTATTCCTTTGGATTTGGACTGTGTATTTGATATTAATCTTCGATTGATTTTTAGATTTAACCACTTGATTCACCAAAACTTGAATTTAACCAATTGGATTTGGGATCATCCTCCTTTAACCAAATAGATCAAGTTAAATTTGAATTTAACTGATATTGATTTGAATTTATCCTCTTTCTCCCCATGATTATCTTCTGCAATATAGACATTTAAGACAAGGAATTTAGCAGATTTATTATATGATAAATGTGAAAATGTAATAAAGAATAATGCAATAAATATGTGCAATCACACCCCCACACCTATCTTTTGCTCGTCCTCGAACAATTTAACAAAATTAAATCAAAGATTATTAGACCACTTTCGCATGTCATGCGATTGCACTGAGCATGTGTAACAAGCTGTTAAACCTCTAGGTTTCCCTAGAGGACGAGTTTTGTCTCCTGAGGGTTTTCAGTGGATTGCACCCACAAAATCCATAAAGAAAGAGAAAAATGTTAGTATTTTGAAAACACATTTTGAAAGAAAAATATTTAAAATATAATTGTAAGATTTAAGTAATCGATAAGTTATAGGAAAATCAAATTTTTTATTCCTAAACTTAGTCTCTATTTAAAAATTTGTTATCAATCAAAGTAAGGAGTCAAATTGTACTTCTTATCTAGTCTATTATTTTACCCTAAGTCATATGTACCTTCGTGACCGTGAAGTTTTTGACTAAGGGTTCTTTAACTCTAATGCTTAGCTAACTGTAGCAAGAGCATGAAAAATTGAGTGTTTCTTATCACAACCCTTCTTCGTGGCTTATTTATTTATTTATATATATTTTTTCTATTTTATTTTTGGCAGTATTATTCCTTAGTTCTATTAGGCTTTCTAATCTGCCCATGTAACGAGCATTTAATCGGTGACTCGCAAACCAAATGGTCTTAGGACACCGGGTGAGAAAATACCCCAAGGATTTAAGGACTCGAGCAAACAAGACCACAAAACTAAGAATTTATTATATGAACCGCTTTTAGACGTGAATACTTATGTTTTATGAGGCACAAATACCCAGCTTAATCAGAGGATTTATATATATAATATATATATATATATATATATATATATATATATATATATATAATATATATATATATATATAAACTTATCTAATTATCTTTTGCATAAATACCAAGGCTTTCTTAGGCCAAACAACCAGCTAATTATAATTAGATTTGTTTATTTTTCATAGATATACATATATATTTTTCTTTTTTTATAAGGCATAAGAATCTTTGTTTTGAACCCTAAGTGTGTAAGTGTATAAGGTGTGCATATTTCTTCAAGGTAAAGATCAAGACTAAATTACTTTCACAAATTTTCTTCCTGACCTTAGAAATCAAACAAATAATTTATTTTGACCAAGTATAAGAAATCCTAATTATGATTGTCATATTCTTTAAAATTGACTTAATTTCTTACAAAAAATATGTCAAAATATTGTTTCTATTTTCAAAAAGTTTTTAAAAGTAAAGAAAATTTTAATAATTTTTTTAATAATAAAGAAAAACCTAGGTTATGTTAGAACCCTCCCCCACACCTATCTCATGCATTATCCTTAATGTATGAATTAATGCATAGATGCTTGAAAAAGAAGAAAGGGAAAGAAAATATTACCTTAAGTGGTGGTTCCGGTAGTGGTTTGATTGGTCCATGAAATGCGGCCCAATCGAATTTGTGTGAAATTCGGAGGAACCCACCAGAAACCTCTCTAATATAACCCACTAAAATGATGTATATATGAACGATTTTTATTGAGAATTTTACCCCATCTAATTTCTAAATTTCGCAAATAATTTCGGAGTCAATTTTATCAACACTCTTGTCCCAAAATGGAATGTGAAAAGATGGAATAATTTACTTGGACATAGAAAGTATAGGAACTAATACCGACTCAGGAAAGTGACTTAAGTCAAGTAAAGGTTCAGGAGTCGAACTTGATTCAGGAAGTGGGTCCAAATCAAGAAGTTGAAACTCAAGTCCACATTAATTTTCCCACAATGGAATGCGACTTAATATTGGTGATTCAGGTTCAAGAATGGCAGATAAGGGAATCAAAACGGACTCTTAAATATTACTCAAGTTGGGTAATAAAACAGGAGTCAATATTGATTCAGGAATTTGAACTGGATCACAAATTTGAGAATCTAGGTCACATTTCTCATTGAGTTCAATTTCATAAAAATGAGAACTTGCCAATTTGTCAATAGGATTTTCAAAAGTATGAAATGGTCAAGTTCAATATGATGATCATAAAATATTGGCGATTCAATTTCATGATGAATTGGCACAGGATCCAATGTTGACTCGAGAAAAAGATTAAAATCAGGTGAAGACACCGGAGTCATTATTGAATCGTGAAGTAGAATTGAAACACCAAGTTGAGGTTCAAGATCATCTTCATTTTCAAGTTCAATTTCAGGAAAGGGATAACTTGCCAAACTGTCAATGTCATTTTAAATATTTAGAGTTTGGGCAAGTTCAAATGGATGTGCTGAAATGGAATCTTGTTTTTCAAAACAACATGATTCTTCGGCTCTAACAGAATAGTTAGCGACATCAGAAATGGTCAAACAGTGAGAATGGAGAGTTTGACCATTATATCTTTGTCATGATTATGAGCAATTTGAGCATGAGTCATGGCTTCAAGCATCTTTTCATAGTCGATTGGTTCATCATTTTGTTGCGATTGGACTTGAAAAAATGAAGTTTTATTTTGGAATTTGTTGTGAAATTGTAAGTCCGTCAGATTTTGTGATTGTTGCTTAGACTCACGCATACTCATTTTCAAGATTGATGGTTTTCTATTTTAAACTGGTGGAACTGAGTATGAATCTTGAAAATATTGTGGATAAGGTGGATAAGGAGGACAAGTTGGTTGAAAATTAGACTCCGGGGAGAGAATCCCCATTGACTCTATGAAGAGTTGAAATTATTTTAGAAATTAGGTCATAAGATTAGGGCATGGGTTATATTGATTCGGATAAGACCAATCCGGCACACTTGGTTAGTTAAAGTTATGATATGCCGGGTTGGTAATATCCGAAAAAGAAGTAGGGGTGTAATATGGATTACCATTAAAATTGAAAAAAATATTATTATAAGCCATATCACACAGGAGATGTCAAACATAAACAAAGAAAAATAAAAAAAAAGTAAACAAATAAAAACAAAAAAATCTAACCTAGGTTAGGGTAAACCTTAGACCTAGATGACTCCTAACTGGTTAGACTGTCCACGGGGGGTATATTACTAAATCTGACCATAAGTTAATCAGCTAGGTAGGGGCAAGATTGGTGGGAGGTATCCGCGCAAAAGCGACGGCCTAATTAAGCTAAACCACCAGCCTTCGGGGTTTCGCCCCTCAATCCTGAACCTTAGTCACCGATTTAGCAAGAGTCAAATTCAAATCAACTTCCCCCTTAGGTCAGTCTCCTATTTGAGTCCAAGATGTCCCTAGGGCCAACATCTACTCAGTTTTAGTTAGGCTTGGGTTAGTGAGTGAGGAGATTGTTTGTGGGCTAAGGGAGGGTAATGACTTCCTCACCTTATCTTGTTTATAGGACAAGCCCTTAAATCAATTTAGTGTTGTGTACAATTTATAGAAAAAAAAGTAACACTCAAGCAATATTTCATACAAGAATGAACCTTATACTAAATGCTATGCACACATACCTTGGCTCTAGCACTCTTCAACAGTAAATAGAAAATGTAATAAAATAGACACGTGCCTAAATGCAAAGTCTAAATCATTTTAGCATTTACAATCAGCTTTTATTGTTGTGTTAGAAATGTATATGCAATGAGTCAAACAAGAAAATAAATAACTACAGATATTAAACTTTACAATTCAGCCAACCTGCAAAAAAAATACAGGTTAGTAGTTCACTCAGATTGCCACAGGAATGTAGCAAATCTGAGGGCTTCTGAGCTATGCTTCTAGAGCAGAGTCCAGGGCCACTTATATGTCCCACTGCAACAAAAATTCCTTGTTGTCAAACCTGTACACTAAGAACAAAGAAGAAAGTTATCTAAAAATATAAATCTAAAAAGAGAATAACTTACCGTCCCTCCATGGCAATGGCGCCAAAATTTGATTGAGGTGGAACCTGCACACAAAAATATAGAATTTCAGATCTTAAGGATAAATAGTACAAGTACTCAATACTACCGCTATAGCAAGTGCTATGCGGGTCGTGATCCACAAGGAGAGACTAGCGATGAAAGCTTTTTTAGCAAGTTCTCTTTTAAGTACAATCGATGGTTAAATATCTTCTTTTAGTTCTTTAAAAGAAAAGGAAAATAGATTAAAGTTAGGTTAGGAAGAAAGTGATAGATTGAGAAGGTGGAGAAAATAGAAAATGGATATATACAAAGAAATTAAAAAGAGTGATAAAAAATTGGGAGATAGTGGTGTTGGTGATCTAAACTAAAATTAAAAGAAAAGAAAATTAAAACCTAAAAAACTTACTTATCTCTAAAGCGCCTGCTTACCTTTTACCCGTATCGACGATGTACTTTTGTTTGAAGGCGAGCGAAGTATGACAAATATGATCTTTCCCATTCCCGTTTTACACTATGAAATGAAAGGGACAAGCTACACTACCATAGGAATGGATATCCATCATCATAAGCCACCAACAGTACTTGCAAGGCAAGACAACTCGAGGCTATCGGAGTCATTTGGATTCACAAACAAAGAAGAGGGAAGCAAATGAAAACAAGAGTAAAGAAGATAAAAAAATTTCGATTCGATTCAAATAATAATGAAAGAAAAGATTACTTATACCGGTGTCACCCTCAGTACAAGCTTGTTCTCATTCCTCCATGAAAGTCTCCTCTCCTCTCAGATACATAAAGAAAATAAAAATTACATAAAAGAAAACTAAAAATCTAAGTTACAAACTACAGAATAGCCTAAATTCTACTCTCTGCTTGGTCGTTCCCCTTTGCCTTTGAGATTGCAGGTATTTATAGGAGAAATGTAGAGGTTAGAGGAGTATGAAGAAAGGGGAAGCTAGATATTTCTAAATTTGAATCCTCCCCTTATCTCCAAACTTGATTTGATGTGGATATTCAGTTTTGATCTGCAACTTGTTAGCGTATTGAATGCTGAATATAACTTATCAAATGTCAGAATTAGAAATAGTGATCAACTTAAGAGTTGTGTCTCTTTAAGTCTTCTTTCTGGATCATCTTGAATCATTAGATTTGAATTTCAGTAGCGAAAGGTATGATTCAAATACCAAAATGTATCCAGTCAGAATCTGTGTCAAATTTACTTCACTCATCCGTTGATCTTCTCTCTATCCATTTATCCTTTTGGATTTGGACTCTGTATTTGATGTTATCCTCGGTTGATCTTTAGATTTAACCACTTGATTCACCAAAAACTGAATTTAACCAATTGAATTTGGGATCATCCTCCTTTAACCAAATAGATCTAGTTAAATCTGAATTTAATTGATATTGATTTGAATTTATCCTCTTTCTCCCCCTAATTATCTTCTGCAATATAGACATTTAAGACAAGAAATTTAGCAGATTTATTATATGATAAATGTGAAAATGTAATAAAGAATAATGCAATAAATGTGTGCAATTACTCTTTTTCCAAAGAGAGAACTTTGGAGAAAAGGTGAAAAGGAGTAGTCAGTGGGCTCTAAACACTTTGCATGTTAAAAATAGAGTCCCTCTCTGATTAGTCTTTGAGAGCATCCTGAAGAGAAGTTAGGCAGTCGGCTTGTCAACGGAGAACAAGAATCACTTTCCACCGTCACTCAAAGAACCTAACTTTAAACAAAGGGGAGAACCGAGTCTCCTTCCCTATTTTGTAATCGAAATCGTTCTGCTGTAATTTTTAAGCCACTGAAAGAAATCTTACATCGACCAAGAACCTTTTTTTGACATAAACAGAGTTGTCAAGGACTTTATATTGGACTTAGAAGTCAATATTTTCCTCTAGCCTTGCCCACCACAGGCTTCAGATTCTAAATGAATTGAATGGGATCGGGTCCCTTGTGATTTTTAGCAAATCCTTAGCTGTCAACGGATTTGGTTTACTTTTATCAACTATCATTTAAGTTGGTCTCGCAATGCTATATTACCTAACAGATAAGTTATCGAGGGTTCTATATTGGGCTTAAAAGCTAATATTTTCCTCTAACCTTATTCACCGAAGGCTTAGGATCATGCCATTTGAAGTGGATCTTTCTGCATTCCACGGGTGACCTCTAAAATCTCACTGGAGATTAAAGAGTTAAGAATAAACCTTATGAGGAATTTATCGAGTAAGTCAAAATTCCTGATGAAGTTTCACCTATTCAAGATTCTGGTACCGGCCGATCATTAAGTCGAGACATGTGTGGGAATTTTATCGATTAAGTTGAGATTCCTCATGAAGCTTCATTTTAGTTCATCAAGCCATGACTCAAGTTTGCAGCTGATCATCGAATCCTTACATAAAAGTAGAAACACTGGAAAGGTCTACAGAGATGCGTCACAAACCTTCTTCTATGAATTCAGCTCGATTGAAGTTATTGTGGGACCGAATAAAGACTCATAGGATGACAGAAGCGAAAGGGTGATTGGAGATATGCCACTATTACATATGAAAATATCAGGAAGAAGAGTGCCTAAAATCGCTGTTTAAGCATGCTTGACTTCAAAATATGGCCTACTCTTCCAAAGGAGAAGAACGACAAGGCTAAAACTGAAATTTTGCCTTCGTCTTCTCTTCAATGTAACCTCGTGGATTACAGATGTTAACCAGAGTCCCAGAGAAAGCAGAGATGAAATCGATTCTGTTTGGAGAAGGGGATTTCTTGGGGGAGAAGAAACAGTCAAACAAGTATGTCTTAATGACCAGAGGTTTAATATTAATGTGATCATGTACAATACTTCTTTGATCAGAGGTATGGTATTAACATGGTTAGAGATCATACTTCTTTAAGATCTTGCCATTAATTGGCATCATGAGCATGTCACCATTTAGATTTGCTAGGCAGTATGTCCATTCGAATAGGCTATCTCTACCATGAAGGTTCCTTACCACTTGGGTTAGAATTTGCCTTTGGTCTTATATGTCATGACCATAGGTCGCCTAACAGGTAAGACCAAATCTCCTTTCTGGAAGACTCTCTCCTTGACCTTTTTGTTAATGGCCTTCGAGATTCTAGCTTGGTATAGCTCAATGCGCTATTGAGCTTGTAATCACTTCTCATCTAGCGCTTCCAGCTCTTGGGGACGTAATCGATCATTATCTTCTTCTGTCATCTTGGTTGCCAGAGCAATACGAAGTGACGGCATTTGTATCTCTAAGATATGACTTCTTCACACCTATAAACTGGAGAAAAAGGTGTATTGCTTGCAAGAGTTCTGACCGTTGTTCAGTAGGCCCAAGGACATTCACTGAGATTCTCGTTCCAATCTCATTAACTTGAAGAGATGAACTTTTTAAGGAGCTTGATGATTGTTTTATTGAACGCCTCTGTTAACCTGTTGGCGATAAGTTGTAAATAGTTGAAGTCAAGTTTTGAATCCGATACTTGTCCCAGAACCGAAAGAATGATTGTCTTGCAAATTAGGGACCATTGTCATGCATGATCCACCTGGGGACACCAAATCGGTGGATGACATAGTGTTTGATGAAGTTAACCATATTATTCATTTTAATTTAATGAGTGGTACCATTTCTACCTACTTTGAGAAGTAATCGATTATCACAAGGATGAACTGATAACCTTTTGCTCGTGGAGGACTGATAGGTCTTACAAAATTGATTCCCCATGCTTTGAATGGTCATAAAGCGAATGTGGGGTGGAGTAGCTCCAGGGGTTGGTGTATGAAATTCGCGTGGATATTACAGGCCTTACACTTTCTTACATATTCGACGTATCAGCGATCATAGTTGGCCAATAATAGCCAAGTTGGTGCAGTCGGTCCTTGATCTTCGGACCTGATTGATGAGCGCCACATATGCCATCATAAGTCTCTTCAAATACTTCTTATGCCTCTGAACTGGATAAACAACGAGGAAGTATACCATCATATGAATGATGGCATAGCGCCTTTACTACTACATCATAGTAGAGACGAAGAGATCTTCGTCGAATAGAAGCCGCTTCCGATCATCAGGCAGTGTGACATGCAAGGCATAGTCGATAATCAGAAATCGTCAGTCCCTCGGTTGAAGTTTGTTGAGGTTGTTAAACTTTGCTAACCTCTAAACTATACTTCGGATAGAAGAAATGACGAGTGGCCACTGTAAGATGATAAGTGGTATCAGCTGGTAAGGCCAATGTAGTCACGAGCGCAGCTAAAGCATCTGCCTTTGTATTTTGGAGACAGAACACATGGCTAATGTAAAAGCCATCAAATTAGTCAGCCAACTTAATGGCTGCATGGTGATAAAGTATCAAGTCTTCATGATGATGTAAATCACCCAGAGGGGGTGAATAGGTGATGGCTATACTAAATGACAAATAATGCAAATTAAAAATTACTTGCTAGCAACCTAGCAAATTTCAATCATAACATAAAGAATACTTGCAAATAAGTAAAGAATTTAAGTAAGCAAGTATGGAGAGAAGAGAGAGAGAGAGAAGAGTAGAGTAAAAAGAGAGTAAGTAATCGCAAACACTGTGATATGTTCCGAGGTTCAAGCCACTGCTCTACGTCCCTGCCTTCACCACTATGAAGAATTTTCACTATGACCAATCTTACTAGATCGCCAACTCTTACAAGTTCTCACTAGAACTCTATGGACTCACAAGTCCCTCTCTCGGTGCCGCAACACCTACAATGGAGCTCACAAGCTCACTTGAGGACGCAACCTCTACTACTTCACAATTTGAAGAAAACGATGATATTTTCTTGATCACAAATGACTCACAAGCACAATCCTATAACCAAGATGAGAAGGTGAAGCTCTTTGAGATTGTGTGGTGAGAAATGATTGCAAATATGTAAAGGAAGGCTCAAGAAAAATTGAGGATCTGAAAATTTAAGCTCAATTTAAAAAAAAATTTGAGAATATAAAGTATGATCTCTAAAACTTGATCTTATCTTTTGAAAACTTGTTAAACAAAATTATTAGAAACATAACTACATATGTTCTGTTATCATCAAAACTAGGGAAAATGGCCTTTGGGCCAACAATCTCCCCCTTTTTGATGATGACAAAACACATTAAGTTATTACAAATAAATAGGAAGAGACTTCAAGTGAAGCTCCCCTAAACATATGCATATACCAAATGTATCATATAAGGAAGATGCATCAACTATAGCATATGAATATGATATTACAAAGTAAGCTCTATGCAACACATTTATGCATACAAAGAATATGGAAATACGAAAAGGTATGCACAAACGGTTTCCTCCAACCATCCAATACCGCCAACCTCCAAAACACATGGTAGATGGAAGATATACAATAGGATACAAAATAACAATACAACATACCACACAAAGAAAATAGATATGTATACCTCACACAAACATATAGATCAAAACCAATCAACAAAAGGAGATACATATCTCACGAAGAAAAGAAAGATGATATCATAAAAGAAACAACCCATATCAAAAACATAAGTTCCATGCCACAACAAAATAAGGTACTACAAATAAGGTACTACATGTATCCAAAATAAAACATATTACATGTTTCAAACATACTACATGTTCAAATAAAAGTACCTAATACATAAAAACATAAAAGCAACCCTAGATAACTCTAAATCACTCTCTCCCTTTTTTGTCAGCATCACAAAAGGGATTCAATCTTCCTGAAAATCTGGATTTACAGGAGGAGCCGGTGCATCAGATGGAGCTGGAGGAGGAACTCGTGAATCAAATGGAGGACCTGTAGTCAGAAAAGGCCATGCATGCCTACCATAGCTCTCATCAACACATGTATGAAGATAACAAATTGAAGAGCAGATATACATCAAGTCATTCTGAAATCCCTATTGGATCTCTTCCTGACGAGTCGACATCTTCTCAAGCTGAGTAGATATCTTCAGAGAGTGGTCTTGAAGTTGAGCTGAGAGAGCAGCAAAGGGATCTACAGAAGTGGAGGAGGATCCAGGAAACATTGGAATAATAGGAGGGAGTTGAGGAACAAGAGCACGTTCCCCTACATGCATCCTCTTCGTAAGTGTGTTGTTGATGTCAATGGAAGGTGCAAGGGACCTTTCAGCTGATAAATAAAATTTTAGCTGTTTGAGGAGATGGATGATGAGCATCCCAAAAGACCTGTTGGGATCAACAAATGCTCAGATAGCATGAAGTCAACGATGAGTTTCGGGATATTGACTCTAATACCTTTCAGAAGGCAATAGATCAGCAGAGGTGCAGATCCTCGGCGTGACTATATTCTCCTAATTTTGGCAGAAGATTATAGAACACGATTTTAGCTAGGACTTAAGCGGTGAGAGTGCAACACTTCACCTCTTTATTCCTTGTCAAAGTCGGGTTCTCATCGCCATGAAGTAATAGAGAAGCGATGAGAGCAGACTCACCATCCGGGTACTCAAAATCATGAAGATTTATATTGTGAATATCTACACCCTCATAGGAGAGATGTAGTAGACGGATAAAAATATCCATAGAGATGTTATTACCCTAGCCTAATGCTCTAGATCTAATATGATTATTATAGAAGTACAGATTAGAATAAAAATAGTGAACTAGCTCAGGGTAAACAGGTACCTTAATGGTGTCAAGATATTCTAATGAGCTAGTACTCAAGATTTGTGCAAGGTTGAGGTGCTCAAAATCAGCAAGCACCACCATATGACCAGAAATCACACTTTTGTTGTGAATTATAGAGAATTTGTGAGATGAATTTTGTGAAACAAAAGGATTTGTGGATGAATTCAGGTTGTTTTCCTTTTTTAGTTCTTGCACGCTTAGACATGGTAAGGAATTAAAAATAAGAACACAATCCAGGGACGAATTTAGAAGGAATTAAAGGAATAATTGACACACAAAAAATTTGGAAAAATAAAGATTTTACCTGAAAAGATTCTGAAAGTTCCACCTTGAAATCAAGGAATCCGGAGAGTAGAAGTGAGATTCACGAAATTTTGGGGATTTATTGGTGAATAGGGATAATTTGAAAAAGATGGGAGGAAAGAAAATGGGGAAGAAGAGGAGGGGAGGTCGGTTGAAGAAAAGAGAATGAGAGAAAAGAAATAGATCTAGGATTTTAAACAGGTTAAATATGGCCCAGACCTGACTTACGGTCGACCAGGTCGACCCGAGACCAACTGGGTTACAGTCGGTCGACCTCAATGTCGACCAGCTGAAGGCCAAAAACAAAAAAAATGTTATACCAGGCTATCTCGGTCGACCGATCGGTCGACTAACCTTATTTCAGGCCAAGTTGACTGACTGGTCAATCGACCGGAACAACCCTAAATATTAAACATTGAAAATTTGAAATACGGCTTTGAAATTACTTTAACCACAAATCTTTTTCAAACATAAAAATAGAACTAAAAGTCCAACAATCTTATAGGCATATTCATAAGATAAAATATGATATCAATATATATTTTAGCATATTTAAAATACATTTTGTAATGGTTAACTC
The DNA here is from genome assembly GCA_038442645.1 of Agave tequilana. Taxonomy (NCBI): domain Eukaryota; kingdom Viridiplantae; phylum Streptophyta; class Magnoliopsida; order Asparagales; family Asparagaceae; genus Agave; species Agave tequilana. The sequence goes on from JAVJIF010003671.1 coordinate 180,898, forward strand.
ATATATTAAGCAATTAAATACAAGATATTGAAGTCGAATACCCTTAATGGGTTCTAAACTTCTCCTCGTCATTCCTCTAGATAAGAGTTGAGATGCGTAATTACCGTCTTGATTTATTTCTTAAAAATGGTTTAAATAGGATACCCAAATACAAGATAGATACACAAACAAAATATGTACATGCATATGAACAAATAAAAGAATCTAAATACACATATATCTATCAAAAAAATGAGCATGGGTAAACACTATAAGCATGAGCAAGCAATCGATGGGCTAGTAGATTTGAAAAAAAAAATTTATCAAAGAACTAGCTCAAATATAAACATGCTATCAAAAATCATGTTAACACAAATAACAAGCTAGCTATTCTTATGCATATATAGCTCTAGCTAAAAATAAAATTTTTAAGTGGAGATGTTACCAAACCATAGGCAATTTCCAAAATAGTTGCTCCTTGATAGCGATGCAATATATCATTTGATCCTTTGAGCTCCAATGCATTCACCACCAAGGCACCATCTCCCTCTACATCTTGGAGGAGGATGACACACCTATATTAATCAAATTTACTGTGTTCTTTGGTACCCAAATCTTTTTAGTTCCTATCGGGTTAGTACTTTCTCAAGTCCAAACATTTTTATTCATTATATTTAACTTAGCATTACAAAATTTTGCTAAATGGCCTTTGTGGCCGCAATGTGTACAAGTATACACTTTGCCATCATGAAAGCATGCTTGTGTTAATGTATACGTGTATGTTGTGCATTTTTTCATATTGTGTATGAGAAGTATGAGATTATTCTTTGGATTTTTTCCCTTTGGAAAAAAGGAACTAAATTTATTCATATTAAAGGCACACTTTTGCAAAGTGGTATCCAAAATATCAATTCATTTTTGGATATCCAAAAATTTATTTTTATTAAAAATAATATTAGGGCTTTTGCCCTTACAAACAAGTTTATAATTATTGAAATCCTTTTTAGTTTTCTCAAAAGAAATAGACAAGTCATTTTTCTCTTTAAAAATAACATCTAATTTATTCTTTAAAAGATCATTTTTCTTTTTCAATTTTTTGTTTTAAGCAATAGAAATTTCATAGCGATCTTGCAATTCTTCAAAGAATCAAGCAAGCTTATCCATGGTCAAGTCATCTTCTTCTAGAGAGGTTTTGAAGTTTACCTTTGATTTCTCCTCTTCGTTTGCCATAAAGCAAACGTGTAATGTGTCAATTTTCTCTTTGGAATCAGTTTTCAAATTGTCCCATGCAGCTACCATCGCCTTTTTCTCCTTATGCACATTCTTGGAGGTAGTGGTTTGAAGAGAAGGGCAATCCACAACGAGATGGCCTGTCTATTTGCAATGAAAGTATGAACCCATCTCCTCCTCTTTCTTTTTGAATCTTCTTGAGATCTTTCTCTTTGGAAGTTGCTTTGTCTTCCTTTCTTATAGAACATTTTGCCCACTCTCCTAATGAGCATGGCGCCATCTCCATCTTCGGATGAGTCTTCTTCATTAATGGTGGAGGGAGTAGCTTTGAAAGAAATAGCTTCCTTCTGTGGAGTCTCTCTTTCTTCTCGCACCTTCATTTCCATCTCATAAGTTTTAAGCTTTCCAATGAAGCCCGAGAAGTCTATCTTCTCTCTGTCATTGAGCTCCTTTAGAGTTGTGGCCCTTACTTTCCAAGATTTGGGAAGAGCTCTGATGACCTTCCTTATCTTTTGGTCATTATCGATGGAGTCACCTAGAGAAGATAAACCATTAGTGATTTTAGTAAATTGGGTAAGTATCTCATCAATATTTTTATTGTCAAACATATAGAAGTTTTCAATTGAGATTTTAAGAGATCAACCTTGGATCTCTTTACTTGGGTTGTGCCATCATCAGTAATAATAAGATCATTCCACACTTCAAAAGCAGATTTACAATTTATAACACAGGAAAGATCATAATCATTTAAAACTTGAGTGAGTGCATATTGTGCTTTAGCATGGCCTCATAGTCCTTGGCGGTTGCTTCGGACCATGCATCCTCATCACCGTGAGCCTCAATAAATTCCTTAGTTATGACCTCGACTACTCTAACTCCAAGGGACTTGAGCAAGAGGTTCATCTTGATCTTCCAAATAGGGAAGTTCAACCCATCAAATTTAAGTGGGGACTTGATGCTTGAAAAATCATATGGTGCCATGAAAAAAATTAGAGTGCAAAAATAAGTGAAAATGTAACAGATGAATATAGCCAAATAAAAGGATTTGCTTAAGGTGGTTAAACCAAAGTTAGGGTTAGGCTCTGATATCAATTGTAAATCACCTAGGAGTGAATAGATGATGGCTATACTCAATGACAAATAATGCAAATTAAAATTACTTGCTAGCAACCTAGCAAATATCAATCACAACACAAAGAATACTTACAAATAAGTAGACAAGTTAAGTAAGCAAATATGTAAAGAGAGTGTAGAGTAAAAAAGAGAGAGTAAGCGATCGCAAACACTATGATATGTTCTGAGGTTCGAGCCACTGCTCTACTCCCGTCCTTCACCACTATGAAAGATTTTTTATGACCGATCTCACTAGATCGTCAACTCTTACAAGTTCTCACTAGAACTCTATAGACTCACAAGTCTCTCTCTCGGTGCCGCAACACCTACAATGGAGCTCACAAGCTCACTTGAGGCTGTAGCCTCTACAACTTCACAATTTGAAGAAAATAGTGATCTTCTCTTGGTTACAAATGACTCACAATATAACCAAGATGAGAAGGTGAAGCTCTTTGAGATTGTGTGGTCAGAAATGATTGCAAAGATGTAAAGAAGGCTCAAGAAAAATTGAGGAAATAAAAATTTAAGCTCAAGTTAAAAAATCTTTTTGAGAATATGAAGTATGATCTCTAAAACTTGATCTTATTTTTGAAAACTTGTTAAACAAAATTCTTAGAAATATAATTATATATGTTTTGTTATCATCAAAACTAGAGCAAATGGCCTTTGGGCCAACAGAGGAACCTCATACTCTCCTTTGGTTTGGTTGACAATCAATCTGGAATCACCATAGGCTTTTAAGTATTGTACTCTCATTTGTTGAGAGAGCTGGAGGCCAATGAACGAAGCATTGTACTCAGCTACATTGTTGGGGCAGGATTCTATCAATGAGAATGCACGAGGAAGAACGTGATCTCTGGCGAGATAAATACCACCCCCACTTCTGCAATAATCTTGCATGTAGGGCCTATTCTTGATGCACCAACAAAGAACATCTGCGATACATCTTCTCTTGAGATCATGTTGGCTTCGATAATCTCGTCTGGAATGTGTACATATAACTTTGAAGTTTCTGAGACTGGATGGGCTGCCAGAAAATCTGTAAAAACTTGATCTATGTCGCCTTTTCGGGGGACAAAAGTCATGTCGTATTGAGACAGCAGAATGAGCAAATTAGATAGTTTAGAGTTCAAGGATCTTGGTTTCTTCACAAGAATACGCAGGGGATTGACTCTTGAGGTGGCATGTATGGTTTGGCCAAAATAATCTCGTGTCATCTGGACAGTAAGATAGCAGTTAGACACTCCTTCTCGACAGGATTGTATCGAGATTCAGCTCCAATCAGAGTTATGTTCAAGTACTGCTCGAGGCCTTCATCGTTCTTCTGTGCCAGAAAAGCGCCTAAAGAATGGTCCATAACTCGCACATAGAGTAAAAATGATTTTTCTGAAATGGGAGCTACCAGGACTGGAGACTTAGTGAGATATCCTTGATATCCTCGAAAGCCTTTTGGCAAGCTTCATCTCATATAAAGGAGACACCTTTATTCATTAACTGTGTGAACGGTTGGCAACAACACAAAAAATTTGTGATGAATCTTTGGATGTAGGCGAGTCTGCCGTATAGACTCTGAGCTCTTTGAGGGTCCTCAGAAGTTGCCTACTATGAATGGCCTTGAAGCAGGATCAAGGTGAATTCCTTTAGATGTGACAATAAATCCAAGGAACTTACCACTCGAAACTCCTAAGAATGACTTGGTTAGGTTCGTCTTCAGCTGGTGAGCCCGTATAATGTCGAACACAGTTCTTAAGTCACCAAGGTGGTTGCTTTTGCTGTGACTTTTGACTGCAATATCATCAACATAGCATTCCACCATTTTCTGTAGATGATCACGGAAAAAAATATGCTCATGGCACGTTGGTAAGTTGCACCCGCATTTTTCAATCCGAACGGCATTATTGTGAAACAGAATACCCCCAATTGTGTTCTCAATGACGTATTGATTGTGCACGTGCATTGCACATTTTATATCACATATGTCACATTTTCTTCGTTTATTTTTAATTAAAACTCTGCTTTCTAATGTATTTTCCTGTTCAGTGGTATGCAGTGTAACTAATGAAGAAAATGGAGAGATTGACAGATTTATCCAATTAAATCTAAATAATTCAAAAAATTAAGCAAATCAAGAGGATCAGATCAAGTAAAAAGGTTCTAGAAACTATCTTATCTAAAAACTGAATATATCAGATAAGATAATATCATCTAATTTTCAGGGGGAAATGGATTGTTTGAAGACCCTATCAGTTTTGCTGAAGATAAATGATATCTCATCAATTCTAGAAGCCAAATTAAAATACAAGAGAATAAATGGAGAGAAAGAAGATCAATGAATGAGATGAATCAATCATATTTGGAGATAAGGAGGAAAATTCAAGTAAATTCGGAGTTTTAAATCAAATTTAAGACTCAGATTCATACTGCATACTCTTTAGTACTTTAATCATAACTTTTACTATCAAAACTCAAATCTGATTATTCAAGATGATCCAAAAAGAAGATTTAAAGAGCAATTCTTATGTTGATTACTCTTTCCAATTCTATCTTTTGATAAGTGATATTCAGCAATCAATATGCCAATAAGCAGCAAATTAGAATTGAACTTCCACATAAAATTCTAGATAAATCAAATCAAGTTTGGAGATAAGGAAAGGATTCAAATTCAGAAATAGTCAGCTCCTCCTATTTCTTCACTCATCTCCCTATCCATTTTTACCCTACAAATACCCCACACATCAGAGGCAGAAGGAGAATCAAGCAGAGAGTAGAAGTTAGGCTATTCTGTAGTTTGTAACTTAGGCTTTTTTATTTTCTTTTATATAATTTTTTTTTTTATTTATATAACTGAGAGGTGAGGAGAGTTTCATGGAGGAATAAGAGTAAAGCTTGTACTGAGGGGGACACAAGTGTAAGTAAGTCTTTTCTTTCATTGTTATTTGTATCAAATCGAAGTTTCTTTTCTTTTACTCTTGTTTTTGTTTGCTTCCCTCTTCTTTGTTTGTGAATCCAAATGACTCTGATAGCCTCGAAGTTGCCTTGCCCTTGCAAGTGTCATTGATGGCTTATGGTGATGGATAGTCATTCCTATGGTAGTGCAGCTTGCCCCTTCATTTCGTAGTGTAAATTTAAAATGGGAAAGATCTTATTTGTCATACTTCACTCACCTTCAAACAAAGGTATATCGTCGATAGGGTCAAAGGTAAGCGGCGCAGAAGAGGTAAGTAAGTATTTTTTTAGGATTTAACTTTCTTTCTTTTAATTTTTAGTCTAGATCACCAACATCACCATCTCTCAACTCTATTTATTATTATTTACTTTCTTTGTACAAAATCATTTTCTATTTTTCTCCTACTTCTCAATCAACCACTTTCTTAACAATTTAACATAACTTATTTTCTTTTTCTTTTAAAGAACTGAAAGAAGAACTTTAACTATTTTTTGTGAAATAAAGAGAACATAAAAAATGCTTCCATTGCTAGTCCCTCCACCCGCATAGTCACTCGCTATAGCGGTAGCATTTAGCACTTGCACTTTTGTTCTGTATTCCTGAAATTCTGTATTTTCTTTGTGCAGGTTACAACTCAATTAAATTTTGGTACCGTTGTCGGGGAGGGACGGTAAGTAATTCTCTTTTTTATTTAGATTTTTGATTTACTTTCTTCTTTGTTCTTGGTGTGCAATGATAGATATCAAGAAAATTTTTGCTGCATTGGACAGATAAGTGGCTCTGGACTCTGCTCAAAAAAGCAGAGCCCAAAAGCCCTCAGATTTGCTGCATTCATGCGGCAATATGAGTGAACTACTAATATGTATTTATGTAGGTTGGTTGAATTGCAAAGCAAAATTTTTGCAGTTATTTATTTTTTTATTTAACTCACTGTACATACTTTCTAATCTCAACAGCAAATTGATGTTTGTTAAATGCTAAAAATAGTTTAGACTTTGCATTTAGGCACGTGTCTAATTCGTTGACATTTTACATTTATGTTGAAGAGTGCTAGAGTAAAGGTACCCGTGCATAGCATGTAGTATACAAACACTTTTGAATTATTTAAATTGCTTAAGTGTTGCTTTTCATGTACACATTGCATTAATTGATTTAAGGACTTGTCCTATAAACAAGATAGGTGGGAAAGTCATTACCCTCTCTTAGCCCACAAACAGTCCTCTCACTCACTAACCCAGGCCTAACTAAAACTGAGTAGACATTTGCCCTAAGGACATCTTGAACGCAATAGGAGACTGACCTAAGGGATACAACTCCCCCGAGTTACCCTGTGCACATTTTGTATCACAGTTGTCACATTTTCTTCATTTATTTTTAAATAAAACTCTGCTTTTTAATGTATTTTCATGTTCAGTGGTATGTAGTGTAATTAACGAAAAAATAGAGAGATTGACAGATTTATCAAAATAAATGCAAATAATTCAAAAGATAAGCAAATCAAAGGGATCAATTCAAGTTAAGAGATTCTAGAGCTATCTTATCTGAAAACTGGATATATCAGATAAGATAATATCATCTAATTTTAAGAAAAAATGGATTGTTTGAAGAACTTATCAGTTTCAGATAAATGGATATCTCATCAATTCTAGAAGACAAATTGAAAATCCAATAGAATAAATGGATAGAGAGAAGATCAATGATGAGATGAATCAATCATATTTGGAGATAAGGAGAAAAATTCAAGTAAATTCAGAGTTTTAAATACATCTAGACTCGGATTTAGACGGGACATTCTTTATTAATTTAATCATAATGTTTGCTACCTAAACTCAAATATAATAATTCAAGATGATCTGAAAAGAAAGACTTAAAGATCTACAATTCTTATGTTGATCACTCTTTCCAATTCTTTCTTTTGTTAAGTGATATTCAGCAATCAATATGCTAATAAGCTGCAGATTAGAATTAATTTTTACATAAAATTCTGGATAAATCAAATCAAGTTTGAAGATAAGGGAACGATTCAAATTTAGAAATAACTTGCTTCCCCTATCTCTCCACTTGTCTCATATCCATTTCTATCTTATAAATCCCCCACACATCAGAGGCAGAGGGAGAATCAAGCAGAGAGTAGAAGTTAGGCTATTATGTAGTTTGTAACTTAGGTTTTTTGTTTTCTTTTATATAATTTTTATTTTATTTATATAACTGAGAGAAGAGGAGAGTTTCATGGAGAAATGAGAGCAAAACTTGTACTGAGGGTGACACCTGTGTAAGTAAGTCTTTTCTTTCATTATTATTTGAATTAGATCGAAGTTTCTTTTCTTCTTTACTCTTGTTTTTGTTTGCTTCCCTCTTCTTTATTTGTGAATCTAAATGACTCTGATAGCCTCGAAGTTGCCATGCCCTTGCAAACACGATTGATAGCTTATGGTGATGGATAGCCATTCCTATGGTAATGTAGCTTGCCCCTTCATTTCGTAGTGTAAATTAGGAATGGGGAAGATCCTATTTGTCATACTTCACTCGCCTTCAAACAAAGGTACATCATTGATAGGGGTCAAAGATAAGCAGGCGTCGAAGAGTTAAGTAAGTATTTTTTATGGTTTAACTTTCTTTCTTTTAATTTTTAGTTTAAATCACCAACATCACCATCTATCAACTCTATTCATTATTCTTCAGTTTCTTCGTACAAAATAATTTTCTATTTTTCTCTACCTTCTCAATCTATCACTTTCTTAACAATTTAACATAACTTAGTTTCTTTTTCGTTTAAAGAACTAAAAGAAGAACTTTAACCATTTTTGTGAACTAAAGAGAACTTACAAAAAGCTTCCATCTCTAGTCTCTCCTTATGGATCACGACCTGCATAGCCACTAGCTATAGCGGTAGTATTGAGCACTTACACTTCTGTTCTATATTCCTGAAAATTTGCATTTTATTTGTGTAGGTTCCAACTCAATCACATATGTTTTTCGTCATCTGGGTGCATCGAAGCCATCATAAAGGACACCCTTTCGAAGCCACACGTGTTGTCAATCATGACATCAGTGATGGATAATGGAAATTCATCCTTAGGACAGGATGTGTTGAGATCACAGAAGTCAATGCAAATTATAATCTTCTAGTTATTCTTAAGCACAGGCACAATGTTGGCAACCCGGTCTGGGTGCTGCTTCCCTCAAATGAAGTCACATTCGATGAGTTTATGAACTTCGACTTCGATTGCTTCCATGATATCAGGTTGAAACTGGCGTTTTTGTTGCTTAACCATCTTGGCATCCGGTTTGATGTTGAGACGATGCATAGTCACAGAGGGTCGAGAACAATCATGTATTTATAGCTCCAGGCAAAGATATCTATATACTCCCGTATGAGAGATATAGACCTCTCTATTGGCGATAGGCTTTCGCTTATTGAGATGAGCTTTGGGTGTGCTTGATCACCCACATTGACTTTGATTACTTTATCTTCGATGGGAGGTTCACGTTGTTTGAAATGCTTTCCCCATTGAATATCAAGTTATTGAGCCCACGGATCAGTGTTGAATGGCTTGATGTCTTCGTCTTACTCCGCCTGACTGAAGATGTTATGTTGGCAAAGAGCTTTTTGATGGTAGGGACTCGTCAAACTCTGATTCCAACTTGGGGGGCTGGAGTAAAATATCCAACCTCCTGCATGTGCGGTCGTAATAGTTGGCTGGTTTTTCTTCCGGTACGACAGGTTGCAAAGGGTTGCGCTACCCTTTACTAAAATTCAAGCAATCTCCACGATTCAAGTTGTACCCTATTCTTTTCATCATACGATGTGTTGACCGTGTGTAATAAAAGAACTGTGGGGTTTTAAGTCATCGTCTGATTCTTTAGATATCGTGGCCCGAGTCTGGCCTCTGCCAAGTACAATTAGTGATTGGTTCCTTTTAGGAGGGACAATGATGACAGACCCTTCTGTTGGCCCAAAGGTTACAATCCCCGGGTTATGTGTTTTGATGATACATATAAAAGATATTTGGTACTAATAGAAGTTAAAGAATGAATTTTAGGTTGATACAGGTATTGATGGCTCAAGAGTTCTCAAGCATGGGATATTAGGGTTTAGCTCAAACGTTGTTCAACATCAACTATCAGAGACTCCTGCTTGTAGACTCATATAGTTTGTTTTGTTAAAGAATAGTATATACGTTTGAAGCTCAAATACACACACACACAAATTCAATACATTTGGTTTTTGGTTTAACCGGTTTTGAATTTCAAGTACATATATCGAGTTTTAGATTTGAACCAATTTTAGTTCTGCTGATCTGCTTAACATCCTTTTATAGTTATTATCATAACTTTTTATTCTTATATTCAAATAACATGATTTAACTTGAATTTCAAATCTAACTTTCAGATTTAAATTTCTTATTCAATAATAATTTTCAGATTCAAATTTTAAAGATGTCAAATATTTAGTTGAACTCTATTCTTGTTCTGAAAACAGCTTACAGTTTCTGATTTGATACTTGTCAGTATTTTATTGATATCTTTCTAATAAAAAATGATATTGAGTTGATTTTAGTTGTATTAAAAATAAGACTTAAATATTTACAAATTATTACTATATACCTAATTCTGAATTCGGACGTTTGCAGCCTGAAAAATGTGCTCAAAGTTAACTAATCTGCCAGATTGGCAGTAATGGCTAATTTTCTGGAGGCTGATTTTTAACATGTTTTTAAAACGTGTTTAAGTTTAAAAAAAAATGTGGTTAGCTGTATTAGAGGGTCAATTTCTTTCTCTTTTATTCAGGTAAAAGTTTTCTATGTTTACTCTTCCTAAATCCTATATAAAGGGGCCATAAGGGTAGAGGTTTTCACAACAACAAATTCAAAGATCAAAAGTTTTGAGTTTTCTTGAGAAAGAGCTTTTGTTTAAGTTTTGGGCTATTATTTTCAAAAGTTTTTTGAAATTTTTTGGCTCTTAAAATCTCTCTTCTATTTTTATATCACTTACAGAACCTTGAGCTTCAATCTTATATATTATTCTCGAGGGTTTTTGTAAAGAAAAGTTTTTCAAAAGAGAGTTTGTGGTCTTTTGATCACCAAGTGATTAGTATTTGTGGCTCCACTACCTCTTGACTAGAGGAGTGTGATTGAGGAGTTGGGTACTCCCTAGTGGTTGTAATCCTTTGTGAAAATTTTAGTGGATCAGAAATCCTTCTGGGTGAAGGCGGGGACGTAGAGCTGGGTGCTCAAACCTTGAAACAAATCTCTGTGTTTGCGATTGGTTTACTTATTTTATTTACTTGCTTTCCATTCATTCTTATATTGTCGATCAATACTCTCACAACAAGATTACTTTGCGCACCTCAAACTCTTATTTAGAGGAATCACGAGGAAGGAGTTCAGAGCCCTTCACGGGGTATTCGGCTTCTAATCTTGCTTTGAGTGATCGTTGCATCATCTCATTTTAAATTTGTGCATTGATTAGCATTATCACATATTTACCCCCCCCCTCTAGGTGATTTCACCTTCATTATCCTATGTGTGCATGCATGTCATTTTCGTGATGGGCAGAGGCATGTGCAAGGAACTAATATCGACAGATTTAAATACATCCTCAAAACACAAAGAATAATCAAAAGCAACATTTTCATTAAGGACCCACTCGCCATCATTTTTGGTGGGGTTATTACAATCAGGATTATCTAGATACACTATAATTGGTTCCAAAATAAAAGCAGCCAGCGCATCTTCTTCTGACTCTGAGTCCGCCACGTTGTTGTTGTCAATGTCATCGGTAACAGTTCCTATACCAGTTTATCACTTTCCTGATAGAATAAAGAATCAGTGAAGTACTTCTCCACACTTTTAAATGGTTGCATCTCTACGAACACCATTTGAACCATAACATCATCACCTACATATTTGAAGCACTGGTGCAAAGTGGAGGAGACGATCCAGTTGGCATGGATCTATGGTCGTCCGAGCAAGAGATTGTAAGATGTGTCTGCGTCAATGATGTGAAACGTCTCTTCTGATTTCAAGTCTCCAATTTGGCATCAAAGATGAATCTTGCCCAGAGGATGACTACTCTTGGTGTTGAAGTCATAGATGGTTGTAGTAGTGGTCAACAACCTGTTTAATGGGATGCCGACGATTTAGAGAAGTCTCTTCGAGATGATGCTCAGAGCAGACACCAGATCAACTTGGATCCTTTTAATGCATGTAGAGCCAATGTACCCAGTGTAGTACAGAGGTCTAGCATGCCTATTATCCTTAAGGAGCATGTCCTCGGGAGTGAAGGTAATGGATGGCACCTGTCGCTGCACCAAATAACATTGGGGGCACGGAGTCTCGTTGTCATTAATAGGGATTGCAAGCACTTGTGTCAAAAAAGACTCTGAGTCAGCAAGTGCATCTCTAAGCGCCTCTCTTGTCTCCTTCGAGAGGCAAAGTAGCTCGTGTAGAGTGAGATGAGTAGGATATTGGCAAGTTGTGCTAATAAGTCGAAGCGGAAAGGAGCGTTGAGCCCCTTTGAAGGATTATTTTCAAGGATTTGTCAAATCATATCTCCTTTTCTTCTCCTTGTCTAGTGGCAGGGGTGGTGTCGAGGCCTGGACTGGTGTAGTTGTTCCCGATGTTGTTGGTTGTTGTATCTCATCGAGGCTCTGGTTGTACTGCCGCAAGTACTGTTTTTCAGACCGGGTGCCTAAGACAAGTTTCTCTTCCTTCGAGTTACTGAAAGAGGCTAAAGTTACAATGTTATCAACCGTTGTGAGAGAGACAACATTGCATGACTTACCTTTGAGCCTGGGATTGTTGGTGAAAACACCTAGAGGGGGGTGAATAGGTGTGATTGCTAATCTTAAAAATTTTAACTCTTTAAATGCGGAACCTAAAACAAGTGAGGCTCAACTTAGTACAATTCAACAAGTGTAGTAGCCGAATTCCTCTTGCGAGGCTCTGGACTAAACCCTCTTGATTCCCCTTGATATGGGTTGAGGCGCTATGTGAAGCTCTTGTTGGATGAGTACGGGATTGGCACACACAAGTATGAAATGGATGATATGAAGAATGATGCAAACACAATGATATATGGCAAGAATTACAAGCAAGAAAATAGTAGCACAAGAGAATTAAACAATATCACAAGTATGCAATAGAAAGCAATAAGGAGCTATTGAAAAGTAAAGCAAGAATTAGACGCAAAGGCAATCGCAAACAAAGTGATTTGTTTCGAGGTTCGAGCCACCGCTCTACTCCCCACCTTCACCTCCGTGAAGGGTTTCCACTATCCCGAGGACGCCTTTACAATTTGGTCTACCGAAGACCGAGCACCGAGCTCCACCGAGTACAAAGGACCTCTACCGAAGAGGTTGCTCCACAAGGAAAGGATTACAAGAACAAAGTGACCACAACAAGATCACTACACTATTTCTCAAACTCTTTTACAAACACTCTCACTTCTATTACAACTTCACTATAGAATGAGTATAGGATTTTTGGCTCTATGAAGTGTGGTGAGAAAAATTTCAGTTGTATAGCGATATAAGTAATCAAACACAACTGAAAAACAAGCTCAAAAAGAATTGGAATGAAGGCTTTAAACTCTTTTCTTTTCTCTTTGAAAACAACACAAACTTGAGGATTTTTCTTGGTGTTATGCAAGAGAGACTTCTCCTCTATTTATAGGGTTAAAAATAGGTTAAAAACAATTTCTTTTGGTCTTATTTTCTCTGAAAAAGCTCCCCAACAACTCTCCAAAAATCTGTTAAAGCTGAAAACAAAAACAGTTTTTCAGAATAGCCCAAAGAGGAAAGAGCCGTTAGGCTATAGCAGGCTTGGCGGTCGACCGGTCCGGTCGACCGCAAGGCCAGCTGCAAAGAGCCGTTGGCTCTCGGTCTACCGGTCCGGTCGACCGTCCCAAAAGAGGAAACACAGTTTCCTTCTTCCGGTCGACCGGTCCGGTCGACCGAAACAAACTGTGAGCAATTTTCTCTCCGTCGGTCGACCGGTCCGGTCGACCGACAGACATGCACAAACAGTGCATGTCCAGACACATCGCCGGTCGACCGGGCCGGTCGGCCGGAGTTGCCTGAAACAAAAAAAAAAAAAAACTGGGCTGGTTTTTGAGTTAGAAAAATTTTGAGAAATATTTTAAAAATACATATAGCTAGGTATTATGCAGAAAATAGTTTATACACATGTATTATACAAGATTTTCAAGATATAAAGCTTTTGGTACATGTATATATAAACTAAGGCATAAAACTTAGAAATAACTTTTTTAAAACATAGGAAATATATGAAACAAGTGTGTGTGCAAATCCTAGAGCCAATTTCATATACTCAAACTTTAACATTCTATTTCTTACAATATTTCTAAGGACTTCAAGATCTTCAATAGGCTTCTTCATATAATCTTCAACACTTGTTCCTTGAGCCCAATTGGAGTTGACTTGAGTCCAAATCCTTGTATTTGTGAGAGAAGACTTCTAGAATGAATAGAAATCTGAAACACACTTAAACAACAAATGTTATTAGTACAAATAACTAATATGTTTTGTAATCATCAAAACACTAATCATGGGTGATTGTAACCTTGGGCCAACAATCTCCCCCTTTTTGATGACAAAACATATAGGTTATTTAAATAAACATGGAAGAGGAGTTTGAAAAACTCCCCCTCAAATAATGCTATGTATAAAAATTTGACTATGGAAGCACAATACATAAAGCATTCAAGGCAAAATTTTTTGTCAAAAACTTAAATAAACAAACTTTCTTTTTCTACATAAAATAAAACTCAAGTAATATCAAAAACTAAATATCAAACTATATCAAACTAAAACTTATTCTCCCCCTTTTTGTCATACATCAAAAAGGGTTAAAATACCAATTAAAAAATTTTATTTTTAAGAATCCATAATGCAAACATTCAACTCACCACAAATAAATGAAAATCTAGCATAGTCTAATGGTTTAGTAAAAATATCGGCAAGTTGAAAATCGGTAGAAACATATTCAATAACAATATCACCTTTCTCATAATGATCTCTAAGAAAGTGATACCTAATGTCAATGTGTTTGGTTTTACTATGTTGATTTACATTCTTTGTCATGTGAATAGTACTAGTATTATCACAAAATATTTTAACATGATCAAAGTGTAATCATAGTCAAGGAGAGTATGTTTCATCCAAAGAACTTGTGCACAACAAGCTCCGGCTGCAACATACTCCGCCTCGGCGGTTGATAGGGCTACCGAATTTTGCTTTTTAGAAGACCAAGATACAAGACAATTACCTAAGAATTGACATGTTCCACTTGTGCTCTTCCTATCTACCCTACAACCCGCATAGTCGGCATCCGAAAAACTCTTCATTTCAAATAATCCGTTTTAGGATACCACAAACCCATTTCAATAGTGCCCTTAAGGTATCTAATTATGCGTTTAACCGCATTATGTGAGATTCTTTAGGACAAGATTGAAAATGTGCACAAAGACAAACGGAAAACATAATATCCGGCCTACTAGCCGTCAAATAAAGCAAGCTACCAATCATGCTACGATATAATTTAATGTCTACACTTTTACCTTGTTCATCCTTGTCAAGCTTTGTAGTTGTTGCCATGGGAGTTTTGCTTACTTTCGATCCTTCAAGCCCAAACCTTTTGATTAGTTCCTTGTGTACTTGGCTTGATTGATGAAGATCCCATCTTCTTTTGCTTGATTTGGAGTCCAAGGAAATAGTTGAGTTCCCATCATAGACATTTCAAATTCATCCTTCATGCATGACTCAAGAGCTTTGCAAAGAGATTCATTAGTAGAACCAAAAATAATATCATCTACATAAATTTGCACAATAAGAATATCTTTTTCTACATGTTTAGTAAACAATGTTGTGTCAATTTTGCCTTTCTTAAAACCATTTGAAATCAAAAATGAAGAAAGTCTTTCATACCAAGCCCTAGGGGCTTGTTTTAAACCATAAAGAGCTTTATCTAATTTAAAAACAAAATCCGAATGTGTAGGATCTACAAACCCGGGGGGTTGTTCAACATACACCTCCTCTTCAATAAATCCATTTAGAAAAGCACTTTTAACATCCATTTGAAATAATTTGAAATCTTTATATGAGGCAAATGCTAGTGTCATCCGTATGGCTTCAAGCCGTGCTACGGGTGCAAAGGTTTCTTCAAAATCGATCCCTTCGATTTGAGTGTAACCTTGGGCAACTAACCTAGCCTTGTTTCTAACTACATTACCCGATTCATCCAACTTGTTCTTAAAGATCCACTTAGTACCATTGTTGGTCTATCGTGGGGCCTAGGAACAAGGTGCCAAACTTGGTTGCGCTCAAATTGATTGAGCTCCTCTTGCATGGCTAGCAACCAATATGAATCGGCCTCGGCTTCGAGGACATTTTTGGGTTCAATATGAGAAATGAATGCATAGTTACCACAATAGTCATGAAGTCTAGAGCGAGTAGTTACCCTTTTGATACTTCACCTATGACGAGGTCCTTGGGATGATGTGGATTGTATCTCCAATCCTTTGGTAGTGGTTGAGTAGGCTCCACCTCATGTATTTGATTTTCATTTCCTTGTGCCTCTTCCACTTAGCTTCGCTTCCTTCATCATCCTTTGGTTTGTCTCCCATAGTAGAAGCATCCTCCAAGGTCACTTTCTCCAAACCTTCATCCAATGCATCTATTTCTACAACATTCTTAACAAACTTGTTAGATTCCTCAAACTTAACATGAATAGACTCTTCAATAGTCAATGATGATCTAATGAAAACTCTATAAGCCTTACTAGTGTTTGAGTAACCTACAAAAATAGCCTCATAAGATCTAGCATCAACTTTCCTAAATTATCTTTTGTATTTAAAACAAAATTTGCATCCAAGACTTTAAAATAGGAAACATTAGGTTTTCTAGAAAAATACATTTCAAAAGAAGTTTTAGTAGTATTTTTACATAAGAAAACACGATTTGATATATAGCATGATGTATTAACGGCCTCGGCCCACAAATAATGTGGTAGACCATATTCACTTAGCATTGTCCTAGCCATCTCTTGTAATGTTCTATTTTTCCGTTCAACTACTCCATTTTGTTGTGGAGTTCTAGGACAGAGAAGTTCATGCTTTATTCCATGTTCATCACAAAAAGTGGTAAAGGGTTGGTTAATGAATTCACCTCCTCTATCACTTCTTATTCTCAAAATCGAAACATCTTTTTCTTTTTCAACTCTTTTCTTAAAAGTTTGGAAATAAGAAAATGCTTGGCTTTTATGTTCAAGAAAGAAAACCCAAGTAAATCTTGAAAAGTCATCAACCAAAACATAAGCAAATCTATTCCCACTTAGACTTTTGGTTTGTGTAGGGCCAAAAAGATCCATATGGATTAACTCCAAAGGACGTGATGTCATGATATCCTTAATTGACTTGAAAGAAGACTTAGTTTGTTTCCCAAATTGACATGCGTCACAAACTCGGTCCTTTTCAAATTCAAGCAAGGAATACCTTTCACCATTTCCTTCGTGTTTAACCTAGAAATGTGATCAAAAGAAATATGCCCTAATCTCCTATGCCACAACCAAGAGTCATCATCGAGGGCTTTCAAACAAGTAATATTACAAGACATATTTAACATATCAATCATATAAACATTACTTTCACGAAAACCGGAAAATACACAAACATTAGAAGTTCTATCAATTACTTTACAAGCAACATTATCAAAAACAATATCAAAACCTTTATCACAAAGTTGACTAACACTCAAGAGATTATGCTTGAGGCCATCAACTAAAACTACATTTTCAATTAAAGGAGAGGTGCCAAGTTTTACATTACCAATACCGATGATTTTACCCTTGGCGTCATCTCCGAAGGTGACGGTGCCACCTTCATGATATCTTGATAGGGTTGCAAAGTTGCTGATGTCCCAAGTCATGTTCCTTGAGCAACCGCTATCAAGATACCACAATCCTCTACGTCGTTGGGATTTGGAAAGTACCTACATCATTTAACATAATTGTTGATTTTGGTACCCAAACTTTCTTGGGTCCTTTAAAGTTAGTGCCTCGAACCCAAACATTATGACGTGAAATGTTTAATCTATCATAGCAAAAATTGGCTAAGTGCCTTTCCGTCCACAATGTGAACATGAGAACACTCTACCATACATGAATGCATGATGTGTATGTGTAGTGTGAGCATGTTTTGGGGTTTTGCCATGTTGTTTAGGTTGTGTAGCATGAACATGAGCATGAGCATTTTCTTTGGGGCTTGTTTCTTAGGAAACATAGCCTCATTTTCTTCTTGTTAAACTCACAATCTTTCAAAACAACACTTAATGAGTTTAATCTTTCCTTAATCATAGAAACTTCATTTGAATCAATTAGTGGGGCCTTACCTATGCAAGAAATCTTATATTTTCAAAATCATTTTTGGTAGTGGCCAAAGTGGAAACCAAATCATCTTTTCTTTTGTAAGAGTAAAAACTTGAAGACTTAAAGATTCATTATCCTTTTTCATTTAAGATACTTTTTCTTTAAGAAATCATAGTTTTGTGACAACTCAACAAAAGCCTCTTCTAACACATCCATAGAGAGTTCATTATCATGAGAAGGGGAAGAGGTTACCTTGCTTGTGCCTCATTTGCCATGAAGCACATGTTGGCGGTGTCTATTTCTTCCTCGGATTCGGTTCTCCGAATCCCAAGTTGCCTTCATAGCCTTCTTCTTGTAAGGCTTCTTTGAAGTGGAGGGCTTAGCTTTGTCCGGACACTCCGCCACAATGTGTCCCGGTCTTTGGCAATTGAAGCACACAATCTTCTTTCTTCTTTGCCTCCTTGCCATCTTCTTCTACCTTGGTACTTCGCCTTGTTGTACATCCTCGGACATTCTTAACAAGGAGTGAGAGCTCCTCATCATCTTCTTCCTCATCGTCTTCATCGGAGTGTGTAGCTTGACTCTTGAAGGCGATAGTCTTCTTTTTGAAAGGAGCCATATCCTCCCTTGCTTCCTTTCCATCTCATGGGTTTTTGAGGTTCCCAATGAGACCTATAAGCTCCATCTCTTCATTGACGTTGAGTTCCTTCAAGGTTGTTGCTTAACTTCCCATGAAGGAGGAAGAGCCCGGATGATCTTCCTTACTCTTTGATCATTGTTGATATCTTCACCTAAAGAAGAGAGTCCATTAGTAATCTTGGTAAATCTTGTAACCATAACATCTATGGTTTCATTTTCTTGCATGCTAAATGTTTCATATTGGGACGAAGAAGGTCTATCTTAGCCTTCTTTACTTGTGAGGTCCCCTCATGAGTGACTATCAAGTGTGACCAAATCTCATATGCGGATTTGCAATGGATAACCCTAGAAATGTCATCATCATAAGGGCTTGTAGAAGTGCATAGTGAGCTTTGGCATTGGCATCGAATTCCTTAGTCTCTATTTTGGACCAAGTGGATTCGTCACCGGGGGGTACACTAAAGGACTTAGTCACGGCTTTTGCAACTCGGCTACCTAGAGATTGCAAAAACACGGTCATCTTAACTTTCCATATGGGAAAGTTAAGTCCATCAAACTTAGGAGGGGTCTTAATTCCATCGGCCATTTTTACTATATGAAAATGAATGAAATGATTAGCAAATTAGGATCTTCTCTAAGGTTGTTAAACCAAATCCTAGAGTCCAAGCTCTGATACCAATTGAAAAACACCTAGAGGGGGGTGAATAGGTGTGATTGCTAATCTTAAAAATTTTAACTCTTTAAATGCGGAACCTAAAACAAGTGAGGCTCAACTTAGTACAATTCAACAAGTGTAGCCGAATTCCTCTTGCGAGGCTCTGGACTAAACTCCTCTTGATTCCCCTTGATATGGGTTGAGGCGCTATGTGAAGCTCTTGTTGGATGAGTACGGGATTGGCACACACAAGTATGAAATGGATGATATGAAGAATGATGCAAACACAATGATATATGGCAAGAATTACAAGCAAGCAAATAGTAGCACAAGAGAATTAAACAATATCACAAGTATGCAATAGAAAGCAATAAGGAGCTATTGAAAAGTAAAGCAAGAATTAGACGCAAAGGCAATCGCAAACAAAGTGATTTGTTTCGAGGTTCGAGCCACCGCTCTACTCCCCACCTTCACCTCCGTGAAGGGTTTCCACTATGCACCGAGGACGCCTTTACAATTTGGTCTACCGAAGACCGAGCACCGAGCTCCACCGAGTACAAAGGACCTCTACCGAAGAGGTTGCTCCACAAGGAAAGGATTACAAGAACAAAGTGACCACAACAAGATCACTACACTATTTCTCAAACTCTTTACAAACACTCTCACTTCTATTACAACTTCACTATAGAATGAGTATAGGATTTTTGGCTCTATGAAGTGTGGTGAGAAAAACTTCAGTTGTAGAGTGATATAAGTAATCAAACACAACTGAAAAAAAGCTCAAAAAGAATTGGAATGAAGGCTTTAAACTCTTTTCTTTTCTCTTTTGAAAACAACACAAACTTGAGGATATTTCTTGGTGTTATGCAAGGGAGACTTCTCCTCTATTTATAGGGTTAAAAATAGGTTAAAAACAATTTCTTTTGGTCTTATTTTCTCTGAAAAAGCTCCCCAACAACTCTCCAAAAATCTGTTAAAGCTGAAAATAAAAACAGTTTTCAGAATAGCCCAAGGAGGAAAGAGCCGTTAGGCTATAGCAGGCTTGGCGGTCGACCGGTCCGGTCGACCGCAAGGCCAGCTGCAAAGAGCCGTTGGCTCTCGGTCGACCGGTCCGGTCGACCGTCCCAAAAGAGGAAACACAGTTTCCTTCTTCCGGTCGACCGGTCCGGTCGACCGAAACAAACTGTGAGCAATTTTCTCTCCGTCGGTCGACCGGTCCGGTCGACCGACAGACATGCACAAACAGTGCATGTCCAGACACATCGCCGGTCGACCGGGCCGGTCGGCGGAGTTGCCTGAAACAAAAAAAAAACTGGGCTGGTTTTTTAGTTAGAAAAATTTGAGAAATATTTTAAAAATACATATAGCTAGGTATTATGCAGAAAATAGTTTATACACATGTATTATACAAGATTTTCAAGATATAAAGCTTTGGGTACATGTATATAAACTAAGGCATAAAACTTAGAAATAACCTTTTTTAAAACATAGGAAATATATGAAACAAGTGTGTGTGCAAATCCTAGAGCCAAATTTCATATACTCAAACTTTAACATTCTATTCTTACAATATTTCTAAGGACTTCAAGATCTTCAATAGGCTTCTTCATATATCTTCAACACTTGTTCCTTTAGCCAATTGGAGTTGACTTGAGTCCAAATCCTTGTATTTGTGAGAGAAGACTTCTAGAATGAATAGAAATCTGAAACACACTTAAACAACAAATGTTATTAGTACAAATAACTAATATGTTTTGTAATCATCAAAATACACTAATCATGGGTGATTGTAACCTTGGGCCAACAGTTGGATTCCTATTGCTCATCCTTGACGATTTCGAGTGGACCCACATGATCTCTTCAGATTTTGTCGCCATTGGAATGAGGCCCTTAGTCTCCTGTTTTTTTAGCCATTAGATTAATGACGTCCAATCTTACTTTAGGGACAGGGGTTGATCCGTCTTGGACAGTCATCTTTGGAAAGGTTCCAAAATTGAGAGTCACCACATTAACAGTGACTTTCTTTTGTTCAGACTTGAGAGTCAGAACTCCAGCATCTACTAATGCTTGGATCTTATCCTTGAGGACAAATGATTGAGATAGAACCTGCACAGAAAAATACAGAATTTCAGAACTTAAGATTAAAGTGCAGGGTACTGAATACTATCACGATAGCAAGTGGCTATGCGGGTCATGATCCACAATGAGAGACTAGCGATGGATACTTTTAGTAAGTTCTCTTTTATTTCACTAAAGATGGTTAAAAGTCTTCTTTTGTTCTTGTAAAGAAAAGGAAAAAGAGTTATTGCTAAATTAAGAAGAAAGTGGTAGATTGAGAAGGTGGAGAAAATAAAAAATGCTTTATACAAACAAGTGAAAATAGTAAAGAATTTGTATTTTTTGAAGTTGTTTTACTAAACTTAGAAATGAGAATAAAGAAAAGCTAAATAAAACACTTACCTCTTCAGTGCCTGCTTACCTTTGATCTGTATCGACGATGTACCTTGGCTTTAAGGTGATCGATGTATGACAGATGGGATCTTCTCCACTCCCGTTCTAAACAACAAAGTGAAGAAGCATGATACACTAATATCGAAATGGCTATCCATCGCCATAGCCATCAACAGCACTTGCAAGGGCAAGGGAAATTTGAGGCTATCGGAGTCATTTGGAGTCACAAACACAGAAGAGGAAAGTAGGAGAAAAATAAGAATAAAAAATAAAAGTTGATTCGATTCAACTAATAATGGAAGAAAAGAAGACTTACTTACACCGGTGTCACCTTCATAACAAGCCTTACTCTAATTCCTCCATGAAACTCTCTTCTCCTCTCAGTTACATAAATAAAATGAAAATTACATAAAAAAACTAAAAACCTTAAGCTACAGACTACAGAATTGCCTAACCTATACTCTCTATTCAATCGTTCCCTTTGGCCTCAAAATTTGTAGTATTTATAGGCAAAAATACAACGGGAGAGAGCGTCTGAAGATAGAAGAGCAAACGCTCCCCGTATCTTAACATTTGCGGCATTTTTGCGGCCCAGATATGGCCAGATCCTAGGTGCGCGAGCCTCTGATCTCTCGAACATCCTTTATCTCCGATAGATTTCAGTTTGGGCTTTGGATTCGTCTATATCACTGTTACTTTAGCTAACCGAAATGGATCCATCAAAATCTGAATTTAACTAGTTTTTATTTAGTATTATCTCTCTAATTTGCTCTGATCTTCAGCTGACAATTGCCCTAATCCTTGATTTTGATTTAATCTGAATTAATAGGCTTTTGAGCTCGTATTCTCTTCCTTCTCCTTTAGTAAAGGCCCTGCAAATAATTAGACAAAAAGATAATTAAAGCAAAGTTTATTAAACAATAAATATGAGAATGTGACAATAAATATGCAATATCAATGACCGATCACACCCCATGCCTATCTTTTGCCCGTCCTCGAGCAAAACAAATAAAAAGTGAAACAAAGCTAACCTAGTCTAACTCACTTTCGTAGGAATCACGGTTGCACTTAGCATGTGTAATAAGACGTTAAACCCCTAGAGGATGAGTTTTGTCACGTAAGGGTGTTCAGTAGATTACGCCCACAAAATCCATAAAGAAAGAGAAACAAAGTGTTAGTATTTTCAAAAAGTATTTTGAAACAGAGAGAAAATATTTGAAGTATTATTGTAAGAGTTCAAGTAATCTATAAGTTATAGGAAAATCGAATTTTTAATTCCTAAACTTAGTCTCTATTCAAAAATTTATTATCAATTAAGGTAAGGAGTCAAACAGTATTTCTCATCTAGTCTATTATTTTACCCTAGGTCATATGCACCTTTGTGATCGTGAAATTTTGATGAGGATTTTTTAACTCTAACTCTTATGCCTTATTTATTTATTTATTTTATATTTTTGGTGGTATTATTCTTTAATTCTATTAAACTTTCTAATCTGCCCATGTAACGAGCCTTTAGTCAGTGATTGCACACATTTATAGCATTATTTTTATTACATTTTCACATTTATCATATAATAAATCTTCTAAATTTCTTGTCTTAAATGTCTATTTTGCAGAAGATAATCATGGGGAGAAAGAGGATAAAATCAAATCAATGTCAGCTAAATTCAGATTTAACTAGATCTATTTGGTTAAAGGAGGATGATCCCAATTCAATTGGTTAAATTCAGTTTTTGGTGAATCAAGTGATTAAATCTAAAGATCAACTGAGGATAACGTCAAATATAGAGTCCAAATCTAAAGGCATAAATGGATAGAGAGAAGGTCAGCGGATGAGATGAAGCAAATTTGACTCAGATTCTGACTGGATATATTTTAGTATTTGAATCATTACTTTCATTACCGAAATTCAAATCTAATGATTTAAGATGATGCAGAAAGAAGACTTAAAGGGCTACAACTCGTAAGTTAATACTATTTCTAATTCTATCATTTGATAATTTATATTCAGCAATCAACACGCCAATAAGGTGCAGATCAGTATTGAATATCCACATCAAATCAAATTTAGAGATAAGGGGATGATTTAAATTCAGAAATATCCAGCTTCCCCTATCTTCATACTCCTCTAACCTCTGCATTTCTCCTATAAATACCTGCAATGTCAAAGGCAAAAAAAATGACCATGCAGAGAGTAGAATTTAGGCTAATTTATAGTTTGTAATTTAAGTTTTTTTATTTTTTTCATGTAATTTTTACTTTCTTTATGTAACTGAGAGGAGAGGAGACTTTCATGGAGGAATGAGAATAAGCTTGTACTGAGGGTGACACCGGTGTAAGTAATCTTTTCTTTTATTGTTATTTGAATCGAATCGAAGTTTTTTTCTTTTTCAATTCTTGTTTTGTTTGCTTCCCTCTTCTGTGTTTGTGGATCCAAATGAAACTGATAGCCTTGAGTTGCCTTGCCGTTGTAAGTGCCGTTGATGGCTTATGGTGATGGATATCCATTTCTATGGTAGTATAGATCGCCCCTTCATTTCATAATGTAAATCAGGAGTGGAGAAGATCCTATTTGCCATACTTCGCAAGCCTTCAAACAAAGGTACATCGTCGATACGGGTCAAAGGTAAGCAGGCGCTGAAGATGTAAGTAAGTTTTTTAGGTTTTAATTTTCTTTCTTTTAATTCTTTAGTTTAGATCACCAACACCATCAACACCCAACTCTTTTATCACTCTTTTCAATTTCTTTGTATATATTCATTTTCTATTTTCTCTACCTTCTCAATCTACCACTTTCTTCCTAACTTAACTTTAACTCTATTTTTCTCTTTTTCTTTACAAGAACTAAAAGAAGAACTTTAACCATTCTTTGTAACCTAAAAGAGAACTTACTAAAAAAGCTTCCATCGCTAGTTCTTCCTTGTAGGTCACGACCCGCATAGCCACTTTGCTATAGCAGTAGTATTGAGAATTTGCACTCCTTATTCTTAAGTTCTGAATTCTATATTCTTGTGTGCAGGTTTTATCTCAACCAATTTTGAACTATCCAGTTATCCCCTTATCTACTCTCTCCAATCCCAATTACAAATCCTATCTCTAATCTCAAAATCCCACTTTAGCCAAATATCCAAACAGAATTACAAAATCAATACAAAGCCAAAGCCTTACAATTTCAGCAGCTAAATAAAGAAGAAAAGCCCAAAGCAAAATTCTGTTTACAAAACGAAACAGAGCCTCAAATTCTCTCCCCTCATGTGACCAACCCCACAAGTGAGTGCTCCCTTCTTCTTTCCCCCTTTCTTTTCCTTCACCCACACACAGAGCTTCCAGCAGAGAGAACCCCTCACAAAATCCCGATCTCAAAAGTCATCTATCCATTCAAATCCCAAATACAAAGCCTCATCCACCACAAATCCCAACGAATTATAAAATCAAAGAAGAAAAACTCCAAAACCAATTCTGGCCTTTTCCTCCACCGCATAAAACTTCCCTGCTCCCCTCCCTGCCGCCAACAGTAAGCAGCTCCCTTCCTTGCTCCCTCTCTTCCTCTGCGAGCGGCGACGGCAAGCAGCACCCCATGCGTCCCTCTCTTCCTCTGCGAGCGCCGATAGCAGCATTACCATCTTCTTCATCTCATCTAGCCAACCGCCCATGACTTCACCAATATCACCAGAGCTTCACCTCTCTCTCTCTCTACATCATCAACAATCCTATGACAACAAAACAAGAGTAAAGAAATCAGAATTCAGTAACAAGATCTGAAGAAAATTCATCAATACAAGTTCAGTTCACACAATATTGGATACCTGAGAACGGGCTTCTCAGTAGGTAAAATATATTTTCATCTATCAGATTATTACTTGAATTACATCGTATTATTTATTATCTAAACTTTATCATGTTAATCTGTTGTCCATGATAAATGTGAGTACGTGTGATTCTGAGTAATTCTTGTCATTTATTGATCTTGATATTGTAAGCGGAACTGAACAAATTAACTGATTATTATGTTGGGTTCTTAAGATCAGAATTATCTAGACACGACAATCGCAAATCGTTGTTAAAATCCATCTTGTGATATTGTTAGTTTTAGATAATTTCCTACTGAAAATAAAAAATTTTGGTGAAGCGTTGTCGAATTCATATCTATCACTGATTCACCACACCATAGGGTCCTCATTTCACATCAATTTGGTATCAGAGCATGGTTTGGTAGGAAACTTGTTAGAGGTATAATATTTTTTTCTTTCATTGCATAAAAAAATTTATTTTAAAAAATTGGACTTTATTTTAGGCATTTGTTAGGAAAATTTATTTTTGTTTTCTTTTGCATATTAAAAAAATTCTAAAAAAATATTTTTTGCATCTAGTAACTCTCATCTCATCCCTATGAATTCCCAGCTTGCCACGGCACTTGCCTCCATTAGTGCTCAACTTGATAACCTGATCCAAACGACAGAGTCCTCTAATCAAACCCTAGATAGGATCATCACTAAAGTCGAGAAGAAGACTGATAACACCAATTCTCCAGTGAATCCATACACCTCAAATGAACTAATTCAAATCGTCGTTGCCAATGACAAATTAAAGGAAGATAATTTGGTGATTAGACTCGACCCTAAAAGAATTAAGCCTGAAAATCCTACTCTCCTAGTAGTCATGCATGTGATAAAAGAGTCTAGCGACAGAGACTACTCCAAGCTTAGTCCCACGATTAAGTGTTTCAAGTGTCAAGGCTATGGGTATGTTGCTGCCAACTGCCCAACTCCAGTCAAAGTCACTCAAGTTAGGGAACCGCCTGTAATAAATTCAGAGCCCCTTCCCCCTTTACTACTGACACCATCTTCTCCACTTCCTTTATTGTCAACTCCTACTGTCATTGTCTGCTCTGGTCACAACATCTTCCTTCTCTATTGCCGACACCTACCCCTATGATCACGGAGCTTGTCGATGTCCTATCTGAAGAACCTATTTTCCCGGTGGAAGAATTAGAAGACTCAAACCTTGACGAAAAGATTACAGGTGATAACCTTGAGGAGTCCAATACTTCAAGTCCTCTTGAAATCATTCCAGACATTACAGAGTTTACTGATCTCTCTCCTAAAGACAGTGCTCTGAATCTCCCCGAAGTTAACCCTATCGTCAAGGAATCTATCGTTGTCTTTTCTTAAGACCTCCCGGATAAGCTATTATTGACGTGTGATATCCAACACGGGCAAATCTTCCAGACTTGCCACACTCAAGGTTGGATCCTACCAAGCAAATTGAACTTAAAGGGCAAGTTGATTAGTTGTCACTAGAGGTGAACCAATCATACCTTGTCCCAATAGACATCCACTTTTATGAGGACAAATTTTGAAACTATATAGTGACAAAAGATGTTGGTCAGATCAGGGATATTTTCATCTATGGTCGATCTGCATTCGAAGACTTAAGGGATACCATTATGGAGAACCTCACAGTCTGCAAAGTATCAACTTTTTCTCCCTTACGATTAAAAAAGGTATTTTCACTCGGACTTTACCTGTTAAAATATCTCTTGTCATCATTAATAAAGTAATAGGTAAACTATTATATACATTTATGCTGGTACGCCTAATTATCCCTTTTGATAGAGGTCGTGAGTATTTTTGACCCACTGAATCAAATGCCTAAAAAAAAATTTCATCCAATAGGGAGTCAAGTTACTCTTTTGCATATTTAGGCACTAAAATGAGCTCTCTGCTATGGTTCATACACGTGCACGATCTACACATGGGAAATCAGTGATATATTTGAACAAGGCAATGCTAACTGTAATTTATGAGCTTGTGTCAGGAGGTTATTTAAAATTTAGTGTTGACAACTTATGATGGTTCTGATTCGTCCGAAACGGTTTCCCGTATAAACTGTTAATGATTTACAGCTGTAGTGTTGGAATTATTTAAAATCTTGTAGAATTCAAATTACAATATTCATGTTATATCTTTTAAAGATTTTGATATTAGTCCTATTTTCAATGTTGGGTATTCAATGGATTACAAGTATTTGATTTTAACCCTAACAACCTAATGGTTGTAAGCCTTTCCTAAGCCATTTTATTTTTGAGAGTCCCCACGTTGAGTCCACTCCCAGATATTCATCCCAATATATCAGTGAAATGTGATAAAATTTTAGATGATTAAATTATCTGGTGTATTCTAGTAATATCTGATCGTTTGAAATGAATATTACCTATTGAGTGGTGAGTTACAGAAATAGACCAGTTGTGTTGAAGCGTTACAGGAGCTTTCTACACCAAACTCGACGGAGTCGAGTTTTCTCCCATCTGGGGAAAATGATGCGGACATCCAAAGATCTTCACTGTTCGAGTTGTTTCAGTCGATTGGAGTCTGTATTTTTTTATTTAAGTCGATGTTTTTGTTATTATTATTTAATTTTGTATGTCTCCTTTTTAGTCCCACATCGACTACATAGAGAAAGTCCTCAGTTCTGTAAACCTATATTAAGTCATGATTCCAATAAAATTGTAATGAAGTTTACTTAATGAAAATTTTGAGTGTTTTCAGAAAATGAAATCTCTTTTGCAAGTTCGAGTGTGAAACCCGATCTTTCCAGATTTTGAGTGTGAAGCCAATATCCAAATCTTATCCCCAT
Organism: Agave tequilana; assembly: GCA_038442645.1. Taxonomy (NCBI): domain Eukaryota; kingdom Viridiplantae; phylum Streptophyta; class Magnoliopsida; order Asparagales; family Asparagaceae; genus Agave; species Agave tequilana. The sequence continues at coordinate 208,934 of JAVJIF010003671.1, forward strand.
CTATCTATTCTTATCCTTATTATAATTTATCCACTATTTCAATCCTAACCGCCTAAAATTTTTTGTTACAAACAAATCCAAAGAAAGAGAGAGAGAAGCCCAAAATCAACTTTCTGTTTACAGAATTAAGCAGAACCTTCAACTTCCCTCCCCTCTACATGTGCCAACAGCCACCGGCATAAGCAACGATAGCAACAAAACTCACATACAGCCAAACAACCCACCTCCTCTCTCTCCTCTGCAAACAGACTCACAAACAACCCGTCATCACCTGACACCTCGACTGATCCTCCTCGTCATCACCTACAGCGAGCAGATCTGAATTTCAGATCTGTACCTCTCCTCATGTCGTTGTCCTACTGGTTATCCTTCTCCGTATTTCTCTTTCACGGTTGCGCCCTCCTCTCTTTCCTCCCTTGTGCAAGCAGCTCACTCCCATCTCCAATTACAGAGTTTACAACCCGCTCCAAATTCCTAATCCTTGCTTTTAATCATAGCAGCCATGACAACCCCCACCTCTTGTTGTAGCGCCATATCCCCAACCAATCAACAACCAATCAAGGGAGTGCCTTTCCCCAACATCATCATGTGTTGTGTCCACACAGCAACACACCCGCCTCCCTCCTTCTCTTGTGTAAGCAGATCACCAGGAGCAGAACTCCCATGGTTCCTTTCCCTCTACCACTGCGACACTATCACAACAAGCACCGGCTCATACAGTCACTGTTGCGCACCTCCAGAGCATCAACAATAGTCCAACAGTCCCTCACCTGCAACAATACAAGCACAACTTCAATAACGAGTCAATGGTACAGGAAAATCTATAACAATAATTCAACAGCAAACACATCAACATACCTGAGAACGAGCTTCTCAGTATGTAATTTATTTTTCAGCAGTTGGATTATTACTGGACTACACTACAGTTTATTATCTAAATTGTTATCATGATTCTTGTTGTCCACTACATTGGTGAGATTTTGTGTGAATCTACTTCATGCTTGTTAATCTATGGGTTCTAGTATTGAGAATTGGATTGTTCATATTAACTGAATATTGTAATTGAATTCTTGAGATGATGAATGTCTAAAGTACGCATGCCAATGATGTTAAAATCCATTGGTCACATTATTAGTTTTAGATTTATTTCCTACCGAAGATCATCATTTTGGTGAAACATTGCGGAATTTAGATTTATCACTGATACACCACACCATAGCGTCCCCGTTTCACATCAATTTGGTATCAAAACATGATCTAGTAGGAACACCCAAATCGGACGGTTTTAGGGCACCAGGTGAGAAATCACCCCAAGGACTTAAGGACTCGAGCAAACAAAGCCACAAAACTAAAGATTTTATTTATTATATGGACCACTTTTAGGTGTGAATACTTACTTTTTGAGGCACAAGTACCCAGCTTAACTAGAAGATTTTTTATATATATATATTTTTTTATTTTTTATTTTTCATTTTTATAAGGCATAAGAATCTTTGTTTTTGAACCCTAAGTGTGTAAGTATATAAAGTATGCATATTTTATCAAGGTAAAATTTAAGACTAAATTAATTTTTCCTGACCCTAGAAATCAAACAAATAATCTTATTTTGATCAAGTATAAGAAATCCTAATTATGATTCTCCTATTCCTTAAAATTAACTTAATTTCTTACAGAAAATAGGTCAAAATATTGTCTCTTTTCAAAGTTTTTAAAAGCAAAGAAAATGTTAATTTTTTAAATAAAAAGAAATATATGTTATGTTAGAACCCTCCCCCACCCCTATCTCATGCATTGTCCTCAATATATGAATGAATGCATAAATGTATGAAAAAGAAGAAAGGGAAGAAAAATGTTACCTCAAGGTGGTGGTTCCAGTGGTGGTCGGATTGGGTCAACCGATGCTACCCAATCAAGATAATGTGGTAGTTCACGAAACCTACTTTTTTGACCTTTTTTCTATTTACATATTTATAATCCCCAATATGAATAGGATCATGAAAGATCCTATCATGAAAATTATTCTCTTTACATGACTAGTCTCAGAAAATCATCACGGAGTCATCATGGTCTATACCTCTGTCCAACAAAAGAATGTGACTTGGTGAAATGGTTGACTTGGGCTCAAGAATGATAGGTTCGGGAACCAATACTAATTCAGAAGAATCAACTCTGGGTTCGAGAGTCAGTTTTGGTTCATGAGTTGAGTCCAAATCAAAGAATTTAATTTCACATTCTTTTTTCATCAATGAAATGTGACTATCCAAAAGAGGTGGTTCAGTTTCAAAACTATGGATACAGGAATCAATGTTGGCTCAGAAAATAGGTCCAACTTGGGTAAGGATACCAGAATCAACATAGATTCAAAATTGGAATTGAATCACAAAGTTGTGGGTCGGGGTCACATTCATGTTCAAGTTCAATTTCATTGAAATGAAAACTTTTCAATTTGTCAATGAGTTGATATTGATCAAGTTCAAGTATGTGTGGTGAAATTGAATCTTGGTCAAAATCTCCAAGACACTGTGATTCTTGGTTTTCTTCAATATGGCAAGGGCAATTGGAAATGGTCGAACATGTGTTAGGTAGAGTTTCCTCATTCCTATCTTTCACTATGTTGATCAAATGACTCATTTATACTTCAACCCAATTGAGAGATTGGAAAAATAATTTTGGACTGAATCAGGTTTTTCATACTCCTATCTAAGTCCGTAGGTTCTTCTTCATGTTGTGAGACTTGAAAAATAGAGTAAGGATCTTAGATTTGGAAGTTTTGTGAGAATCATGAGTCTATCATTTCAAGTTTTTGTTCTTGGGACTCAATCATGGCTTCTATACTCTTAGTCACCTCGGATTTTTCTTCTATAGGTTGATCATGACTAGGAAAATTTAAAGCTGAATGTTGGAATGGTGGTTGACAATATAACTCGGGAGAGTTATATCCCCATTGACTCTGTAAAGAGTAGTGATGATTGTTTCAATCTTATTCATAATATTGGGATTGGGGCATAAAGTAATTCAGATAAGACCAATCTGACACACTTGGTTGGTTAAAGTTATGATATGCCGGGTTGATAATATCCGAGTCAAAAGAGGTCAGTGTGAAATATGGATCACTATATGCATAGGAATAGTTGTAATTATAATTCATATCACCAAGACGTCAAAAACAAAAAGCAAGCAAGCAAGCAAACAAAAGAACAAACAAACAAACAAAAATTTAGCCTAAGTTGGGGTACATCTTAGACCTAGGTGACTCCTAAATGGTTAGATTGTCCACAGGGGGTATATTGCAGAATCTGACCATGAGTTAATCGGCCAGGTAGGGGCAAGATCAGTGGGAGGTATTCATACCTAAGCAACAGGCTTAATTATGCCAAATCACTGTTCTTTGAGATTTTGACTCTCAATCTCAAACTTTGACACCGATTTACCAAGAGTTAAATTCTAATCAACTTCCTCCTTAGGTCAGTCTCCTATTGAGTCTGAGATGTCCTTAAAGCCAACGTCTACTCAGTTTTAACTTAGACTTGGGTTAGTGAGTGAGGAGATTGTTTGTGGGTTAAGGGAGGGTAATGACTTTCCCACCTTATCTTGTTTAAGAATGTGCCCTTAATTCAGTTTAGTGCAGTGTAAAAGTATATAGAAAAAGTAACACTTAAAGCAATATACATCACTCAAAATTTGTTTCCTATACTATATGTTATACACATGTACCTTCGCTCCAGCACTCTTCAATAGTAAATAGAAAATATAACAAAATAGATACGTGCCTAAATGTAAACTCTAAACCGTTTTTAACATTTACAGTTAACCTTTTACAGTTGAGTTAGATAGTATGTGCTGAGTATATTAAAAGAGAAACTAAAACATGCAGAAGCTAAATCATTGAAGTTCAATCACCCTGCAAAAAATCTAGGTGAGTAGTCCTCTCAGATTGCCACATTTGCGCGGCAATACTGAGGTCTAATGGCTCTTCTGTCTAGAGCAGAGTCCACATACACTTATATGTCCTACTGCAGCTCTTGTTTCCTTGATATCATTCACTACACACCAAGAACAAAGAAGAAAATTAACCAATAAAATAAATAAAAAGAGAGCTACTTACCATCCCTCCCAAGCAACGGTGCCAAAATTTGATTGAGTTAGAACCTACAAAGAAAAAAACAGAACTTTAGAGCTTAAAAATAAAGTACAAGGTACTCAATACTTGAAAATCACCTAGAGGGGGGGTGAATAGGTGATAATGCTAATCAATGCACAATTTAAAAATTATGATGCAACGATCTCATAAAGCAAGTGAATATAGCAATGAATGTAGAGAGCAAGTAATAAGAGCAATGAAAATGAGCAAGAAATAAGAGCAAGTAAACCAAACGCAAACACCGAGAATTGTTATCGAGGTTCGAGCACCCAGCTCTACTTCCCCGCCTTCCCCAGAAGGATTCCAACCACTTTCACTATCACAAAGATGTTACAAATTCACCGGAGTACCCAACTCCACAATCTCAAGTACAAGCAATCTCTTAGTAGTCAAAAGACCACAAACTCTCTCTTTGAAAAATTCTCTTCCCTTACAAAGGTCTTTAGAGAACAATGAGTAGGAATGAAGCTCTTGTGTGTAAGGAGAAAAGAAAAAGAAATCAGAGAGTTCTTGAAAATACTTCAGAAAATGAGAGAGAATTTCAGCACAAAAATCAAGAAACAAAGCTCTTTTGAATGCCTTAAACTTTTGAAACTTTTGCAAATTTTTCTTGTAATTAATTGGTAAGAGAACCTCTCCCCAAACACCCCTATTTATAGGAGAGGGCTAGGGTTAGGAGATAAAACATATTTAAGGCTAATCAAAAGATATTATAATCAAAACATGCCAATTAAACATACTTAATTGAGAAAAAGACAAAAATTAAACCAGCTTAGGAGATAGCCGTTACTGTTCAAACGGCTACCTCGGTCGACCGGCCGGTCGACCGCAAGTTCAAAAAAAAGAGCTGTTGAATACACATTAGATTCTTCAAATTTGACATGCATGGATTCTTCAATGGTAAGTGAAGATCTATTGAATACTTTATAAGCTTTACTAGTTGTAGAATATCCAACAAAGATTGCTTCATAAGCCTTAGCATCAATTTACCCAAGTTATCTTTAGTGTTCAAAACAAAACACTTGCATCCAAAAACTTTGAAATATGCAACATTTGGTTTTCTAGAATGATACATTTCAAAAGATGTTTTGGAAGAATTCTTACATAAATAAATACGATTTGAAATATAGCATGCGGTGTTTATGGCCTCGGCCCATAGATATTGAGGGAGGTCGTACTCACTTATCATTGTCCTAACCATCTCTTGAAGTGTTCTATTTTTCCTTTCTACAACTCCATTTTGTTGTGGAGTTCTAGAGCAAGACATTTCATACTTAATTCCCTTTCATCACAATAAGTCATGAAGAGTTGGTTAACAAACTCACCACCTCTATCACTCCTTATTCTCAAAATCGGAAAACCCTTTTCTTTTTCAACTCTTTTTCAAAAAATCTTAAAATGAGAAAAAGTTTGATCTTTGTGTTCCAAGAAGAAAACCCAAGTGAAACGGGAAAAATCATCAACTAAAACAAATGCAAATCTACTACCATTTTAAGCTCTTAGTTTTAGTAGGTCCAAAAAGATCCATATGAATTAATTCTAAAGGCCTAGTTGACATGATATCCTTGATTGGTTTGAAGGAAGACTTGGTTTGTTTCCCAAGTTGGCACGCACCACAAATGCGGTCTTTCTCAAACTTCAAGCAAGGAATACCTTTCACCAATTCCTTTGAATTAATCCTAGAAAGATGGTCAAAAGATGCATGTCCTAATCTTCTATGCCAAAGCCAAGAATTTTCATCAAAAGCATTCAAGCATTTAGTAGAACAATCCATATTAAGCATATCAATGATATAAACATTATTGTCACGAAAATCGGTGAGAATACAATCATTGGTTTTAACATCAAAAATCTTGCAAGAAGAATCATCAAAAATAACTTTAAGTCCACGGTCACAAAGTTGACTAATGCTAAGCAAATTATGTTTCAAACCATCAACAAGAACAACATTTTCTATGATAGGAGATGCACCAATTTGAATGTTACCTATACGGATGATATTCCCCTTGGAGTCATCCCCGAAGGTGACGGTGCCACCTTCCATGTACCTTGATAGGGTTGTAAAGTTATTGATGTCCCACGTCATGTGTCTTGAACAACCACTATCAAGGTACCACCGCTCCCTACGTCTTGGAGCTTTGGTGTGTACCTACATCAAATAATTTAGGACTTGATTTTGGTACCCACATTTTCTTGGGTCCTAAAGAGTTAGTTTCATTAATCCAAACAAGATTATTGGTTCTATTTATTTGGTCATAACAAATTTAGCCAAATGTCCATTCTTACCACAATATGTGCATCTATACACTCTACCATATTTAAAAGCATAGTGAGTGTGTGATTTGTGAGCATGAGAATTGTGAGCATGAGAAAATTTAGCATGAGAAGTGTTATGTGTAGTGTGAGTATGAGGAATCTTAACATGTGAATCTTTAGCATGAGAGGTGTGCTTTTTGGAAAATATTTCTTCAAGTTTCTTAGTGTTAAAAGCACAATCTTTTAAAGTCTTTTCAAAATCAACAATTCTAGTTTTTAAAGAAGAAATTTCTTTTTCATCAATCTTAGAAAATTTTGCTTTGCAAGCAACTTTGTAAGCACTAAATTCATTTTGGGTAGAAATGAGATTTGAAGAAATTTCATCTTTTTCTTTAGAAATAATAGCAAGTTGATTTTTAAGAAAAGCAACTTCCTTTTTCAATTTAGAGCATTCAATCTTTTTATTATCATAGGTTTCTGAAAGTTCAACAAAGGCATGAACAAGATCTTCTTTACTTAATTCATCATCTTCATCATCAAGAGGTTGAGGGGTTACCTTTGGTGTGTTTGCCATGAAACACATGTTTGCCGTATCCACCTCTTCTTCGGACTCGCTTTCCGAATCCCAAGTTGCCTTGTACGCTTTCTTTTCTTCCGGTTTCTTTGGCTTGAAGGAGGAGGTCATCTTCTTCTTGAACTCCGGGCAATCGGCCATGATATGTCCGGGTTTTCGGCAATTGTAGCATATAATTCTTCTCTCCTCTTTGCCTTCAAATTTCCTTCGGAAGTTGAGCTTGTTCCTCCGGTACATTCTCTTCACATTGCGAACAAGTAGTGATAGCTCCTCATCTTCTTCTTCATCTTCTTCATCGTCTTCAAGAGTGGATGAAGACTTGAAGGCTATGGATTTCTTCTTTAGTGGAGCGGCCTCTTCTCTTGCTTTCTTTTCCAAGCAACTTTGTAAGCACTAAATTCATTTTGGGTAGAAATGAGATTTGAAGAAATTTCATCTTTTTCTTTAGAAATAATAGCAAGTTGATTTTTAAGAAAAGCAACTTCCTTTTTCAATTTAGAGCATTCAATCTTTTTATTATCATAGGTTTCTGAAAGTTCAACAAAGGCATGAACAAGATCTTCTTTACTTAATTCATCATCTTCATCATCAAGAGGTTGAGGGTTACCTTTAGTGTGTTTGCCATGAAACACATGTTTGCCGTATCCACCTCTTCTTCGGACTCGCTTTCCGAATCCCAAGTTGCCTTGTACGCTTTCTTTTCTTCCGGTTTCTTTGGCTTGAAGGTGGAGGTCATCTTCTTCCTGAACTCTGGGCAATCGGCCATGATATGTCCGGGTTTTCGGCAATTGTAGCATATAATTCTTCTCTCCTCTTTGCCTTCAAATTTCCTTCGGAAGTTGAGCTTGTTCCTCCGGTACATTCTCTTCACATTGCGAACAAGTAGTGATAGCTCCTCATCTTCTTCTTCATCTTCTTCATCGTCTTCAAGAGTGGATGAAGACTTGAAGGCTATAGATTTCTTCTTTAGTGGAGCGGCCTCTTCTCTTGCTTTCTTTTCCATCTCATGGGTTTTTAAGTTCCCAATGAGACTAATGAGGTCCATCTCATCCTTGTCGTTTAACTCTTTCAAGGTGGTGGCCTTTATCTCCCAAGATGAAGGAAGAGCCCGAATTACTTTTCGCACCTTTTGGTCATTTGAGATATCATCACCTAAAGAAGAAAGAGCATTGGTGATTTTAGTAAATCTAGTAATCATACAATCAATAGATTCTTCATCAATCATTTTAAAGGATTCATATTGGGACCTTAAGAGATCTATCTTAGCTCTCTTAATTTGTGAAGTCCCCTCGTGTGTGACCAATAAATGTTGCCAAATCTCATAGGCGGATTGGCAATGAATTACCCGTGTAAGGTCATCCTCATTCAAGGCGGTTAATAGGGAGTTTTGGCCTTGGAGTTAGCCTCATATTCTCTAAAGGTGAAGTCGGTCCAAGTGCTCTCATCACTATCGGGTACAACATAGGGTTTGGTCAAGGATTTTGCAACTAAGCTACCTAAGGATTGCAAAAAGATAGTCATTCTAACCTTCCAAATAGGAAAATTAAGTTCATCAAATTTAGGAGGGGTTTTGATGTTATCGGTCATGTTTACTAGTGAATGAATGTAAGGATGCAAATGTTGATTAGCAAGTTTTAAGGATCTCTCTATGGATGTTAAGCCAAAACCTAGAGTCCAAGCTCTGATACCAATTGAAAATCACCTAGAGGGGGGGTGAATAGGTGATAATGCTAATCAATGCACAATTTAAAAATTATGATGCAACAATCTCACAAAGCAAGTGAATATAACAATGAATGTAGAGAGCAAGTAATAAGAGCAATGAAAATAGAGCAAGAAATAAGAGCAAGTAAACCAACGCAAACACCGAGAATTGTTATCGAGGTTCGAGCACCTAGCTCTACTTTCCCGCCTTCCCCAGAAGGATTCCAATCACTTCCACTATCACAAAGATGTTACAAATTCACCGGAGTACCCAACTCCACAATCTCAAGTACAAGCAATCTCTTAGTAGTCAAAAGACCACAAACTCTCTCTTTGAAAAATTCTCTTCCCTTACAAAGGTCCTTAGAGAGCAATGAGTAGGAATGAAGCTCTTGTGTGTAAGGAGAAAAGAAAAGAAATCAGAGAGTTCTTGAAAATACTTCAGAAAATGAGACAGAATTTCAGCACAAAAACCAAGAAACAAAGCTCTTTTGAATGCTTTAAACTTTTGAAACTTTTGCAAATTTTTCTTGTAATTAATTGGTAAGAGAACCTCTCCCCAAACATCCCTATTTATAGGAGAGGGCTAGGGTTAGGAGATAAAACATACTTAAGGCTAATCAGAAGATATTATAATCAAAACATGTCATTAAAACATACTTAAGTGAGAAAAAGACAAAAATTAAACTAGCTTAGGAGATAGCCGTTACTGTTCAAACGGCTACCTCAGTCGACCGGCCGGTCGACCGCAAGTTCAAAAAAAAGAGTCGTTGCAGGCTGACAGTCGACCGCCCGGTCGACCCAAAAATACAGAGAGCAGAAGTCTGTCAGTCAGGCATGTTTCGGTCGACCGCTCGGTCGACTGTGAAACGTGTACACGGATACTCACTGCTGCCAAAACCCCGGTCGACTGGGTCGGTCGACCGGCTTGACCTGACACAAGGTCGGCCGACCCGGACGGTCGACCGGCTCAGGTCAAAAGCCAAAACAAAAACAGAATTTTGAGGAGAAATCTATTTTAACAAAACAATTTTGAATAGAGATATATAATGGATAAAAGGAGTTTGTAGGCTGAAGATTGCATACAAACTATTTTTGTACATATTATAGGAAATATATTTGAATATGAGATGTGCGCAAAAACGTGTGTGATAGAGCTTCAAAACCTATTCACTATTCTTTAACAAAACTATAAAACTAGAAACAAATCTATAGAAATATCTTGAGTAAACTTGAAGTCTTGAGCCATGCAATGCCTTGCTAGAGCCTTCTCTTCTATGTTCCTTCCTTGATGTGCAAAACGCCTTCTTTGCTTCATGAACCTAGAAGTTCTTGCAATAGCTAAGTAATGGCCTCCAAATATGGTACTAACCTGAAACTTAACTTAAACAAACTAATTAGTACCAAATAGCTCTTATTTGTTTTGTTATCATCAAAACTCTAAACAAATGGAGAGTGTAACCTTTTGGGCCAACAATCTCCCCTTTTTTGATGATGACAAAACAAATTGGCTATAAACAAGAATATAGGGGAGGAGAAAGCTCCCCTCAAATTATGCTATATTAAACAAAGAAAAACAATGTAATTTGTAATTTGCAATTTGCAAGTAAACATCATGAAACCAAAAACTATAAACATCATGAGATATAAAACACTTGCAAAACACTTAAACACAAATTACAAGAATTCATGAAAACACATCAAAAACTAAAACATATATAAACTCATATGGAACCAAAACCATATGAACTCATATAACCATACATAAACTCATTCTCCCCCTTTTTGTCATACATCAAAAAGGGTTAAGAAAACATTTTTATTCAATAACACAAACATTAAGTTCACCACAAATAAATGAAAATCTAGCAAAATCAAGTGGTTTAGTGAAAATATCGGCAAGTTACAAATCCGTAGAAACATAATCAATATCTATATCTCCTTTCTCAAATGATCTCTAAGAAAGTGATATCTAATCTCAATGTGCTTGGTCTTACTATGTTGATTTGCATTCTTAGTCATATGTATAGTACTAGTATTATCACAAAATATTTTATATGGTTATAATGCAAATCATAATCAAGGAGAGTATGTTTCATTCAAAGGACTTGTGCACAACAAGCCCCCGCGGCAACATACTCCGCCTTGGCGGTTGAGAGAGCTACGGAATTTTGTTTCCTAGAGGACCATGAAACAAGACAATTACCAAGAAATTGACATGTCCCACTAGTACTCTTTCTATCTACTCTACACCCCGCATAGTCGGCATCCGAATAACTCGTCATTGAGAAATCTCCGGTTTTCGGATACCATAGACCCATTCCAATCGTTCCCTTAATATAACGAATAATGCGTTTTACCGCAATAAGATGGGACTCTTTGGGACACGATTGAAATCTAGCACAAAGACACACACTAAATATGATGTCCGGCCTACTTGCCGTTAAATACAAAAGACTTCCTATCATGCTTCTATACAATTTAATATCAACATTTTTACCTTGGTCATCTTTATCAAGCTTGGTGGTAGTTGCCATTGGAGTGTTGCAAACCTTTGAGTCTTCAAGTCTAAACCTCTTTACGAGTTCCTTTGCGTATTTGGCTTGACATATGAAGTTCCCATCTTCCAATTACTTGATTTGGAGTCCAAGAAAGAAATTAAGCTCACCCATTGAAGACATTTCAAACTCACATTGCATAACCTTTTCAAATTCCTTGCATAAAAACTCATTAGTAGAACCAAAAATTATATCATCAACATAAATTTGCACAATTAAAATGTCATTATCAACATGCTTAGTGAATAGTGTTGTATCTACTTTGCCTTTAATAAAATCATTTGAAATGAGAAAACTAGAAAGCCTTTCATACCAAGCTCTTGGAGCTTGTTTCAATCCATACAAAGCTTTATCAAGTTTAAAAACAAAATTAGGATGAACATGATCAATAAAATCGGGAGGTTGTTCAACATAAACTTCTTCATTTATAAAACCATTCAAAAATGCACTTTTTACATCCATTTGAAAAAGTTTTAAAATTTTTGAAAGATGCAAAAGCTAGTGTCATCCGTATGGCTTCAAGCCGTGCTGCGGGTGCAAAGGTCTCCTCAAAGTCAATTCCCTCAACTTGAGTGTAACATTGGGCTACTAACCTAGCCTTATTCCTAATCACATTTCCGGACTCATCCATCTTGTTTCTAAAGATCCACTTAGTACCAATTATTGGTCTATCGTGGGGCCTAGGAATAAGGTGCCAAACTTGGTTGCGCTCAAATTGATTGAGTTCCTCTTGCATGGCTAGCAACCAATATAAGTCCGCCTCGGCTTCGAGGATGCTTTTGGGTTCAAAATGAGAAATGAAAGCAAAGTTACCACATAGGTCATGGAGTTTGGAGCGAGTTGTTACCCCTTTAGATGCATCACCTAAGATGAGCTCTTTGGGATGATTTGTAGCATATCTCCAAGCTTTAAGAAGCGGTTGAGAGCTTTCCTCTTTATCCTCTTGAACATCACCAATGGATTCTTGCTTTTCTTCTTGAGCGGGTGAGTCCTTCAAGGATAGTCTCTCCATGTTATCACCTAATGGTTCAATCTCTACAACATTCTCAACAAACACATTAGATTCTTCAAATTTGACATGCATGGATTCTTCAATGGTAAGTGAAGATCTATTGAATACTTTATAAGCTTTACTAGTTGTAGAATATCCAACAAAGATTGCTTCATAAGCCTTAGCATCAAATTTACCCAAGTTATCTTTAGTGTTCAAAACAAAACACTTGCATCCAAAAACTTTGAAATATGCAACATTTGGTTTTCTAGAATGATACATTTCAAAAGATGTTTTGGAAGAATTCTTACATAAATAAATACGATTTGAAATATAGCATGCGGTGTTTACGGCCTCGGCCCATAGATATTGAGGGAGGTCGTACTCACTTATCATTATCCTAGCCATCTCTTGAAGTGTTCTATTTTTCCTTTCTACAACTCCATTTTGTTGTGGAGTTCTAGGGCAAGACATTTCATGCTTAATTCCCTTTTCATCATAATAAGTCATGAAGAGTTGGTTAACAAACTCACCACCTCTATCACTCCTTATTCTCAAAATCGGAAAACCCTTTTCTTTTTCAACTCTTTTTCAAAAATCTTAAAATGAGAAAAAGTTTAATCTTTGTGTTCCAAGAAGAAAACCCAAGTGAAACGGGAAAAATCATCAACTAAAACAAATGCAAATCTACTACCATTTTAAGCTCTTAGTTTTAGTAGGTCCAAAAGATCCATATGAATTAATTCTAAAGGCCTAGTTGACATGATATCCTTGATTGGTTTGAAGGAAGACTTGGTTTGTTTCCAAGTTGGCACGCACCACAAATGCGGTCTTTCTCAAACTTCAAGTAAGGAATACCTTTCACCAATTCCTTTGAATTAATCCTAGAAAGATGGTCAAAAGATGCATGTCCTAATCTTCTATGCCAAAGCCAAGAATTTTCATCAAAAGCATTCAAGCATTTAGTAGAACAATCCATATTAAGCATGTCAATGATATAAACATTATTGTCACGAAAATCGGTGAGAATATAATCATTGGTTTTAACATCAAAAATCTTGCAAGAAGAATCATCAAAAACAACTTTAAGTCCACGGTCACAAAGTTGACTAATGCTAAGCAAATTATGTTTCAAACCATCAATAAGAACAACATTTTCTATGATAGGAGATGCACCAATTTGAATGTTACCTATACGGATGATATTCCCCTTGGAGTCATCCCCGAAGGTGACGGTGCCACCTTCCATGTACCTTGATAGGGTTGTAAAGTTATTGATGTCCCACGTCATGTGTCTTGAACAACCACTATCAAGGTACCACCGCTCCCTACGTCTTGGAGCTTTGGTGTGTACCTACATCAAATAATTTAGGACTTGATTTTGGTACCCACATTTTCTTGGGTCCTAAAGAGTTAGTTTCATTAATCCAAACAAGATTATTGGTTCTATTTATTTGGTCATAACAAAATTTAGCCAAATGTCCATTCTTACCACAATATGTGCATCTATACACTCTACCATATTTAAAAGCATAGTGAGTGTGTGATTTGTGAGCATGAGAATTGTGAGCATGAGAAGATTTAGCATGAGAAGTGTTATGTGTAGTGTGAGTATGAGGAATCTTAACATGTGAATCTTTAGCATGAGAGGTGTGCTTTTTGGAAAATATTTCTTCAAGTTTCTTAGTGTTAAAAGCACAATCTTTTAAAGTCTTTTCAAAATCAACAATTCTAGTTTTTAAAGAAGAAATTTCTTTTTCATCAATCTTAGAAAATTTTGCTTTGCAAGTAACTTTGTAAGCACTAAATTCATTTTGGGTAGAAATGAGATTTGAAGAAATTTCATCTTTTTCTTTAGAAATAATAGCAAGTTGATTTTAAGAAAAGCAACTTCTTTTTCAATTTAGAGCATTCAATCTTTTTATTATCATAGGTTTCTGAAAGTTCAACAAAAGCATGAACAAGATCTTCTTTACTTAATTTATCATCTTCATCATCAAGAGGTTGAGGGGTTACCTTTGGTATGTTTGCCATGAAACACATGTTTGCCGTATCTACCTCTTCTTCGGACTCGCTTTCCGAATCCCAAGTTGCCTTGTACGCTTTCTTTTCTTCCGGTTTCTTTTGCTTGAAGGGGTTACCTGTGACATTTCCATGTTTATTATCTAATAAATCCTATTGCTAAGTCTTATTTTTATTTAATAATGTGCAGGCCCATTACTAAAAGAAGTGAAAAAAATTGAGCCCAAAAGCCCACTTTAATTCTAATTTGGGGACAAATATTCATGAGGATAGAGACGATTCTTGCTGAAGATTAATACAAATCAAGGGAGATAAAATTGGTTGAAAATTAGTTAAATTTGAATCCAGTTTGTTAACCAAAGATCAATGAAGAATCGTTGAAATAAGAAGGTCAAATAGCATATCTTTTAGGATATACATAAAGGAAATTAAATTCCCTCGATCTTGACCCCTGATGTGGCTAGATGGCCACATCAAGGCCGCGGATCCGCAATTAAAAGCCGTGGATCTACGGCTTGGTTAGGGAGATAGGGGAAGTGTTTGCTTTCCCTATCTGCTCACGCTCTTTCCCCTTAGATTTTTGGCCATAAATACTACATTCTATAGAGAAGAAGGGACCGAAGTCTAATTTAAGTTTATTTCTTTATTTTTAGGATTTAGGATCATTGTTAGATAGTTTATGAGAAGTTGAATCTCAATTTTATTTTATAATTCAGTCCAGAAATAAGTGAGAGAGAGGAAAAGAGTGTGTAATTGACCGTTTAAGTGACAATCAAAGGAGATTCATTATTGATTAAACTCTGCTCAACTTTACTAGTATATCTATGTTTTCATTTCATTCATCTGTTTTCTTTTCCATCGTTATGAATAACTAAATTGTTTTTCTGGGCTCACTATTCTTATTCCTTTTTAAGTATTCTTCTTGATTGATTTCCATAAAAAGGACCCTATGAATCATATGAATGCCTAAACTAAGCCTTGCATATTGGTGAGTGTTCTTGAAGGCACATGATGATGGTCTTGGACTTATCTTAAATTTCAATCTTGAAAACAAGTCTTAACTAGTTTTTATTTCATACTTGATAAAATCTAGATGATTTAATATTCCATTTAAGAACTATTTCAAAAAGAAGTAAATTTTTCCATCACTCATCTTATGTGTTTTAATTGATCTTTTCTAAAAATTAAATCTTTGCCTATGATCTCATTGAGGCAATTTAAATTTTTAAGAGAATGACACATAGTTGAACAATAGAATAGTGAGCCTGGATTCTTCTTTATTAAAAACAAACAAACACCATCACTCTTAAAGTCTTTTAAAGATCACTCTCTCCAAAACCTTGTCCAAGTTTTAAGTTTTCTTTAAATCATCTCTCTACTCTCCATTCTCTTTTCACATTAAAAAAACACCAACACCATTCTTTGCTTTTGAAATAATACATCGAAAAGTTTTCATCGCATTCCTCCTCGTGGATCATGATCCGTTAGCCCAAAGCTACACAGTAATTCTCACTGCATTACTTGTAATCAAATTTTTGGCACCGTTTCCAGGGAGGTAACAGTATAATTATTTTTTTACCAAGTTTGGTGTCTTATTTCAAAGCCATCAAGAAATCAGATTTAGCGCTCAAGCATTAC
This sequence comes from Agave tequilana, assembly GCA_038442645.1. Taxonomy (NCBI): domain Eukaryota; kingdom Viridiplantae; phylum Streptophyta; class Magnoliopsida; order Asparagales; family Asparagaceae; genus Agave; species Agave tequilana. Next base: position 224,818 of record JAVJIF010003671.1, read on the forward strand.
AGGAGAAGACTTACTATTCTTTGTCCCTACTCTAGAAAGTAGGAAACAGAATTTCAAGAAATTGCAGCGCAAAAGCTTAAAATTTTTTTGGACTACTAAAAACTCTTTTTTGCAGGACATATTACTTTACAAAATACAGTTTTTTTTTTGTTATTTCTGCAATATCTGATATTCATATACCCTATTTTTAATCCAACAGTAATCTGATTGATTGCCAATTGCTTAAAAAATATTTAGACTTGTATTCTAAGCATTTGTCTAATTATGTTTCTTTTACAATTACTGTTGAAGAAAGCTAGAGACAAGGTACGTTTGCATAGCATCTAGCATAGGGGCATTCTTGGGTGATTTATGATCGGTCGCTAAGATTGCACATTTATTATCATATTCTCATACTTATTATAAAATAAACTCTGTTTGTTCCTAATTATTATTTAATTTATTTGTAGTCCCATTCCTAAAGGAGAGTGAAGAGAAATGAGCCCAAAAGCCCAACAAATTCTGAATTAAATCAGAATAAATTCGAAATCAAGGATTGGAAACAAATCTTGGCATATCAGAGAGGTTGAAAATCGGTTAAAATGAATCATCCAAAATCAAGCGGTTGAAGCCAAAGATCAAAGGCCGTTTTATCACAATTCTGGAGCTGTAACGAGAAATCCAACTGAAGATAAAGCCAGAACGCGAAACCAGGGACTACCACCAACAGGGTGTGGCCACCTGGCCACACCCTGGCCGTGGAAACATGGCCAAAGCCGCATTTCTGTGGCTTTGTTAGTGAGTTAGGGGCAGTGTTTGCTCCCCTTATCTTCATACGCTCTCCTATGTGGGTTTTTGCCTATAAATATAAGGATTTTCAGAGCGTACAGGGTTCGACCAAGCAGAGAATAGAACTTAGGATAATTTGTAGTTTGTAACTTAGATTTTTAGTTTTCTTTTTATATAATTTTTACTTTTCTTTATGTAACAGAGAGGAGAGACGACTTTCATGAAGGAATGAGAGCAACCTTGTACTGCGGTGACACCAGTGTAAGTGATCACTTCTTTCATTGTTATTTGAATCGAATCAGAGTTTTTTTTCTTTTCTTTACTCTTGTTTTCTTTTACTCTCCTCTGAAGTGTTGCAATCCAAGAGAATCCGATAGACTCGAGACTGCTTAGCCGTTGCAAGTGCCCTTGATGGCCTATGGTGATGAATAACCCTTCTCTTGCTAGTATAGTTTGCCCTTTTATTCGTAGTGTAGATCGAGAATGGGGAAGATCCTATACGCCATGCTTGATTGCCTTCAAAGAAAGGGTAAGTCGTGGCAACGGATCCAAGGTATATGAGCACTGAAGAGGTAAGTAATTTTTAGGTTGTCTTTCTTTTAATTATTTAGTTTAGAACACCAACAACACCCACTTCTTTTATCACTCCTTTTCCATGTCTTTGTACATATCCAATTCTGGTTTCTCCATCTTCCAATCTCTCACTTTCTGCCTAACTTCATTGTAATTTATTTTTCTTTTCTTTTTAAGAACTAAAGAAGAACTTTAACCATACTTTGTATCATAAAAGAAAACTTACTAAAAAGCTTCCATCGCTAGTCCCTCCTTGTGGATCACGACCCACATAGCCACTTGCTATCACGGTAGAATTGAGTAACTTGCACTCTTTAATTAAAAGTTCTAAAATTCTGTATTTTGTGTGCAGGTTCGACCTCAATCAAATTTTGGTGCCATTGCCAGGGAGGGACGGTAAGTAATTCTCTTTAAAGTTTACATTTTTGTTTAACTTTCTTCTTTGTTTTTTGTACAGATTTAACAACAAGGAATTCTTGCTGCAGTGGACACATAAGTGGCCTTGGACTTTGCTCAAGAAAGCAGAGCCAAGAAGCCCTCAGATTTGCTACAGTCCTGTGGCAAACTGAGTGAACTACTAACCTCTATTTTCTGTAGGTTGGCTGAATTGCGTAATTTAAATATCTGTAGCATTTATCTCCTTGTTTGACTCACTGATTGAAGCCGACCTGCACAAAAAATACGAGATTATAGAACTTAAGAAAGAATATGTGCAAGTGCTCAATTCTTCCGCTATAGCAAGTGGCTATGCGGGTCGTGATCCACAAGGAGGGTTTGCGATGGAAGCGTTTACAGTTTTAGTGAAATCGTTATAAAAACCAAGCGAGAGTTCTTCTCTATTCTTAAAGTTAAGAAAAAGAAAAAGAAAGTTAATGGTTAAAGTTAAGAAGAAAGCGAGAGATGAAGAAGGTGGAAAATCAGAAAACGATGAAAAGCGACTAAGTACAATGAAGTGGAGATGATAGAGTTGGAAGAAGTGATGATTTAATTTACAGAAATGAAAAAGAAAAGAAAACAAATATTTACCTTCTTTTCACCAAAAGCTTACCTTGAGTTCTTGGCTTCAATGTTACCTTGAATTGGAGGCCATCAGCGCATAGCCCATAAGAGTCGAGTGTTGGTCTCTTCCACATTACATCATCAAGATACGCAAGCATGAAATGATACAGAGAGACTCACAATTCCATCGTCATGAGCTATCGATGGCACTCGCAAAGGCAAGGCTCTTTCGATGCTTTTAGACTCACTTGGAAGACATTTGTACCAAAAAGAAAGGTAAAATAGAAAAGAAGAAGAGAACTAAAAAGAACATACAAGGAAATAGCATTGATTTGATTACATAACGATCGAAGAAAAGAAATGAAACCTTACACCAATTGTCACTTTTAGCTCAAGCTTCAGTCTTGTTCTTCGATGAAAGTTGATCTCCTCAGAATTACATAAATAAAAACTAAATTACATGAAAAAGAAAAACAAAGACCTAAGCGAAGAAATGGAAAAACTAGTCTAAAATCCTAATCTGCATTCACCTCCACTTTCAGCACAGAAAATGCCTTTTTATAGGCAAAAACCCAACAACCAAGATCCCGGGGAGGTCGGGGGGGTTCACGCTCCCCCTAACTCCCAAGATTGCCACAGAACGCGGCTATTGCCGCGTTTCTGCGGCAAGGGTGTGGCCAGGTGGCCACACCCTGTTGGTGGGTCTCCCCGGTTTCTCCCTCTGACTTTATCTGGAATTGGTTTTGCAGTTTGGCTCCGAGATTTTGAAGAAATGGCCTTGGATTCTTGGCTTTAACCGATCGATCCTGAGAGGATTCTTCTCAACCGGTTTCAACCTCTTGATTTTGCCCTGATTTAGTGAGTGCGAATTAATTCTGATTTAATTCAGAATTTTGGTGGGCTTTGGGCTCATTTCTCTTCAACTCCTTAAAGATTGGGCCTGCAAATAAATCAAACAATTAATTAGGACAATGCAGGCTTTTATTCTAAAATAAGTATGGAAATGTGACATTAAATATGCAACATTAGTGACCAATCACACCCCCATACCTATCTTTGCTCGTCCTCGAGCAAAACAACTAAACTATACTAGAGATTATTAGACCACTTTCGCAGGTCGCGCGATTGCACTGAGCATGTGCAACAAGCCGTTAAACCTCTAGGTTCCCCCTAGAGGACGAGTTTTGTCTCGTGAGGGTTTTCAGCGGATTGCACCCACAAAATCCATAAAGAAAGAGAAATAAAGAGTTAGTATTTTCGAAAAGCATTTTGAAAGAGAAAAATATTTGAAATATGATAGTAAGATCTAAGCAATCTATAAGTTATAAGAAAGCCGAATTTTCATTCCTAAACTTAGTCTCTATTCAAAAATTTGTTATCAATCAAAGTAAGGAGTCAAATTGTGCTTCTCATCTAGTCTATTACTTTACCCTAAGTCATATGCACCTTGTGAATGTGAAAATTTTGACTAAGGGTTCATTAACTCTAACTCTTATGCCTTATTTATTTTTATATATATACTTTTTTTTTGGTGGTATTATTCCTTAGTTTTATTAGGCTTTCTAATCTGCCCATGTAACGAGCCTTTAATCGATGACTCCCAAACCAGACGGTCTTAGGGCACCAGGTGAGAAGACACCCCTAGGACTTAAGGACTCGAGCAAACAAGGCCACAAAACTAAGGATTTTATTATATGAACCTTTTTTAGGCGTGAATACTTATACTTTATTAGGCACAAATACCCAGCTTAATCAGAGGATTTTTCTTTTCAAACTTATCTAATCAACTTTCGCATAAATACCAAGGCTTGCTTAGGCCAAAGCACCTAGCTAGTCAATAATTAGACTTTTTTTTTTCAACTCATCTAATTATCTTTTGCATAAATACTAAGGCTTTCTTAGGCCAAAGCACCTAGCTAATCAATAATTAGATTTTTTATATATATATATTTTTTTATAAGGCATAAGAATCTTTATTTTTGAACCCTAAGTGTGTAAGTGTATGAAGTGTGCATATTTCATCAAGGTAAAAATCAAGACTAAATTACTTTGACAAATTATCTTCCTAACTCTAAAATCAAACAAATAATCTTATTTTGACCAAGTATAAGAAATCCTAATTTGGATTTTCCTATTCCTTAAAATTAACTTAATTTCTTACAAAAATAAGTCAAAATATTGTTTCTATTTTTCAAAAAGTTTTTAAAAATAAAGAAAATGTTAATTTTTTTTTAAGCAAAAAGAAAAGTTATGTTAGACCCTCCCCCACACCTATCTCATGCATTGTCCTCAATGTATGAATTAATGCATAGATGCATGAAAAAGACGAAAGGGAAGGAAAAGGTTACCTTAAGATGGTGGTTCCGGTGGTGGTCTGATTGGTCCACGAAACGCAGCCCAATCAACTTTTCTTGGGTCTCGGAGGAACCCACCAGAAATATCTTTAATATAACCCATTAAAAAGATAAATTCATGAAGGATTTTTATTAAATATTTGACCCCATCTAATTTCCATATTCCATAACTAATTTCGGAGTCAAATTTGTCAACCACCTCGTCCCAGAATGGAGTATGAAATGATAGAACAGTTGACTTGGACTTAGGAAGGACAGGAACTAATACCGACTCAAGAAGGTGACTTAAATCAAGTAAAGGTTCAGGAGTCGAAATAGGTTCAGAAATTGGGTCCAAGTCAAGAAGTTGAAACTCCAGTCCACATGTATTTTCTAACAATAGAATGTGACCTAATTTGGGTGATTCCAGTTCAGGAATGATAAGTGGAGGAATCAAAACTGACTCTAAAATATTACTCAAGTTTGGTAACACAACAGGAGTCAATATTGATTCAGAAAGTTGAACTGGGTCACAGATATGAGAATCTAGGTCACACTTCTCATTGAGTTCAATATCAAAAATTGAGAACTTGCCAATTTAACAATAAGATTTTCAAAATTGTATAATTGGTCAAGTTCAATATGATCCTCAAAGATGGGGGATTCAATTTCATTATGAATTGGTACAAGATCCAATGTTGACTCCGGGAAAAGATTGAAGTCAGGTGAAGATACCGGAGTCATAATCGAATCAGGAAATAGAATTGAATCACTAAGTTGGGGTTCAGGATCATAATCATTTTCAAGTTCTATTTCAGGAAAAGGAAAACTAGCCAAACTATCAATATCTTTTTCAAAATTTGGAGTTTGGGCAAGTTCAAATGGTTGTTCTGAAATAAAATTTTGATTTCCAAAACAACATGACTCTTCGGCTCTAACAGAATGGTAAGTGACATCAGGACGGTGGGAACGTAGAGATTCGACCATCATATCTATGTCACGATTTCTAGCATTTTGAGCATGAGTCATGGCTTCTAGCATCTTTTCATAGTTGATGGGTTCATTGTCTTGTTGAAAAGATGAAGAGTTGTTTTGGAAGTGGTATTAAAATTGTGAGTCCATCAGATTTTGTGATTGTTGTTTGGACTCACGCATACTCCGTTCCAAAATTGATGGTTTTCTATTTTGGACTGGTGGAACTGAGTATGACTCTTGAAAATAGTGTGGACTAGGTGGAGAAGGAGGACACTGTGGTTGAAAATTGGACTCGGGGTAGGTGAATCCCCACTGACTCTGTGAAGAGTTGAAATTGTTATGGAAATTATAGTCATACGACGGGGGACATGGGTTATATGGATTCGGATAAGACCAATCTGGCACACTAGGTTGGTTAAAGTCATGATATGTCGGGTTGGTAATATCCGAAAAAGAGTTTGATATATAATATGGATTATTATTATAGTTGGAAAAATTATTATTATAAGCCATATCACACAATGGAATACAAACAAAAAGAAAGAAAAACACACAAATAAACAAACAAGAAAGAAAAAATTCTAACCTAAGTTAGGGTAGACCTAGACCTAGACGACTCCTAACTGGTTAGACTGTCCACAGGAGGTTTAATGTAGACTTTGACCACAAGCTAATCAGCCAGGTCAGGGCAAGGTTGGTGGGAGGTTTTCCGTCAAAAGACGTTCCTTAATTAAATAACCACCAACCTTCGGGCTTTCGGCCCTTAATCCCTTTCCTAGACACTGATTTGGCAAGAGGCAAGTTCCAACACCTTTCCCCCTTAGGATAATCTCCTAATTGAGTCCGAGATGTCCCTAGGGCCAACGTCTACTCATTTTAAGTTAGGCTTGGGTTAGTGAGTGCTTGGATTCTGATTTTTGGGCTAAGGAAGGGTGATTAAATCCCCACCTTATCTTATTATTGGGTTGTGCCCTTAAGATCAGTTTTTGTGCAAGTGTACAAGATAAATAAGATGCACTCTAAGCGATATAAATCAACCAAGAGATAGTCCTATTCTAGATGCAATGCAAACATACCTTGCTCCAGCACTCTTCAACAGTAAAAAATAAAGGAATTAAAAAGACACGTGCCTAAAATGCAAATGTCTAATCAATTTTTTATCTTTTCAACAAATATTTTACTGTTGATTATTAGCAGGCTTATGTTATGACATATAAGAAAAATTAAAGTTGCAGCAAACTAGAATTTTTTTAAACTAAGCAGCCCTGCAAAAAGCTGTTAGTAGTCAACTCTTCCTTGCCGCGGATCCGCGGCTTTTGCTGTGGAAACGCGGCAATTCAGAGGGCCCTTTGTCTCTGCTTTCTAGAGCAGAGGCCCAAGGCCACTTGTATGTCACTGCAATAATAATTTTCTGCTTTGCTTGCCTGTAACCTGCAACAGAGAAGAAAATTCGTTTAGTTCTAAAAAATTTGCAATAAAAATTCAGATTTCAATAAAAACCGTTTTACCCTCCCCGGCAACGGCGCCAAAATTTGATTGAAGCCGACCTGCACAAAAAATACGAGATTATAGAACTTAAGAAAGAATATGTGCAAGTGCTCAATTCTTCCGCTATAGCAAGTGGCTATGCGGGTCGTGATCCACAAGGAGGGTTTGCGATGGAAGCGTTTACAGTTTTATTGAAATCGTAATAAAAACCAAGCGAGAGTTCTTCTCTATTCTTAAAGTTAAGAAAAAGAAAAAGAAAGTTAATGGTTAAAGTTAAGAAGAAAGCGAGAGATGAAGAAGGTGGAAAATCAGAAAACGATGAAAAGCGACTAAGTACAATGAAGTGGAGATGATAGAGTTGGAAGAAGTGATGATTTAATTTACAGAAATGAAAAAGAAAAGAAAACAAATATTTACCTTCTTTTCACCAAAAGCTTACCTTGAGTTCTTGGCTTCAATGTTACCTTCAATGGAGGCCATCAGCGCATAGACCATAAGAGTCGAGTGTTGGTCTCTTCCACATTACATCATCAAGATACGCAAGCATGAAATGATACAGAGAGACTCACAATTCCATCGTCATGAGCTATCGATGGCACTCGCAAAGGCAAGGCTCTTTCGATGCTTTTAGACTCACTTGGAAGACATTTGTACCAAAAAGAAAGGTAAAATAGAAAAGAAGAAGAGAACTAAAAAGAACATACAAGGAAATAGCATTGATTTGATTACATAACGATCGAAGAAAAGAAATGAACCTTACACCAATTGTCACTTTTAGCTCAAGCTTCAGTCTTGTTCTTCGATGAAAGTTGATTTCCTCAGAATTACATAAATAAAAACTAAATTACATGAAAAAGAAAAACAAAGACCTAAGCTAAGAAATGGAAAAACTAGTCTAAAATCCTAATCTGCATTCACCTCCACTTTCAGCACAGAAAATGCCTTTTTATAGGCCAAAAACCCAACAACCAAGATCCCGGGGAGGTCGGGGGGTTCACGCTCCCCCTAACTCCCCAAGATTGCCGCAGAAACGCGGCTATTGCCGCGTTTCTGCGGCAAGGGTGTGGCCACCTGGCCACACCCTGTTGGTGGGTCTCCCCGGTTTCTCCCTCTGACTTTATCTGGAGTTGGTTTTGCAGTTTGGCTCCGAGATTTTGAAGAAATGGCCTTGGATTCTTGGCTTTAACCGATCGATCCTGAGAGGATTCTTCTCAACCGGTTTCAACCTCTTGATTTTGCCCTGATTTAGTGAGTGCGAATTAATTCTGATTTAATTCAGAATTTTGGTGGGCTTTGGGCTCATTTCTCTTCAACTCCTTAAAGATTGGGCCTGCAAATAAATCAAACAATTAATTAGGACAATGCAGGCTTTTATTCTAAAATAAGTATGGAAGTGTGACATTAAATATGCAACATTAGTGACCAATCACTCACTGTATATATATTTTTAACCTCAACAGTAAAATGATGATTGTAAATGCTAAAAAATGACTTAGACTTTGCATTTAGGCACGTGTCTATTTCATTACATTTTCTATTTACTGTTGAATAGTGCTGGAGTAAAGGTACGTGTGCATAGCATATAGTATAAGAACACTTTTGGATTGTTTACATTACTTAAGTGTTGCTTTTCTTGTACACTGCACTACATTGATCTAAGGGCTTGTCCTATAAACAAGTTAAGGTGGGAAAGTCATTACCCTCTCTTAGTCCACAAACAATCTCCTCACTCACTAACCCAAGCCTAACTAAAAATGAGTAGACGTTGGCCCTAGGGACATCTCAGACTCAATTAGGAGATTATCCTAAGGGGGAAAGGTGTTGGAATTTGACTCCTGCCAAATCAGTGTCTAGGAAGGGGATTAAGGGCCGAAAGCCCGAAGGTTGGTGGTTACTTAATTAAGGAACGTCTTTGACGGATAACCTCCCACCAATCTTGCCCCCTGACCTGGCTGATTAACTTGTGGTTAAAGTCTGCATTATACCTCCTATGGACAGTCTAACCAGTTAGGAGTCGTCTAGGTCAAAGGTCTATCCTAACTTAGGTTAGAATTTTTTTCTTTTTTGTTTGCTTGTTTGTTTGTTTTTTTTTCTTTGTTTGTGTTTTATTGTGTGATATGGCTTATAACAACAATTTTTTCAATTTTAATGGTAATCCATATTACACACCAACCTCTTTTTCGGATATTACCAACCCGGCATATTATAACTTTAACCAACCTAGTGTGCCGGATTGGTCTTATCCGAATTAATATAACCCATGCCCCCAATCTTATAACCATAATTTCAGAATAATGTCAACTCTTCACAGAGTCAGTGGGGATTCACCTCCCCCGAGTCCAATTTTTAACCAATTTGCCCTCCTTAACCACCTTGTCCACAATATTTCCAAGATTCATACTCAGTTCCACCAGTCCAAAATAGAAAACCATCAATTTTGAAAATGAGTATGCATGAGTCCAAACAACAATCACAAAATCTGATGGACTCACAATTTCACCACCAATTCCAAAACAACACTTCATCTTTTCAAGACCAATCGTAACAAAACGATGAACTAATCAACTATGAAAAGATGCTTGAAGCTATGACTCAGGCTCAAAACACTTGTAATCATGACATAGATATGATGGTTGAAACTCTACGTTCTCACCGTTTGGCCATTTCTGATGTCGCTAACCATTCTGTTAGAGCTGAAGAGTCATGTTGTTTTGGGAAACAAGGTTCCATTTCAGCACAATCATTTGAACTTCCCAGACTCCAAATTTTGAAAGTGACATTGACAGTTTGGCAAGTTATCCCTTTCCTAAAATTGAACTTGAGAATGAATATGATCATGAACCTCAACTTAGTGATTCAATTCTACTTCTTGATTCAATTATGACTCCGGTGTCTTCACCTGATTTCAATCTTTTTCCCGAGTCAACGTTGGATCTTGTGCCAATTCATAATGAAATTGAATCGCCCATCTTTGATGATCATCATATTGAACTTGACCAATTTTATAATTTTGAAAGTCTCATTGATAAATTGGCAAGTTCTCATTTTTATGAAATTGAACTCAATGAGAAATGTGACCTAGATTCTTAAATCTGTGATCCAGTTCAAATTCCTGAATAAATATTGACTCCTGTTTTGTTATCCGACTTGAGTAATATTTTAGAATCAGTTTTGATTCCCACACCTATCATTCTTGAACTTGAATCACCAATATTAAGTCACATTCCATTATTGGAAAATGAATGTGGACTTGAGTTTCAACTTCTTGATTTGGACCTACTTCCTGAACCAATCTCGACTCCTGAACCTTTCCTTGACTTAAGTCACTTTCCTAAGTCGATATTAGTTCCCATACTTCCAGAGTCCAAGTCAATCATTCTTCCTTTTCACACTCCATTTTGGGATAAGGCGGTTGACAAAATTGACTCTGAAATTAATTATGGAATTTGAAAATTAGATGGGGTAAAATATTTAATAAAAATCATTCATGTATATATCATTTTAGTGGGTTATATTAGAGAAATTTCTGGTGGGTTCCTCTGAACTCCACGAAAAGTCGATTGGGCCGCATTTCGTGGACCAATCAGACCACCACCGGAACCACCACCTTAAGGTAGTATTTTCCTTCCCTGTCTTCTTTTTCATGCATCTATGCATTTAGTCATACATTGAGGGTAATGCATGAGATAGGTGTGGGGAAGGGTTCTAACATAACTTAGGTTTTTCTTTTTATTTAAAAAAATAAATATTATTAACATTTTCTTTACTTTTAAAAACTTTTTAAAAATAGAAACAATATTTTGATATATTTTTTGTAAGAAATTAAGTCAATTTTAAGGAATAGGAAAATCAAAATTAGGATTTCTTAAACTTGGTCAAAATAAGATTATTTCTTTGATTTTTAGGGTTAGGAAGATAATTTGTTAAAGTAATTTAGTCTTGATCTTTACCTTAATGAAATGTCCACACTTCATACAGTTACACACTTAGGGTTCAAAAATAAAGATTCTTATGCCTTATAAAAGAAAAATAATATATATATATATATAAAAGATAAACAAATCTAATTATTGATTAGCTAGGTGCTTTGGCCTAAGCAAGCCTTAGTATTTATGCGAAAGATGGTTAGATAAGTTTGAAAATATATATATATATAAAAATCCTCTGATTAAGCTGGATATTTGTGCCTAATAAAGCATAAGTACTCACGCCTAAAGTGGTTCATATAATAAAATCTTTAGTTTTGTGGCCTTGTTTGCTCGAGTCCTTAAGTCTTTGGGGTGTTTTCTCACCCAGTACCCTAAGACCGTTTGGTTTGGGAGTCATCGATTAAAGGCTCATTACATGGGCAGATTAGAAAGCCTAATAGAACTAAGGAATGATACCACCAAAAAAATATATATATTATATATATAAATAAGGCATAAGAGTTAGAGTTAAAGAACCCTTAGACAAAATTTTCACGGTCACAAGGTGTATATGACTTAGGGTAAAGTAATAGACTAGATGAGAAGTACAATTTGACTCCTTACTTTGATTGATAACAAATTTTTGAATAGAAACTAAGTTTAGAAATGAAAATTTCAGTTTTCCTATAACTTATAGATTACTTAAAACTTACAATAATATTTCAAATATTTTTATTTCAAAATGTGTTTTCAAATTACTCTTTCTTTACGGATTTTGTGGGTGTAATCTACTGAAAACCCTCACGAGATAAAACTCGTCCTCTAGGGGTAACCTAGAGGTTTAACGGCTTATTGCACATGCTCAGTGCAATCACGTGACCTGCGAAAGTGGTCTAATAATTTTTAGTATAGTTTAATTATTTTGCTCGAGGACGAGCAAAAGATAGGTATGGTGGTGTGATCGGTCGCTAAGATTGCACATTTATTATCATATTCTCATACTTATTATAAGATAAACTCTGCTTGTTCCTAATTATTATTTAATTTATTTGTAGGCCCATTCCTAAAGGAGAGTGAAGAGAAATGAGCCCAAAAGCCCATCAAATTCTGAATTAAATCAGAATAAATTCGAAATCAAGAAATCAGGGCAAATCTTGGCATATCAGAGAGGTTGAAAACCGGTTGAAATGAATCATCCCAAATCAAGCGGTTGAAGCCAAAGATCAAAGGTCGTTTAATCACAATTCCGGAGTTATAACGAGAAATCCAGCTGAAGATAAAGCCAGAACGCGAACCAGAGACTACCACCAACAGGGTGTGACCACCTGGCCACACCCTGGCCACAGAAACACGGCCAAAGCCGTGTTTTCGCGGCTTTGTTAGTGAGTTAGGGTCAGCGTTTACTCCCTCTATCTTCATACGCTCTCCTACGTGGGTTTTTGCCTATAAATATAGGGATTTCCAGAGCGTACAGGGGACAACCAAGCAGAGAATAGAACTTAGGATAATTTGTAGTTTGTAACTTAGGTTTTTAGTTTTCTTTTTATGTAATTTTTACTTTCTTTATGTAACTGAGAGGAGAGACGACTTTCATGGAGGAATGAAAGCAAGCTTGTACTGCAGGTGACACCAGTGTAAGTGATCTCTTCTTTCATTGTTATTTGAATCGAATCAAAGTTTCTTTTTCTTTCTTTACTCTTGTTTTCTTTTACTCTCCTCTGATGTGTTGCAATCCAAGAGAATCTGATAGCCTCGAGATTGCTTAGCCATTGCAAGTACCCTTGATGGCTTATGGTGATAAACAACCCTTCTCTTGCTAGTATAGTTTGCTCTTTTATTCGTAGTGTAGATCGAGAATGGGGAAGATCCTATACGCCATGCTTGATTACCTTCAAAAACAAGGTAAGTCGTCGCAACGGATCCAAGGTATATGAGCACTGAAGAGGTAAGTAATTTTTAGGTTATCTTTCTTTTAATTATTTAGTTTAGAACACCAACAACACCCACTTCTTTTATCACTCCTTTTCCATTTCTTTGTATATATCCAATTCTGGTTTCTCCATCTTCCCAATCTCTCACTTTCTGCCTAACTTTATTGTAATTTATTTTTCTTTTCTTTTTAAGAACTAAAGAAGAACTTTAACGATACTTTGTATCTTAAAAGAAAATTTACTAAAAAGCTTCCATCGCTAGTCCCTCCTTGTAGATCACGACCCGCATAGCCACTTGCTATTGCGGTAGAATTGAGTAACTTGCACTCTTTATTTAAAAGTTCTGAAATTCTGTATTTTGTGTGCAGGTTCGACCTCAATCAATTTACTTGCTTTTTTAATTTATACTTGCACACTTACACAATCTGTTTTAAGGGCAAAACCCAAAATAAGATAAGTTGGGGAAGTCATTACTCTTCCTTAGCCCACAAACCATCTCCAAGCACGCCAGCCTAAGTCTAACTTAAAATCTAATAGACATTGGCCTTAAAGACATCCCAAACTCATTAGGAGATTATTTGAAGGGGGAAGGTGTTAGAATTTGACTCATGCCAAATCTGTGTCAAAGGACAGGGATTGAGGGGCGAAACCCCAAAGGCTGGTGGTTTGGCTTAACTAGGCCCGTCGCTTTTGCGCAGATATCTCCCACCAATCTTGCCCTGACCTGGCTGATTAGCTTGTGGTCAGAGTCTACATTATACTCCTGTGGACAATCAAGTGGTTAGGAGTTGTCTAGGTCACGATTTACCTCAGACTAGGCTTGGTTGCTTTCTCTTTTTCTTATTGACTATTGGTGAACTTGTTTGTGGGAGTGTTTGTCATGGTTGAGAGACCAAAACACATCTAGGTTAACTAGAAACACATCACCACCCAAGCAAAAATGTAAACCATATCCGGTTATGACTCAACCAATATCTTTGCAGGATAGATTCTATCACATTAGAACCACACTTCCATCTGCATCCAACTTCCATCGGTTGGTGAACACAACTTTGATCTCAAGCCTCAGTTCATCAACACACTCTATAAGTTTCATAGCTTAGAGTCCGAAGATGCTTATTTCTTCATAAAAGAATTTGAGAAAGTATGCTTAATGATGAAAATCCCACACCTTATATATGATGCTATTAGGTTAAGATTTGTCTCATTTGCTCTTAAGGACTTAGCTAAGAAATGGCTTTACAGCTTAGCGGTCGGCTCCATCACATCATAAGATGGTTTCATCAAGGTCTTCTTGAAGAAATTCTTCCAATTCATAAGACCACTCTGATTAGGAAGAACATCATGCAGTTCAAGTAAGAACCTAGTGAACCGTTTTGGAAGTACTTTGATCGCTTCAAAGACCTTCTTATCCAATGTCCTCATCATGGAATAGAAAAATAGTGACAATGCTAAATTCTTTATGACAGTTTAGACTACTCAACCAAGACCCTCTTAGAAACCATGTGTCAATGGAGATTCTTGCAAAAGGATAAAAATGAAGGATGGGATTTATATGAGAATCCAGCTGAAAAGACCATTCAATGGGAACCAACTAATGAAAACTATAGGAATTCAAACTCTATCTCTTCAAAAGGAGGTTTCCATTCAATTGAATGATAACTGTCGAGGCTAGAATAGCAAACCTAGTAAGAAGACTGAAAGTTTTTGAAGCTAAAGAACCAGTTCCAGTCAACCAAGTCAGCCCAAACCAATTTTTAACTCTGGGCTGTACTTACTGTCAAGCCATGAATTATGTATTTGAGAAGTGTCTAGTGTTCTAAACTCAACAACAATTTTCTGAACTGATGAATGCGACCTTTTCAAGGCCCAATAATAATCTTTATGCACAAACGTACAATCCTCGCTGGAGAAATTACCGGAATTTCTCATGGAACCAAAACAACAATGATCACTTACGATCAAACCATTCAAACCACTTTCAACATTCCAATAATTCTTTCAATCATCAACCCAACTTTTCAAATTACCATCACAATTCTTCTAATCATCCACCCAATTTTTAAAATTATCAACAAAACTTTCCCAACCAAGCTCCACAGTCTTCCTTCTAAAATTCTCAACTTGAGAAGAGAATGAGTGATTTTGAGAAAAATATGGAAAGGTACATGAAAAATCAAGAGTCTCTCATGGAAATAGTACAGAGGCTAGAGGTTCAAATAAGCCAATTAGCCAATTCACAGAACGAGAGGCTAAAAGGTACCTTGCCCAGTCAGCCAATAATGAATCCGAGAAATTCTCAAACAAGCCCATTTGGCTGAGGATCAACCATTGAATTAATGTAATGTTATTCATACATTGAGGTCAGGAAAGAAAGTTGATAATTAAGTGTCAACACCATCCTATTCCATTCAGCACAATCACACACAAGCATCCACCTCATCTAGTCCTAATCCTTTCAAATCTGACGAATCTGAAAAGGATAAGTCAACCAATCAGGTGCACAAGACTATAGTATCATTTCCTAATAGGTAGAAAAACAACAAGCAGAATCCACACATGGATAAGATAATTAAGATCTTGAATCAAGTGAAGATAAATGTGCCACATCTTGATACCATCCAACAAGTCTCATCCTATGCAAAATTTCTTAAGGACGTGTGCACCAAGAAGAAAAAGACTAATATTTACAAGAAAGTCTTCTTTGCCACTAATATTAGTGAGCTACTATCGGGTCTGATCCCTATCAAGTACAAGGATCCGGGTTATCCTAACATTGCCTGCACTATAAGACAAGCCAAGATTATTCGTGCACTTCTTGACTTGGGGGCAAGTATCAACTTGTTCCCCTTCTCAGTTTATCAACAACTCGGGTTAGGCGATCTTAATCCAACTCTAGTCACAATCCAACTGGCTGACTATTCAGTGAAAGTTCCCATGGGAGAAATTAATGATGTCCTTATCCGGGTCGGGGAGTTTATCTACCCCATTGACTTCATAGTTCTTGAGACACAACCTGTGTCCAATCCTAGGGCTCAAACTCCTGTTATCTTAGGGTGCCCATTCCTTACTACTTCCAACACTATTATCAAATGTAGGAATGGGTCCATGAGTGACTAGAGAAGTCAATGACTTCAACCTTGGAAACCAACCCCGTGATTATAAGGATCAAATATTTGAAGTCAACCTCATTGAGAACTTGACAAGTGAACATAGAGAAGAATTGGAATAAGAAACTGACTGCGACCTCGAGTTAAAGTCTGAAGACTTTAACCTTGATCAGATTGTCGAGTCTACGGTGAATTCAGCCTCGGGCCCTATTTCACCAAATATGAAACCAATAAATTTGACTCATCCTTCCAGTGAGCCTTCCCCTTCCTTAGATTGAAAGCCTTTACCTACGCGTCTCAAGTACGTCTATCTAGGCGAACAAGAGACCATTCCTATCATAATTGACTCCCATTTAAATGACGGGTAAGAAGAGAATCTTAAAACAAATCTTAGAAAACATATTGGACTATGACCGATTGATCGGGGGAAAACCACACACAAAAAGTGTATGTTTTGAAATCAAAAGTTAAAGTGTGTGTGCTTTGGCTTTCTCGATACTTCTGTTATAGTATAGAGGCTAAAAGGGTCGAATCTACAAGGATGGGAGGCGATTGAAGCTTACACGGTATGTTCACGTGTATATTAATGGTTCTTCAATATTTTAAAGAATCAAAAGAAAAGAAAACAAAGAATGAAAAGAGAAATATGGTAAAAATAAAGAAGTGAGAAACATAGAGGAATGGTATCTGTGATTTTATTTTTATATCTAAAACAAAGTAAAAAGAGAAAGAAAACTCATGGCTACTAACTAATAATGGCTTCACTAACCATGCTAACCTCTTAGTGATGGTTGCCTCACATGTATCCTTGGCCATCACTAGTCCTTGGTTCAAGAGCGTTTCAATGCATGACCCATGCGATAACTTTCACATCCAAACACAGCAGAACAAGTGCCAGCTACACTTAAACCATCAAAACTAAACAAGAGTAAGCATGGAATAAATTAATATTAATTTGTTAGAGAGTTAGGATGTTAGAGTATTAGAATCCATCATCATGAACTATCAATGGCTCTTGCAAGAGTAAGGCCAAGTAGAGGCTATTAGATTCATGTGAATTTTCAAGTAAGAAGTTAGTAAGTTAGTGATTAGTAGTTAGTTGTCATGAGAGAAAATTAGCTAAACATGTAAAAGGAGTTAGAGAGAAGAAGACAAAGAGAGGTAAAGAGAGAATCTTTCATAACTTGTCACCTTCTATTACAAATACTCTTACTTTTCACCCATGTACTACTCTCTCCCCTATTACAAGATTTACAAAAAATGAAAAATACAAAGAGAAAGAAGAAGAACTAACCTAAACTATCCTAAACTATAATATGGAAAGAAAACTACCCTAACTCTCTGGATCTCTCCCTGAAGAACCCCTCAAGGGGGTATTTATAGGCACCAGAGGAAAGGGTACCAGGGGGACAAACCCTAGCCTGAAGCGCTGGCATGGTGCGCGCAGCGCCACCTGCTGCGCGCTGTCACGTAAGTCATATGTCGGCTGGATGTCCCGGTTTCTAATTTTGGGCCCCTGGTTATGACGAAACAGCTCTTCAAAGTCAATGGCTATATTTGTAGACTTTTAATCACCAATTAAATGGTGATTTTTGATCTTCTTTTTCATTTCATGTCATGACCTAGAAACATATAAGAGAGGTATTATTAGCAGAATTTAATATTAAATAAATGTGAAGATGTCGTGTGAAATATGCAGTTTTAGAGACTAATCACACCACCACACTTATCTTTTGCTCATCCCGAGCAAAACAAAAAATTAAGAAAATTATTACACAACTTTACAGGTGATGCGAGTGCACTGAGCATGTGCAACAAGCCATTAAACCTTTAAGTTTCCTCTAGAGGAGGAGTTTTCAGCAGATTATACCCACAAAATTCATAAAGGAAGAAATCAAATGTTAGTATATTGAAAACACATTTTTGAAATAAAGAAAAGTGTTAAAATATTTTTGCAAAAATATAAGTGATCCAAGGTCATAGGTTAACCAGAAATTATTCTTTCTTAAACTAAGTCGAAATGCAAAATCTTGTTATAAACTAAATGTAAGAATTTAAAATTGAATTGATTCTTTAATCTTTCATAAAACTCTTAGAAAAATATGCACTTTATGAACTGTGAAGATTTTTGGGATATTAACTCAAACTTTCATGCCATTTATTTAATATATTTTTTTCTTTTTTCTTTTTTTTCTTCCTTTAGTTTTCTTAGGCTTTCTTATTTACCCGGGTGGTGAGCCTTTAGCCGGTGACTCCCAAACCAGATGATCTTAGGGCACCAGATGAGAAAACATCCACCGGGCTTAAAGACTCGACTAAATAAGGCTACAAAACTAAAGGAGATTATTTTGATTTTGTCCATCTTTTTAGGCATGAATAATCAAGCTTCCTGAGGCATAATTACTCAGCTTTAATAAGTGATTTTTATTATCATTATTTTTTTATATTTTTTTATGGCATTATCAGTCTTTGTTTCAATCCCAAAAAATTGTGTAAGTGTGAAGTGCATAAATCTAAGGCAAAAAATTCAAGATCAAATTATCTTTCCAATCTTACTTTCTTATCCTAAAATTTAAACAAGATCCATTATTTTGACTCAGTTTAAAATTTCATAATTTTAGGTCTTCATAATTCCTAAGATAATCTTAATTTTCTTAAAAGTAAATCAAAACTATTTCTCTTATGTCAAAAGTTTTGTAAAAAAAAAAAAGAAAATAATTTTTATACAAAAGAAAAAAAATTAAATTAAAAAAGTGTAAAAGAAAGAAAATGTAAAACTAACTATGTTAGTAAACCCTCCCCCATACATATCTCATGCATTGTCCTCAATGCATCGTGCATGTGTATATACATGAACAAATGGAAAGGAAAGGAAAATTACCTCATGGTGGTGGTTCCATTGGTGGTCTGATTGGGCCAAGATTGCTACCCAATTAAGATAACGTGGTGGCTCATGGAATCCACCTTTATTGACCTCTCTTTTATTAACATATTTACAATCCCCAATTTTAATAGGATCATGCAAGATCCTATCATGAAAATTATTCCCTTTACATGACCAATCTTGAAAGATCATCACTGAGTCATTTTGGTCAATACCTTGGTCCAATAATAGAATGTGGTCCTGTGGAATGGATGATTTGGGTTTTGAAATGAAGAGTTCGGGAACCAATACTAACTCAGAAAAATCAACTTTGGGTTCGAGAGTCGGTTTAGGTTCAAGTGTTGAGTCCAAATCAAAGAATTTAATTTCATATTCTATTCCCATCAATGAAGTGTGACAATCCAAAAGAAGCGGTTCAATCTCAAAATCCATGGATACAGGAATTAATATTGGCTCGGGCAATGGGTTCAACTTGGTTAAGGATGCCGAAGTCAAAATAGATTCAAAATTTGGATTTGAGTTACAAAGTAGTGGGTCAGGTTCACATTCATATTCAAGTTCAATTTCATTAAAATGAAAACTTGCCAATTTGTCATTAGGTTGATATTGGTCAAGTTCAAGGTTTTGTGATAAAATTGAATCTTGGTAAAAGTTTTCAAGATTCCATGATTTTTGATTTTATCAATATGATTAGAAGTATTAGGAATCGTCAAAGATTGGGAAGGGAGAGTTTCCTTATTCCTACACATGTTTTCCAATCGACTAAGTCTAGCTTCTATCATATTAAAAGGATCACTTTGGAATTGAATCATAGACTCCGTACTCTTTTCTAAGTCTTTATGTTCTTCTTGTTGTGGGACATAGAAAATGGAGTAAGGATAGTGGATTTGAAAACTTTGATGGGATTTCGAGTCCTCTAGATTTTGAATTCATCGCTTGAGTTCCTCTAAGGATTCCATCCTCTTTTCCTAGTCAATTGGTTCTTCTAATGGTTGTTCGGGAGAAGGAGTATATGAAGCTAGATGTCAGTAAGGTGGTTGACCATAATACTCAGGGAAGTTATATCCCCATTAACTCAGTGAAGAGTGGTGGTGATTATTCCAGTCTTGTTCATAGTATTGGGATTAGGGCACATATTGAGTCGGATAATCCCAATTCGGCATATAAGGTTGGTTCATGTTGTACATAGCAAGGTCGGAGTTATCTGATTCAAATGAGGTTGGGGTGAGATATGGATTCATATTAGGATTGAAAATTTTGTTGTTAAAATCTATTTCACAATTTACAAAAGAGAAAAAACAAATAAAGAAAAAGAAAACAAGTCTATGCTCGGGTTGACTTAGACCTAGACGACTCCTAACTGGTTAGATTGTCCACAGGGGGTATATTGTCGAAATCTAACCACGAGTTAATTGGCTAGGTGGGGGCAAGATCAGTGGGAGGTATCCGTACCGGAGCAACGGGCCTAATTATGTCAAACCACTATTCTTCGAGGTTTCACCTCTCAATCCTCAACCTTAGACACCGATTTGACAAAAGTCAACTTGTAACAACTTTCCTCTTAGGTCAATCTCCTAAATGAGTCTGAGATGTCCCTAGGGGCCAACGTCTAGCAAGTTTTATTAAGGCTTAGATTGTGTAAGTAGGGCGGTGATTTTTGGGCTAAGGGAGGGTAATGACTTCCCCACCTTATGTTTTATTGGGTTTTGCCTTAAGTTCATTTTGTGCAGTGTGCAATATAGATAAGAATGAACACATAAAGAGAGTAAATAACCCACGTGTTTGTTCTAACTATATGCTATGTTATATGTACACCTCCATCAAGGTCACAATAACACAAGAACAAAGTATAGCATCTTGGAATGAAAATTGACACGTGCCTAGATGCAAATGTCTAAACCATTTTAAAGCATCCAATTTTTGTATTTTAGTTCTTGATTATTACAGTGCACAGGTAATATAAGCAAAAAATAGCAGTAGAGTATAAGAATATACAAGAATTTACTCAACCACAAAAAAGCAAAGTGTGAACTTCTGCAATGCTAAAAAATTTGACCTGCACACCAAAAATAAAGAAGAAAAGTTAATAAAAATGTGAAATCAAACCGTTCCCATCCCCGACAACGGTGCCAAAATTTGATCAGGGGGAAATCGCGCATGAAAAGTGTATGTTTTGAAATCAAGAGTTAAAGTGTATGTGCTTTGGCTTCCTCGATACTTCCGTTATAGTATAAAGGCTAAACAGGTCGAATCCACAAGAACGGGAGGCGATGGAAGCTTACACAGTATGTTCACGTGTATGTTAACGGTTCTTCGATGTTTTAAAGAATCAAAAGAAAAGAAAACAAAGAATGAAAAGAGAAAAACGGTGAAAACAAAGAAGTGAGAAACATAGAAGAATTGTTTTTGTGATTTTATTTTTATATCTAAAACAAAGTAAAAAGATAAAGAAAACCCATGGTTACTAACTACTAATGGCTCTACTAACCATGCTAACCTCTTAGTAATAGTTGCCTCACATGTATCCTTGGCCATCACTAGTCCTAGGTTCAAAAGCGTTTCAATGCATGACCCATGCGATAACTTTCACATCCAAACTCAACACAACAAGTGCAAGCTATACTTAAACCATCAAAACTAAATAGAGAGTTAGGATGTTAGAGTATTAGAATCTATCATCATGAGCCATCAATGGCTCTTACAAGAGCAAGGCCAAGTAAAGTCTATTAGATTCATTTGAATTATCAAGTAAGAAGTTAGCAAGTTAGTGGTTAGTAGTTAGATTCCATGAGAGAAAATTAGCTAAACATGTAAAAGGAGTTAGAGAGAAGAAGACAAAGAGAGGTAAAGAGAGAACCTTTCATAACTTGTCACCTTCTATTACAAGAACTCTTGCTTTCCACCCATGTACTACTCTCTCTCCTATTACAAGATCTACAAAAAATGGAAAATACAAAGAGGAAGAAGAAGAACTAAGCTAAACTACCCTAAACTACAATATGAAAAGAAAACTACCCGAACTCTTTGGAACTCTCCCTGAAGAACCCCTCAAGGGGGTATTTATAGGCACCAGGAGAAAGGGGGCAAGGGGGATAAACCCTGGCCTGAAGCGCCTGTGCGGTGCGCGCAGCGCCGCCTGCTGCGCGCTGTCGCGTCGGTCCCCTATCAGCTGGATGTCCCGATTTCTGGTTTGGGCCCCTTGTTTTAACGAAACAGCTCTCCAAAGTCAGTGGCTATAGTTGTAGGCTTTTAATCACCAATTAAACGGTGATTTTGGGTCTTCTTCTTCATTTCATGTCATGGACCTAGAAACATACAAAAGAGACATTATTAGTAGGATTTAATATTAAATAAATGTGAAGATGTGGTATGAAATATAAAATTTTAAAGAATAATCACCGATATAAAGGGATTGAGTTCAGCCATAGTTCAACATCGTATTCATCTCAATGAAGAAGTGGCACCGAAAAGAGACCCGCAGCGTAGGTTAAACCTATAATACAAGAGGTTATTTGTACTGAAATTGTGAAACTCTTAGATAATGGGATAATCTATCCCATTTCTGATAGCTAATGGGTCAGTCTTGTCCACGTGTTCCAAAGAAATCCGGTTTCACTTTGGTGGAAAACGAGGACAAAGAGTTGGTCCAAACTCGACTACCCACGAAAATTCGAGTTTGCATTGACTGTAGGAAGCTTAATACAGCAACTCGTAAGAACCATTTCTCGCTTTTGTTCATTGATCAAATGCTTGAACTTTGACTGGCCATGAGTATTACTGTTTCTTAAATGGTTACTCGGGGTATAATCAGATTCTTATTGCTCCGGAGGACCAAGTAAAGACTACTTTCACATATCCATTTGGTACATTTGCTTATCGTCGAATACCTTTTGGCTTCTGCAATGCCCCAGCAACGTTTCAATATTGCATGTTGAGTCTTTTCTCTGATATGGTAGAACAATTCTTAGAAATATTCATAGATGATTTCTCCTTCTATGGAGATTCATTCACTCAATGTCTTCAACATCTAAAACTTGTCCTGCAACATTGTGCCGAGAAAAATCTGACACTTAACTGGGAGAAATGCCACTTCATGGTAAAACATGGAATTGTCTTGGGTCATGAAATCTCTAAGAAAGGAATTGAAGTAGATAGAGCCAAGATTGAGGTTATAACTAAACTTCTCATGCCTAAATGTGTGAAAGATATTTGATTCTTCTTAGGACAAACCAGTTTCTACCGAAGATTTATCAAGGACTTTAGTAAGATTGTTAAACCCTTGACTAATCTTTTAGCTAAGAATGTGTCATTCACTTTTGATGATGAATGTATAAATTCTTGGGAGAAGTTTAAGAAAGAACTTATTTCTGCACCAATCATATCAACACCGGATTGGTCTAAGCCGTTCGAAATTTTGAGCGACGCTTATAATTTTGCCATAGGCACTGTTCTAGGACAGTGCATTGATAACAAGCAGCATGTGATTTACTACTTTAGTAGAACTTTCAATGATTCTCAAATGAACTATACTACAACCGAGAAGGAATTCTTGGCAGTAGTGTTTGCTTCAGAGAAATTTTATCCCGACCTACTAGGGTCCAAAATCACAATTTTCACCGATCACTCTGCGCTAAGATACCTTATGATGAAAAAGGATGCCAAGGCCCAACTCATTCGTTGGATCTTCCTTCTTCAAGAATTTGATCTCGAGATTCGAGATAAAAAAAGGCATAGAAAATGTCATGGCTGACCATCTCTCGCATATTCCAAACTCTCCATGGAACGAATTACCCAAAAATGATGTCTTTCCTGATGAAAAACTCTTAGCTGTCTTTAGGGTACCTTGGTTTGTTGATATAGTGAATTACTTAGTCGCAAACTAAACTCCATCTCATTGGTCTAAAAATGACGTATATCGGTTCTTATCTCAAGCCTGATATTTCTTTTGGGAGGAACTGTATCTTTTTAAGTACTGTTCTAACCAAATCATTAGGAGATGAATTCCCGATGAAGAAATTAAGAGTGTTTTATCCTTCTGTCACGAGCTTGCATGCGGTGGACACTTTGGTCCCCGCAAGACTGCTGAGAAGGTATGACAAAGTGGGTTCTATTGGCCTACTTTGTTCAAAGATGCTTATGAATTTTGCAAGACGTGCCCTAGATGCCAAATGGTAGGAAGGATATCAAAACGAGATAAAATGCCCCTTAACCTAATTCTACAAATATAACTCTTTGATGTTTGAGGCATTGATTTTATTGGTCCATTTCCTAATTCATTTGAGAACCAATACATATTGGTTGCTGTGGACTTTGTGTCCAAGTAGGTAGAAGCCATTCCAAGTAAAACTAATGATAACAAAGTTGTAATAAAGTTTTTGAAAAGAATATTTTCTCGTGCTTCGGAACCCCCTCGTGCTATCGTCAGTGATAATGGTATTCACTTTTGCAATAGATCCTTTGAAGCTCTTATGGGAAAGTATACTATAACTCATAAGTTGTCCACACCTCATCACCCTCAAACCAGTGGATAGGTGGAGGTCTCCAATAGGCAAATTAAGCTTATTTTGGAGAAGACTGTGAATCAAAACTGGAAAGATTGGTCCACCAAACTTGTAGATGCCCTATGGGCCTATAGGACCGCTTTCAAGATAATTTTAGGAATGTTTCCTTATAGGTTAGTCTTTGGGAAGGCTTGCCACCTACCTGCTGAGTTAGAGCACTGGGCCTTATAGGTAATAAAACAGCTAAATTTTGATTTAAACAAGGCAGGTTACCTTCAAAAATTATAAATTTTCGAATTAAAGGAGTTGAGAAATGAGGCCTATGAAAATGCAAAGATCACAAAACAGAGAGTTAAGATTTTTCATGATAAACATATCATAAGGAAAACATTTGTCCCTTGATAAAAAGTCTAACTCTATAATTCTGAACTTCTTCTTTTTCCAGAAAAGCTAAAATCAAGATGGACGGGGCCATTTGTTTTTAAATTCGTGTTTCCACAAGGTGCAGTAGAGATCAGCGACGCCAAGAATAGGAATGACTTTAAGGTAAATGGTCATTGCCTTAAACCTTTCTTGGAATCGGTGTCGGAAAATGAAATAACTATGGGTTTTTTCGACCCAGTGTATCGGTAACTTTACCTTTTTTATATTCTATTTCATGCATCTATACATTTCTTTCATACATTAGGGACAATGTATGAGAAAGGTATGGGGGAGGATCCTAACATGTTAACATAACTTTAAAAAAATTAAAAAATTTGAAAAAAAAAGAACAATATTTTGACTTAATTAAGGAAAAGGAGAATCATAATTAGGATTTTTTATACTTGGTCAAAAAAAGATGACTTGTTTGATTTCTAGGGTTATGAAGAAAATTTAAAAAAGTAATTTAGTCTTGATCTTTACCTTGATGAAATATGCACACTTTATACACTTACACACTTAGGGTTCAAAAACAAAGATTCTTATGTCTTAAATTTATATATATATATATATATATATATATATATATATATATATATATCCTCTGATTAAGGTGGGTACTTGTGCCTCATAAAGCATAAATATTCACGCCTAAAAGGGATACATTTTATAAACCTTAGTTTTGTGGCCTTATTTGCTCGAGTGCTTAAGTCCTTGGGATGTTTTCTCACCCGATGACTTAAGACTGCACGGTTTGGGTGTCACCGACTAAAGACTCGTTACATGGGCAGATTAAAAAGCCTAATAAAACTAAGAAGCAATCACCACCAAAAATAAATAAATAAATAAATAAGGCATAAGAGTTAGAGGTAAAGAACCCTTAGTAAAAATTTTACTGTCACAAATATGCATATGACTTAAGAAAAAGTAATAGACTAGATGAGAAATACAATTTGACTCCTTATTTTGATTAATAACAAGTTTTTGAATAGAGACTAAGTTTAGGAATGAAAAGTTTGATTTTCCTGTAACTTATAGATTACTTAAACTCTTATAATAATACTTCAAATATTTTCTTTCTTTTCAAAATACTTTTCGTAAATACTAACACTTTTTTCTTTCTTTATGAATTTTGTGAGTGTAATCCACTGAAAACAGTTATAAGACAAAACTCGTCTTCTAGGGGTAACCTAGAGGTTTAACGGCTTGTTGCATATGCTCAGTGCAATCGAGTGACCTGCGAAAGTGGTCTAATAATTTATTAGGATTAGTTTTGATGTTTTGCTCGAGGGCGAGCGAAAGATAAGCGTAAGGTATGATCGGTCACCGATATTACATATATATTGTCACATTATCATGTTTATTATCTAATAAATCCTATTGTTAAGTCTTATTTTTATTTGATTATGTGCAGGCCCATTACTAATGGAGGTGGAAGAAATTTGAGCCCAAAAGCCCACTTTAATTCTGATTTAATTAAATTTAAATCTTAAATAAAGATGGGGACAAATATTCAGGAGCATAGAGACGATTCCAGCTGAAGATCAATGCAAATCAAGGGAGATAAAACTGGTTGAAAATTAGTTAAATTTGGATCCAGTTTGTTAACCAAAGATCAACGAAGAATCGTAGAAATCAGAAGGTCAAATAGCATATCTTTTGGGATATACATAAAGGAAATCAAATTCCCTCGATCCTAACCACTGATGTGGCCAGATGGCCACATCAGGGCCGCGGATCCACGGCAAAAGGCAGCGGATCGTAGCTTGGTTAGGGAGATAGGGGAAGCATTTGCTTCCCCTATCTGCTTACGCTCTTCCCCCACGGGTTTTTGGCTATAAATATTGTATTCTACAGAGAAGAAGGGATCGAAGACTAGTTTAAGTTTCTTTCTTTATTTTTAGAATTTAGGATCATTGTTAGATAGTTTATGAGAAGTTGAATCTCAATTTTATTTTTATAGTTCAGTCTAAAAATAAGTGAGAGAGAGGAAAAGAGTGTGTAATTGACTGTTGAACTGACAATCAAAGGAGATGCACTATTGCTTAAATAAACTTTGCTCAACTTTACTAGTATGTCTATGTTTTAATTTTATTCATTTGTTTTCTTTTCATCATTATGAATATCTAATTTGGTTTTCTGGAATAACTATTCTTCTTCCTCTATAAGTATTCTTTTTGATTGATTTCTATAAAAAGGACCCAATGAATCATATGAATGCCTAAACTAAGCTTTGCATATTGGCGAGTGTTCTTGAAGGCACATGAGGATGGGCTTGGACTTATCTTAAACTTCAATCTTAAAAATAAGTCTTAAACTAGTTTTTATTTCATACTTGAGAAAATCTTGATGATTTAACATTCCATTTAAGCACTGTTTCAGAAAGAAGTAATTTTTTTCAAAACTCATCTTATGTATTTTACTTGATCCCTTCCAAAAAAATCTAATCTTTGCCTATGATCTCATTGAGGCAATTTAAATTTTCAAGATAACGACACATAGTTGAACAATAGAATAGTAAGCCCGGATTCTTCTTTATTAAAAAACAAACACCATCACTCTTAAAGCCTTTTAAAGATCACTCTCTCTAAAACCTTTTCCAAGTTTTAAGTTTTCTTTAAATCATCTCTCTACTCTTCATTCTATTTTCGCACTAAAAAGAGCTCCAACACCATTCTTTGCTTTTGAAACAATACATCGAAAAGCTTTCACCGCATTCTTCCTCGTGGATCACGACCCGTTAGCCCAAAGCTACACGGCAATTCGCACTGCATTTAGTTAAAATCAATGGCCGCGTCCTGGTGCGCAAGCCTCTGATCTCTCGAACATCCTTTATCTCCTGATAGATTTTCAGTTTGGGCTCTATTTTCATTTATATCACTGTTGATATTCAGCTAACCGAAATGGATCCATCAAAATCTGAATTTAACTGGTTTTCATTTGGCGTTGTTTCTCTGAGTTGCTCTGATCTTTAGCTGACAGTTACCCTAATCCTTGATTTTAATTTAATTTGAACTTTAATGGGCTTTTGGGCTTGTTTTTTCTTCCTTCTCCTTTAGTAAAGGCCTTGTAAATAATTAGACAAAAAAGATAATTAAAGCAGAGTTTATTAAAAAATAAATATGGGAATGTTATGATAAATATGCAATATCAGTAACCGCTCAACAAAAATCGTTGGTGCGATAATGCACCATTCTGTGGAAGAGGCAGTAGTTGGGGTTATTTTTACGCCCCACTTGGTCCGGTCATCAGACTTCAGGTAACTTGAGCTTGTTACCTTTGTTAAATAGGTGGAAGATGGTCACCACTTATTCATCTTTAAATGAGTATTGTCTCGGTAGAAACTTGAAGTCCTAGTTGTTGCTGGCGCTGATCCTCTTTTGCTTTGGTAGAGCTTCCTCAGACAACTTAACTGCCATCATTTTTTTTTTCCTTTGGATTGTTGACCCCCCCACTTGTTCTTAGGCACTGAGGGCTTAAATTTTTTAGCTGATTTCTCAGCTATCTCCGCTTACTCAATAAGCTCCCTTCAAGTATGGCTTTGAAAGCTCTCATATGAACTTTCACGCTGTCGAGAAACTTATGATGGCACGTCTGAAGCAACATAGGTAAGGGCATACCTACGGGGCACATAAAAGAGACATTACAGAACCTCTTAATGTATTCCCGCATGAATTCTCCTCCTTTCTGGACTGTCAAGAGGAGTTTGTCCATTGTCGCCTCAATGTCATTCTCATAAAATTGAGAGAGAAACTGGGTTTTCAGGTCAACTTAAGAGTTGATGGAGCCGTTGGGGAGGCTCCTAAACCAATCAAAGGCTACCTCCTTAAGGATGCTAATGAATAGTTTAGTCATGATAGCATCATTATCTATCACATTACCGATTTGTGACCAAAAGTAATAGATGTACTATTTTGGTGAGCTCTTGCCGTTATACATGTGCAATGTAGGTGGCTTGAACTTTGGTGAATAGGACACTGAGTCCCATTCCAGCGGGTAAGGACTTGTCATCCCTACCTTCTTCAGTTCATCTCTCTGAGTTAGAGATGCAATCTAAGCTTGGATTCCTTTGATAACATCGGTATCAATTGTAGAACTTCCCTTCGACTTTTCAGTCTTAGGAGGCTCATTGTTGAGATTTTCCTTCTCATCAAGATTGCTACTGGTCATGTTGTCATTGTTACGGTTGTTCAAGAATTGCGCCAACATTTGCTGAATTTTTTTCAGAGTTGCTTCCTGACCTCTGGAAGTTTGCTCCTGGGCCTCCATATGCCGACGGAGTTGTCATCATGGTTATTGTCGGCCATGTTGACTGACACAATCCATGTTTGTTTCGAGCTGACAGTGGTGAAGAAAGTGTACCCACCGGCTTCTGCTTCATCGTGTGGCCATTGGAAGAGGCTTCTCAGTGGTTCCAGTGACATTGCCCTTGTGAAAGAGGAGGGTTGTCCATAATTATAGGGTATTTCTACCTGGGATCTAGTGCCTCGGAAGGCACCTTCTGGCTCAACCAGGGCCTAGTTTAAACCATGGTTATAGTGGTGAACTAAAGGAGGGAGCGTGAACCCCTTGTCTTCCTCTTCGGGATTACATCGAATCCCTTCCTCTACCTACCATGTTGTTAGAAGCTACAACAAGGTGGGGTTTCTTGGCTTTCCTCTTCCTCCTAGACTTGGGCTCTTCAAGAAGTTTGGGCTGATGACCAGTCGAATACCGACGGTTGTTTCAGAGGAGATATTGCGGGGATTGGCCCTAGACAACAGTTAGCGGAGTAGACTGTCACAAGTTGATATCCCGCTTGTCCGCACTGAGATGATGAGATGTGAACTTGTGCTTCAGAGTAGGATTTCCACTAGTTGCTCAAAAATTTCCGCAAGTCAATGTTAGCCGGACCCCATTGATCCAACACGAAACTCGGGGAGGCTGGAAATTAGCCCGATGAGCTGAAAAGTCTTAGGGTTATTCCTAAATTTAGCCTTGGAGGCTGATCTCCTGTCTAGGTGTGAAGCTAAGACAACTTCGCTGCAAGACGAAGCTATCTGAGCACTTAGTGCCTTAGCACTGTTAAGCACTACTTTTCCTTCAAGTGAAGTAGCTTGGCTGTTAGCACCAGAGGGTGCTTCAATTCTAGCTTCGCGAGTAAGAGCTCCTGCAGCAGGAAACAAAGCTGCTGATAACACTTATGAGTGCTTTGCCTTTAGCTTCGCAGGAGAAGCGTGGTTGAGCTCTGTGAAGAGCTAAAATAGTCTCGCGGCCAGAGACTCGTGAGCTTTGCCAAGGGATGTCTTAGCCTCCTATAAGGCTGAAGTAGATTTTTCAATCAACATAGCCTTAGAGGTAGATCTAGCTTCACACGCAGCATACAGATGCTTGCATAAAGCTAGTTTAGTCTCTGTCGAGACTGAGTTAGGCCTGCAGGTGGCTTTTTTCGTCTCATTAGAGACTTGCTTCGGAGCAGTGGCTAGAGGAGACCTAGCCACGAAGATCTTCATGTGCTTGCGCACATTAATAGAGTTCGAACCGCCCTTAGAGAGAATTTGCTCAAATCTCTCTTGGTCAAATTGGATAACCAACGTCTCAGCAGTAGACCCAAGGGTCTCATCGTCGCATTGCAACATCATCTTCTTATTATTGAAGAAGATATTCCCCAGCAGAGTCGCCATCTTATTTTTTATTGATGATTCAAAAGGAAAAACTTTACAAAAAGTTACAGAAAATTATAAGTAACAAGAAAATTACAAGAATTTTCTACTAAGATTTCTGAGAAAGTATGTCAGTGGAAGCTTGGTCGGCGCATTACCACTTTGTTCCATTGATGATTGAGCGATCGAGTTTTTGGGTCTCTGCTTAGGAATTTTTTTCTCTCCTAATTTTGAAAATCCTTCGAGAGAGGAAGATCTTGAGGGTATTAGCATCCTAAAAGAGAAGTAGAATTCTCTAAGAAAGTTTAGAGGCTTAGAGAGTGATCTCTTATGAAAAATCGGCTTTAACAGGAATCAGCCTTTCTTCCTGATATTTCCAGCCAAAAGGATCAGCCAAACATCAACCAAAGATCAGCCTTAGATCAGTTAATGTTCAGCCTAACATTATCCTTAGATCAGTCTTGAGCCCCCTTTTTGCAATTGGCTATTTATAGGCTTTATGGGGTGTAACTGGTCCCCTGAAATTCAGCAAGATTTGTCAGTTTAACTTCGCACCTGAAGCTAAAATAACTTCGCTGCAAAGCTAAACACAGCTTCTGCGAAGCTAGAACTTGCATACAAAGCTAATCAACCAGCTAGCCTAGGGTTGTTATAACAATTCCATGATTTGCTCCAACGAATTAAGGGATTTCCCTTGATCTCCTCCAACTACTTGAAGAGTGAAAAGATCACGGCAATTAATTGCCCAAAAAGTGATATCAATCACATTAATCTCCTGTTGAGATTTAATTAGTCAAAAATGACCATAAAAGCCTATAGCGGAGCTAAGCTTCATGCGAAGCTAAAAAATAAGCTCTCAGCGAAGTTACAAAAGAGCTTCATGCAGAGCTGGGAGATGAGCTCACAGCAGAGCTATTCAGAGCTTGCAGTGGAGCTAGCTCTTAACAGAACTATCAAAACTTTCAGGCAAAGGTAGGAAATAAGCTACAACGGAGCTACTCCTAGCATGTTGCGAAGTTAGAACTGAGCTTGCAGCGAAGCTAGGTATTAGCCTCTTGCGCTTTCTTCAGAAGGCAAGGCTTGGATCACTATCTGCTTCACTGAATCAGTGAAGTCTAAGTCACTGGTTTGTCCATCAGGGATGGACAGGTCTTCAGCCTGACTGCGAATTATCTTTTGGAAGTGTCAACAAGTTAGACATTGTTTGGACCGGTTGCAAAGCTGCCTTGGAATGTCTTTTCAGAGTGTCAACAGTTTGTAATAATAAAACAAAATCAGGGAGTATCTCTTTAGGCCAATAATCTCTTTCTTTTTATGATGACAAAATACATGAGTTATTTAAGCAAATAAAACAAGAGCTTGCAAAGCTCCCCTAAAATTATGCTTATCTATCAAGTTCAAACATTCATGACTAAAAGATGTAGCAAAAACGAATAAGTCATATACAGTATAAATTTGGCATTATAGAATATTATGCATGAACGGACCAACCTCCTTCCATGCCTTTACCCACCAAAATAAGTATGCAATAAAGAATAAGATACCAATAATTAAATATTGCATATAACATGAGAATGGATAAGAGATAATTTCATATAAGTCTCAAACAAATAAAACAAATAACTCATAAAACAAATAACTCAATATACTTCTTCCCCTTTTGTCATACATCAAAAAGGGATACCAATTTTGAAAATTCAAATACCAAAATTTGAAAATAGATCACTTGAAAGTTTGCATGATACCAAGTGAAAATAAAGCTCAACTCAATTGAAAATTTTCATGAAAAGTGATGTAAAACTCATGATATCAAGAAAACTCATAAACTCAAAACATCATGTATATGCATCATACAAACATTTAATTCACCATAAATGAAAGAAAATCTATTGTAGTCAAGTGGTTTAGTAAAAATATTAACCAATTGAAAATCAGTAGAAACATAATTAATTTCAATATCTCATTTCTCATAATAGTCTCTAAGAAAGTGATATCGAATCTTTATGTGCTTGGTCTTACTATGTTGACCTGTATTCTTGGTCATATGAATAGTACTAGTATTATCACAAAATATTTTAATATGATCAAAATGCAAATCATAATCAAAGAGAATATATTTCATCCAAAGGATTTGTGCATGATAAGCCCCGGCCGCAACATACTCCACCTCGGCTATTGAGAGGGCTATGAAATTTGTTTCTTGGAAGAGCAAGAAATGAAGCAATTTTTAAAAATTGACAAGTTCTACTGGTGATCTTCCTATCCACTCTATAGCCGACATAGTCGGCATTTGAATAGCTCATCATAGAGAATTGTTCGGTCTTCGGATACACAAGCTCATTCCAATAGTGCCCTACCTTGCAAGATCTCAGATTCAAGAATTTTTGCCTTGATTTCTCGAGGTCGTGTCAATGA
This sequence comes from Agave tequilana, assembly GCA_038442645.1. Taxonomy (NCBI): domain Eukaryota; kingdom Viridiplantae; phylum Streptophyta; class Magnoliopsida; order Asparagales; family Asparagaceae; genus Agave; species Agave tequilana. Next base: position 257,768 of record JAVJIF010003671.1, read on the forward strand.
TCTGCAGTTTTTTATTCTGTGGATGGGGCAATTATAGTGGAAGCAGATGAACCATTGAGATTGCATTTTGTCACAAGATGGTTCATACCTCCAAACTTGAAGCAGGTTCTTTAAGATGCAAGAGTTTTTAGAGGCACGGTTAACCTATGTTAATGTTGGATCTTCTTTCAGTTAACCACCGGTGTCCAGATCTTTTCTGTAGGTGATGAAAGACGTGGTTGTCTCTTCAATGCCTCTAGATAGGGATTAGAATTGGAGAAGAATTTGGAGGGATTGATTTGAGAGGGAGGGGAGGGCAGGCAGATGGTTTGAAGGAAGAGAAAAGGGTAGGGTCTGAGGATTTGGGTGGTGACTGATTATTGGTGGAGAATGGAGTTTGGAGGGGGGCTTGAAGGAAGGTTGGTGTGGTCTCACATGGAGAGGGAGACGGAGAGACGGATTTGGTTATGGTGACACTGTTGCCAGGGAGAAAAGTAACTTTTCGCCTCCCATGCACCGCCACATCACCGTCTTTCTCATTTTTTTTCTATTTTTGATCTCCCAACCATTTCCAATATTAAATTAGAGAGAAAATTCTTCTAATATAGAAAATGCCCAATTCTTTGAATGGGATTATTTTGACTCCTCTACATACTAAATTACAAGTAAATAATCTAAAACTTCATCTACTTTGCACAATAAAGACTACAAATGAAATTTTTCTCACAAAGAATATTTTTAAGCTTATTTTGCTACTAGTAAATGCTATAAAGTTTCTCATTTTTTGATGTATTACGACTAAAAATAAAATTCTAAACTAACCTTTATTTTAATTTAAATTCAAAAAATAATAGTGGAAGGCCCCTTAAATGTTTCACGGTTTAGATCTTCTTCACCGCTAATTTGTCAATGGATGGTCCACCTTTTATATCACACCTGTCTACTAGAATTAAGTGAATGGAATCATTCCAAAAATAATAACTACCATTAATTTTTGTAAACTATGCTCATATTTAATTTTCACTCAAAATAAATTGTAATCATTCATAAAATAATATGAGTAACTTGCAGAAGGATTCCTTGTTCTATTGACCAACTCACTAAACTATATTATTAGCAACAACACCCCCCCTGAGCTAACGGTCGGGGTCAAGAATTATTTTATATTTTTAATTTTACCCCTATCTTTTTTATCTCTGTTGTTGATCGTCCCTCTATTTTTTGAACCTCTCTCTCCTCTCCTCTTATCTCTCTCTTAATTTCTCACTACTTTTTTATATCTCTCCCTCCCTTTCCTTCTCCTTTTCCCTATCTCTTTTCCTATCTATTTTGCTCGTCTCTCTCTCCCCCTCTCAATCGAACAATACTTACATCAAGCTTCAGAAGTAACTTGAAGAGGATTTTAGGTTTGAATTTGGACTAAGGTTTTAGTTTTTAGAGAGAGAAAAGATTTGGATTTGGGGTTTGGATTTGGAGAAGGGGGAGAGGTATTAGTTTTAAGTTTGGGTCCACATTTTGAAGTGGGAAGAGAGAGTTTGATTTGGATGACGTTAAGATTAATTTGAATAATAAGTTTTGAAGAAGTGAGGGATGAGTGAAAAGAGAAGAGGGAATGAAGAGGTGAGAGAAACAGTAGTGAAAGATAGGAGTGTTAGTATTTTGGGTGCCTCACATCTATTGATAAGACTACGTTACAAAGTAGAGGAGATTCTAGAAAATTCAGCAAGCAGAAATGTGCACAGAACATGCACAAGCTCAGTTTGTCAATAGCAGCAGATGATTGTCGATAGTTAAGCCAGTGTGGTCAATAGACGGTCGACCGTGAACCAACAGAGATTGAGGATATCTCAGTCTGTTGACGGCTACATGTAGTTGTCGACAGCTGGAGCACTACCTGTCGAAGGCAATCGACAGGAGATTGACTATGGACTCAACAGAAACTCATTGTATCACAGTCTGTCGATAGCTGACATGCAGTTATCGACATCTTTGGAAAATTTCAGATTTCGAGCTGTTTTTTGATTGGGATCTTGAAGAGGTTTTCAAATCTCTTCTTCCAAAGGCAGTTGGTTGGATGTTTAGGATAGTTTTACTGAAGATTTGAAAGGTATTGATTTATTCTAGATATTTATAAAATCCCTAGAGTTGTGGGTTTTAAGTAATGTACTTGAAAGAGAGATTTTCACCTTGTATTAAGAGTATAAGAGATCCTAGAGAGAGATTCTTATAAACTCTTGTATTGCTTCTCAAGTTAATAAGATTTTCTCCCCTCCTCTCTCAAATCTTGTGTTTCTTGATTTTGATCTGTGTTCTTCCTCTTGTGGTGATCAAGTTATATTACTTACTATGGTAGATTGTTGGGGACTTCCATAGTGACTCTTGTTGTTTGGTGGTGTCCATCTATAACAATTGGTATCAGAGTGATGGCAGGCTAGATAGCCACAACGAAGTTCGAGATGCAAAAATTCAATGGGAAGAATAACTTTCTGTTGTGAAAAATGTGGGTAACAACGTTGCTCGTGAAGGAGGGAACTAACAAGGCCCTGCTTGGTGTTAAGAATAAGTCATCGAAGATGGAGGATGATGAGTAGCTGGATCTCGATGTTCAAGCCAAGACCACTATTATCAGTGCTTATCAGATGAAGTTCTTTACAATGTAATGAACGAGAAAACAACTTCAGATTTATGGTGTATGCTGGAGAGTTTCTACATGATGAAGAATATATAACAAACTCATCTTGAAGAAGCAGTTGTACAGTCTTCAGATGAAGGAACATTGATTCTGCAGCATCTCAATGCATTCAATCAGATTTTGAGTGACTTGTTGACACTGGAGATGAAACTAGCAGAGAAAGACAAAACTCTTCTATTGTTGTCTTCTCTTCCTCAAAGTTATGATCACTTGGCTACCACCTTCATTTATGAAAAGGAGACCTTATAGTTGGAAGATGCTAGGTAGATGCTCCAGAACAAGAGCTGATAAGAAGACTGATTTCATAGAGGAGGCCTCAGATTTGGTAGTTAAGGAGCGGAGGGGGAAGTCACAAAGCAGAGAACCGAAGAATGATACCAAAGCTTCTAGTTAAAACTTTGATTGCTACTACTGCAAACAACCAAGACAAATAAAGAAAACTTGCTCCAAGTCCAAGGAGATACTAATGAAGAAGGGTGGTCCAGGAGCTGATGGAGCTAGTACCAGTGGAAAATAAATGAATCAAGCTGGCATAGCTCAGAAAGCAGTTGAAGAACCATGTGATGTTCTATCGGCGAATCCGGGCAGAGGCAAAGGGAAGTTCTTGGATTCTTAGTTGCTTGACTTGTGCACATACCACATGTGTCCAAGGAAAGAGTGGTTCATTACATATGAGCCTTTTAAAACTTGAAAGAGGCACAGTCCTGATGGGTAATGATGTTGCGTGCAAAACAGTAAGAATAGGTAGTATTTGCATGAATATGTTTGATGGACGTATGCAAACACTCAAGGACGTGGACATGTTCCAGACTTAAGAAAAATCTTCTCTCATTGGGAACCTTAGAAGCTTAGGGATACAAGTTCTAACAGATAGAGTTCTAAAGGTCCTAAAAGCAGAGCGTACAGCCAACTTATACAAGGTGATTGGAAGCATGATGATTGGTGATGCTTCCGTAGTAACAGAGAAGGAGGACATAACAAGAGTTTGGTGTGTCTTGGACACATGAACAAGTGAGGTCTTCGAGCCCTACAGCAAAGGAGTTCCACTAGGTATTAAACACTACAAAGTCAACCAAAATAAATTTTGCATTATGGTAGACAGTCGAGAATATCTTTTACTACCTCAGTGCTCCAAACTAAGAGCTTGTTAGATCTTGTATATGCGGATGTATGGGGACCTTCACCATTTGCATCCATTGGGGGTGCATGTTATTATGTACTTTTATATATAAATTTTGTAACAACATGATTTAATATTTAATCCTTCATTAGTGGAGGCGACGTGCGGAGGTAGCTGGGCGCCACGCAGGGCAACGCTGGGCGACGGATGGCATCGGCAAGAAGGTGAGGGAGACTTGACTTTTCCTTGACCTGTTTATATTCCCGAATTTAAATTCTTAAAAATTTCTTGAGCATTATTAAGTTGTGCTTTAGCTCCCATAACCAATTTGGTATTGCTTTGAGACTCTTGAAAATCAAAGAATTTATTGTGAGGGAGTTCTTTGATCCAAATTATTTTGATATAATTTTTGAAGAGCTCATGAATTCAATTAGTTCATACCCATTTTTTGGAGATCTAAATGACTATATGATTGTGGGTATTGTTTACCCTAATTGATCATGTTCCTTGTGATAGTTTGTTGTTGTGATGGTTCTCTAGTTTGATTCAAAGTTTAATTCCATTGAAATTGGAATTGTAAAATGTTTGAATTTGGTTCACAAATAATGTGGATATCTTTCCTTAATTTGAAACAATTTTTTTCAATTGAAATAATAGCAGGATAAATATAAAAGGGGTTACAAATTAGAACATATTGAGAAGGAAAGTGTAGGAGCTAAAATGGTGAAGTTATCATCTTGATTGTAAAAGAGACTAAAGTTTTCCAAACTGTGAGTTTGAGGATGTAATTAAGTTAGCAAGCAAATAAAATAATACCTTGAGTAAGAATCATCATGAAGTCAAGAAGAAATTAGATGGAATAAGTTTAAAATGCATGTACAGATGTGCTCATGTATTTCTACTGAAACTGAATTTCAATTTGATATATCATAGTCTTTCTTCTATTTTACTGTCTTATCATTCTAAAAGCAGTGTAGTTGTGGTATATAGAATAAGAGTTATTGTGTTTAGTTGAAATCTTTAATACCATAAAGAACAATAGCTTGTTGCTAAAGTTGAAGCCCTTAGTTCCATAACAGTGACATTTATATAAGAGAAACCCAATTATACATTGTAATTAAGTTTCAAATCATTAGAATATATCTTGATGTAAGCATATTAACTCAGACACAGTACCTGGACATACAACGTAGGGTATATGACCTATGTGTGTAGGAATAGAGATATAAATATGTATCGGCAAGCTAACTCTAATACTATCAGTTACATTCAATTCTTTTTCATACTTTTCAGATTGTCCTCACATATCTCAACATTCTCATCTTAGCTGTACAGCTGAAAATGTAGTTCTCCTACATAAATTTGAAATGTTGAAGGGATTCCCTATCAAGCATGGGAGAACCAATGATTGATCCCTCAATCGTGTTACGACTTACTCATTCCTAGTTCTAATAATTATTGTGCCTCCTTCCATATATGACTTTATCCTAGTTGATATGTCTATTATGTAGAGGCAGGAATACTCAAACGATGAATTTCTCACCTGAAATTATTGAGTTGCAGATACACAGGCATATGCAAGAGAGAACAAGGTACAAAATTGAAAGCTGAATTTTGATAATATGAACCAAATTTATGCTAAATTTCATACTAAATTAAAAGTTTATACAGAATCTATATTGACACCAAAGCAACTCAGCATCAGTTCTCATAGCGAGGGAATCATGTAGAATTAGTAAAATTTATAATATTTATCAACCTAAAGGCTTTTCATTTGTTTTAAGGATTAAATTGGGTGATTGAGATTTGGATGAAGGATGATGGAGTGAAACCAGTTTAATTTACATCTTATTTGTTGACTGATGATGTCTACATGAATAATATCTAAATTTTGCATCGGGTGGACTAAGGTTCATTGTCAGAGTATGGATTATATACTTCTTTATAGTTTGAATGCGGATATAATCCAAATGCGAATCATATAAGAATCAGATAATGGTAGCACGCGGTAGCTAAATCATACGTTATGTTTGGTAATATAATCAAAAATTGAAAAGTACAAAATCGCGAGTAAATCTCTACCCTAACTACTACCAGTAATTAACTAAGTTAGCGATGAGACATGGAAGTGATTGATTAGTCTCTAAAATTTGCATATTTCATACCATGTCTTCACATTTATTCAATATAATAACACCTCTCTTGTATGTTTCTAGGTCCATAGTGTGGCATGAAGACAAAGCCCTAAAATCCCATTTATTTGGTGATTTAAAGCCTATAAGAATAGCCATTGACTTTGGAAGGAGGATCTGTCAAAACTGGGTGCACATATCCAGAAACCAGCAGTATATACCGACAGGGAGACAAACCGACAGCGTGTGGCAGAAGGTGCCGCACGCGCGGCGCCAGTACGGCCGTGGAATGTGGCCCTGGCCGTGTTTTCACAGCCGTACCATAGAGCCGCTCGTCGAGATTTGACGCGCTGTCCCGTGACACTCCCCTGGTGCCCCCTTTTGCCTATAAATACCTTGGGATTTTCAGAGCTCAGGAGGGAAGAGTTTTTAGAAGATTTTTAAGGTTGTTTCTTCTCCATATATGCAGTTATTAGGGTAGTTTAGGTTAGTTGTGTTGGCCCAAGAGGTTACACTCTCCAATTGTTTTGTGTTTTGATGATGACAAACCAATTAGAGCTATTTGGTACTAATAAGTTTGTTAAGATAAGTTTCAGGTTTGTACCATGTTTAGAGACCATTCGCTTAGCTATTGCAAGAACTTTTAAGTTCCACAAAGCAAGGAAGGCAAATTGCACATCATGAAAGGATCATAGAAGAGAAGGCACTAGCAAGGCATTGGATGGCTCAAAGACTTGAAGATAGCACAAGAAGTCTTCATGTAATTTGTTTTTCAGTTTATAGTATGTTAAAGAATAGTGGATAGGTTTGAAGCTCTATCACACACGTTTTTGCGCACATGCTCATTCCAAAATAATTTCTCATAAATTATACAAAAATATTTTGCATACAAGTTTTTGCCTACAAATACATCTTTATGTTTAATTCTATTTCCTGTTCAAAAGTATTTTTGTTAAAATCAAAATCCTCTTTGTTTTCTTTCCTAAAATCGATTTTTGACCTGATCCGGTCGACCGGGACAGTCGACCGAGTCTGTGTCAGTCTGGTCCGGTCAACCGGACCAGTCGACTGCAGTCCTGGCAGAGGCACGTATCAGTGTGCACGTCTGCCAGTCGACCGGGGCGGTCGACCGAGATATTGTTTTTGCTCACAGGTTTTCTCAGTCGACCGGGTCGGTCGACCGCTAGCCTATAACGGTCAAATTTTTGAACTACCGGTCGACCGGCCCAGTCGACCGATCTGACCGTTTGAACAGTAACGGGCAGATTTTTAAGAGCTGTTTATTTTTGTCTTTTGTGTTTAAAAATTCGTTTAAGGATATATTTTGATCTAATTACCTCCTAGACATCAGTAATTATGTTTTATCCTTAAACCCTAGCCCTCTCCTATAAATAGGGGTGTTTGGGGAGAGATTTGTTACAACAATTTTTGCTAGAAAATTCAAAAGTTTAAGGCTTTCAAAAGAGACTTGTTTCTTGGTTTTTGTGCTGAATTTCTCACTGATTTTCTGAAGGGTTTTCAAATACTCTCTGATTTAATTTTCTTTCTTCACTTACAACAAGAGCTTCATTCCTACTCAATATTCTCTAAGGACCTTTGTAAGGGAAGAGATATTTGAAAGAGAGAGTTTGTGGTCTTTTGACTACCAAGGAAATTACTTGTTCTTGAGATTGTAGGAGTTGGGTACTCCATTGTATTTGAGATCTTTGTGATAGTGGAAGTGGTCGGAATCCTTCTTGGGAAGGCGGGGAGTAGAGCTGGGTGCTCGAACCTCGATAACATATCCTTGTGTTTGCGATTGGTTTACATTCTTGCAATTCTTACTCTACTTTGATTGCATTTATTACTTGCTCATCATATTCATTGTCATACTTACTTGCTTGCATTCATCTTGTGATTCTTGTTTGTTCTTGTTGTAGCTTTAAATTTTTATTTGCCCTTTGATTAGCATTGTCACCTATTCACCCCCCCTCTAGGTGACTTTTCAATTGGTATCAGAGCTTGGACTCTAGGTTTGGCTTAACATCCATAGAGAGATACTTAAAATTTTGCTAATCAACATTTTCATTCATCCATTCATCACTAGTAAACATGGCCGACAACATTAAATCCCCACCTAAATTTGATGGCCTCAATTTCCCAATTTGGAAGGTTAGGATGACTATATTTTTGCAATCTTTGGGTAGCTTAGTAGCCAAGTCCTTGACCAAACCCTATGAAGCACCCGATGGTGATGAGAGCACTTGGACCGACCTTGACTTTAAATTATATGAGGCTAACTCCAAGGCCCAAAACTCCCTATTAACCGCCTTGAATGAGGATGACCTTACACGGGTAATTCATTGCCAATCCGCCTATGAGATTTGGCAACACTTATTGGTCACACACGAGGGGACTTCACAAGTCAAGAGAGCAAAGATAGATCTCTTGAGGTCCCAATATGAGTCATTTAAAATGCTTGATGATGAGTCTATTGATAGTATGGCTACAAGGTTTACTAAAATCACTAATGGTCTTTCTTCCTTAGGTGATGACATCTCCAATGATCAAAAGGTGCGGAAAGTAATTCGGGCTCTTCCTTCATCATGGGAGATCAAGGCCACCACCTTGAAGGAGTTGAACGACAAGGACGAGATGGACCTCATTAGTCTCATTGGGAACCTAAAGACCCATGAGATGGAGAAGAAGGCAAGAGAAGAGGCCACTACTTCAAAGAGGAAATCCATAGCCTTCAAGACTTCATCCACCAATGATGACGATGAAGATGACGAAGAAGAAGATGAGGAGTTTACTCTACTTGTTCGCAACGTCAAGAGGATGTACCGGAAGAACAAGCTCAACTTCCGGAGAAAATTGAAGGCAAAGAGGAGCGGAGGATCATATGCTACAATTGCCGCAAACCCGGATATATCATGGCGGATTGTCCGGAGTTCAAGAAGAAAATGACTTCCTCCTTCAAGCCAAAGAAACCGGAGGAAAAGAAAGCTTACAAAGCTACGTGGGATTCGGAAAGCGAGTCCGAAGAGGAGGTGGATCAAGCTAATATGTGTTTCATGGCAAACACACCCAAGGTAACCCCTCAATCCCTTGATGATGAAGATGATGATGTAAGTAAGGAAGTTCTAGTGCATGCTTTTGTAGAACTTTCTGAAACTTATGATAACAAGAAACTTGAATGCATAAAATTACAAAAAGAAGTTGCTTTTCTTAAGAATCAACTTGCCATTGTTTCTAAAGAAAAAGATGATATTTCTTCTAATTTCATTTCCATGCAAAAAGAATTTTGTGCCTACAAGAGTACTTGTAAGGCAAAATCTTCTATTATTGATGAAAAAGAAATTTCCTCTTTTAAATCCAAAATGAATGATTTTGAAAAAGTTTTAAATGATTGTGCTTTCAATACTAAGAAACTTGAGAACATGTTTTCTAAAAAGCACACTTCACATGCTAAAATTTCACAAGATAAAAATTCTCATGCTAGCACCTCTCATGCTCATGCTCACAATGCTCATGCTCACAAATCACACACCCATTATGCTTTTAAATATGGTAGAGTATATAGATGCACATATTGTGGTAAAAATGGACATTTAGCTAAGTTTTGCTATGATCAACTAAATAGAACAAATAATCTTGTTTGGGTTCATGACACTAACCCTAGAGGACCCAAGAAAATGTGGGTACCAAAATCAAGTCTTAAATTGTTTGATGTAGGTACACACCAAAGCTCCAAGACGTAGGGAGCGGTGGTACCTTGATAGTGGTTGTTCAAGACACATGACATGGGACATCAACAACTTCACAACCCTATCAAGGTACATGGAAGGTGGCACCGTCACCTTTGGGGATGACTCCAAAGGAACTATCATCGGTATAGGTAACATTCAAATTAGTGCATCTCCTATTATTGAGAATGTTGTTTTAGTAGATGGTTTAAAACATAATTTGCTTAGCATTAGTCAACTTTGTGATTGTGGACTTAAAGTTATTTTTGATGATACTTCTTGCAAGATTTTTGATGTTAAATCCGATATTTGTATTCTCACCGGTTTTCGTGATAATAATGTTTATATTATTGACATGCTTAATTTAGATTGTTCTACTAAATGCTTAAATGCTTTTGATGAAAATTCTTGGCTTTGGCATAGAAGATTAGGACATGCATCTTTTGACCATATTTCTAGGATTAATTCAAAGGAATTGGTGAAAGGTATACCTTGCTTGGATTTTGAGAAAGACCGCATTTGTAGTGCGTGCCAACTTGGGAAACAAACCAAGTCTTCCTTTAAACAAATCAAGGATATCATGTCAACTAGGCCTTTAGAATTAATTCATATGGATCTTTTTGGACCAACTAAAACTAAGAGTTTAAATGGAAGTAGATTTGCATTTGTTTTAGTTGATGATTTCTCCCGTTTTACTTGGGTTTTCTTTTTACAAAATAAAGATCAAACTTTTTCTCATTTTAAAATTTTTCGAAAAAGAGTTGAAAAAGAAAAGGGTTTTCCGATTTTGAGAATAAGGAGTGATAGAGGTGGTGAGTTTGTTAACCAACTCTTCATGACTTATTGTGATGAAAAGGGAATTAAGCATGAAATGTCTTGTCCTAGAACTCCACAACAAAATGGAGTTGTAGAAAGGAAAAATAGAACACTTCAAGAGATGGCTAGGACAATGATAAGTGAATATGACCTCCCTCAATATTTATGGGCCGAGGCCGTAAACACCGCATGCTATATATCGAATCGTATTTATTTGTGCAAAAATTCTTCAAAAACATCATTTGAAATGTATCATTCTAGAAAACCAAATGTTGCATATTTTAAAGTTTTTGGATGCAAGTGTTTTGTTTTGAATACTAAGGATAATTTGGGCAAATTTGATGCTAAGGCTTATGAGGCTATCTTTGTTGGATATTCCTCTACTAGCAAAGCATATAGAGTTTTCATTAGATCTTCTCAAACCATTGAAGAATCCATGCATGTTAAGTTTGAAGAATCTAATGTGTTTGTTGAGAATGTTGTAGAGTTTGAACCATTAGGTGAAGACATGGAGAGACTATCCTTGAAGGACTCACCCGCTCAAGAAGAAAAGCTAGATCCTATTGGTGAAGTTCAAGAGGATAAGGAGGAAAGCACTCAACCGCTTCCTAAAGCTTGGAGATACGCTACAAATCATCCTAAGGAGCTCATCTTGGGTGATGCATCTAAAGGAGTCACTACGCGCTCCAAACTCCATGACCTATGTGGTAACTTTGCTTTCATTTCTCATTTTGAACCCAAAGGCATTCTCGAAGCCGAGACGGACCCATATTGGTTGCTTGCCATGCAAGAGGAACTCAATCAATTTGAGCGCAACCAAGTTTGGCACCTTGTTCCTAAGCCCCACGATAGACCAATAATTGGTACTAAGTGGATCTTTAGAAACAAGATGGATGAGTCCGGAAATGTCATTAGGAATAAAGCTAGGTTAGTGGCCCAAGGTTACACTCAAGTTGAGGGAATTGACTTTGAGGAAACCTTTGCACCCGTAGCACGGCTTGAAGCCATACGGATGACACTAGCTTTTGCATGTTTTAAAAATTTTAAACTTTTTCAAATGGATGTAAAAAGTGCATTTTTAAATGGTTTTATTAATGAAGAAGTTTATGTTTCTCAACCTCCCGGTTTTGTTGATCATGTTCATCCCGATTTTGTTTTTAAACTTGATAAAGCTTTGTATGGATTGAAACAAGCTCCAAGAGCTTGGTATGAAAGGCTTTCTAGTTTTCTCATTTCAAATGATTTTATTAAAGGCAAAGTAGACACAACTCTTTTTACTAAGCATGTTGATAATGATATTTTAATTGTGCAAATTTATGTTGATGATATAATTTTTGGATCTACTAATGAGCTTTTATGCAAGGATTTGAGAAGGTAATGCAATTAGAATTTGAAATGTCTTCCATGGGTGAGCTCAATTTCTTCCTTGGACTCCAAATCAAGCAATTGCAAGACGGAACCTTCATTAACCAAGCCAAGTACGCAAAGGAGCTAGTAAAGAAGTTTGGGCTTGAAGGATCAAAGGCTTGCAACACTCCAATGGCAACCACAACCAAGCTTGATAAGGACGAACAAGGTAAAAATGTCGATATTAAATTATATAGAAGCATGATAGGAAGTCTTTTATATTTGACGGTAAGTAGGCCGGATATCATGTTTAGTGTGTGTCTTTGTGCTAGATTTCAATCGTGTCCTAAAGAGTCTCATCTTATTGCTGTAAAACGCATTATTCGTTATATTAAGGGGCACTATTGGAATGGGTCTTTGGTATCCAAAAACTGTAGATTTTTCAATGACTAGTTATTCAGATGCCGACTATGCGGGTTGTAGAGTAGATAGAAAGAGTACTAGTGGGACATGTCAATTTCTTGGTAATTGTCTTGTTTCATGGTCCTCTAGGAAACAAAATTCCGTAGCTCTCTCAACCGCCGAGGCGGAGTATGTTGCCGCGGGGGCTTGTTGTGCACAAGTCCTTTGGATGAAACATACTCTCTTTGATTTTGATTTGCACTTTGATCATATAAAAATATTTTGTGATAATACTAGTACTATACACATGACCAAAAATGCAAATCAACATAGTAAGACCAAGCACATTGAGATTAGATATCACTTTCTTAGAGATCATTTTGAGAAAGGTGATATAGATATTGATTATGTTTCCACAGATTTACAACTAGCCGATATTTTCACTAAACCTCTTGATTTTGCTAGATTTTCGTTTATTTGTGGAGAACTTAATGTTTGTATTATTGAATAGACATGTTTTTCATAACCCTTTTTGATGTATGACAAAAAGGGGGAGAATAAGTTTACATGACAAAAATAAGTTCATTTGGTCTTGGTTCCATATGAATTTATATGCTTTAATTTTAAAGATTTGTTTTATGAGTTTTATGTTTATGTATGTATGAGTTTTTGAATTCATGTATTTTGAGAATTCTTGTGTTTTAGTTGTTTTTGGTATTTTTGGTATCAAGAGCAATTTTTGTGTTTTATATTAGTTTCAATAATTGGTGCATCATTTCAATATTGGTATCTAGAGCATATTCTTGTGTTTTATGTATAGCATAATTTGAGGGGGAGTTTTCTCCTCCCTATATTTTTGTTTATAGCCTATTTGTTTTGTCATCATCAAAAAGGGGGAGATTGTTGGCCCAAGAGGTTACACTCTCCAATTGTTTTGTGTTTTGATGATGACAAACCAAATTAGAGCTATTTGGTACTAATAAGTTTGTTAAGATAAGTTTCAGGTTTGTACCATGTTTAGAGACCATTCGCTTAGCTATTGCAAGAACTTCTAAGTTCCACAAAGCAAGGAAGGCAAATTGCACATCAAGGAAGGATCATAGAAGAGAAGGCACTAGCAAGGCATTGGATGGCTCAAAGACTTGAAGATAGCACAAGAAGTCTTCATGTAATTTGTTTTTCAGTTTATAGTATGTTAAAGAATAGTGGATAGGTTTGAAGCTCTATCACACACGTTTTTGCGCACATGCTCATTCCAAAATAATTTCTCATAAATTATACAAAAATATTTTGCATACAAGTTTTTGCCTACAAATACATCTTTATGTTTAATTCTATTTCCTGTTCAAAAGTATTTTTGTTAAAATCAAAATCCTCTTTATTTTCTTTCTTAAAATCGATTTTTGACCTGATCCGGTCGACCGGGACAGTCGACCGAGTCTGTGTCAGTCTGGTCCAGTCGACCGGACCAGTCGACCGCAGTCCTGGCAGAGGCACGTATCAGTGTGCACGTCTGCCAGTCGACCGGGGCGGTCGACCGAGATATTGTTTTTGCTCACAGGTTTTCTCAGTCGACCGGGTCGGTCGACCGCTAGCCTATAACGGTCAAATTTTTGAACTACCGGTCGACCGGCCCAGTCGACCGATCTGACCGTTTGAACAGTAACGGGCAGATTTTAAGAGCTGTTTATTTTTGTCTTTGTGTTTAAAAATTCGTTTAAGGATATATTTTGATCTAATTACCTCCTAGACATCAGTAATTATGTTTTATCCTTAAACCCTAGCCCTCTCCTATAAATAGGGGTGTTTGGGGAGAGATTTGTTACAACAATTTTTGCTAGAAAATTCAAAAGTTTAAGGCTTTCAAAAGAGACTTGTTTCTTTGTTTTTGTGCTGAATTTCTCACTGATTTTCTGAAGGGTTTTCAAATACTCTCTGATTTAATTTTCTTTCTTCACTTACAACAAGAGCTTCATTCCTACTCAATATTCTCTAAGGACCTTTGTAAGGGAAGAGATATTTGAAAGAGAGAGTTTGTGGTCTTTTGACTACCAAGGAAATTACTTGTTCTTGAGATTGTAGGAGTTGGGTACTCCATTGTATTTGAGATCTTTGTGATAGTGGAAGTGGTCGGAATCCTTCTGGGGAAGGCGGGGAGTAGAGCTGGGTGCTCGAACCTCGATAACATATCCTTGTGTTTGCGATTGGTTTACATTCTTGCAATTCTTACTCTACTTTGATTGCATTTATTACTTGCTCATCATATTCATTGTCATACTTACTTGCTTGCATTCATCTTGTGATTCTTGTTTGTTCTTGTTGTAGCTTTAAATTTTTATTTGCCCTTTGATTAGCATTGTCACCTATTCACCCCCCTCTAGGTGACTTTTCAAGTTGTTCTTCTTCTTCCTCTTTTGTATTCTGCATTTCTTATAGATCTTGTAATAGGGAATAGAGTAGAACATAGGATGAAAGTAAGAGTGCTTGTAATGGAGGGTGAAACTCTATGAAAGGTTCTTTCTTTATCTCTACTTGTTTTCTTCTTTCTGACTCCTTTTACATGTTTAGCTAATTTTTTTCTCATGACAACTAACTACTAATCACTAACTTGCTAGCTACTTACTTGATAATCAACATGAATCTAATAGTCTCTACTTGGCCTTGCTCTTGGAAGAGTCATTGATGGCTCATGATGATGGATTCTAACACTCTAACATTCTGACTCTCTAACAAGCTAACATTAATTTATTCCATACTTGCTCTTGTTTAGTTTTGATGGTTTAAATGTAGCTTGAATTTGTTTGTTGAGTTTGGAGGTGATGAGTTATCTTATGGGTCATACTTTGAAAAGCTCTTGAACCAAGGACTAGTGATGGCCAATGATGCATGTGAGGCAACTCTCACTAAGAGGTTAGCATGCTAGTGGAGCCATTAATAGTTAGTAGTCATGAGTTTTCTTGTGTCTCTTTTTATCTTTCTTTTTACCTTGTTTCAAAAATCACAAATACATTCTTTTCTATGTTTCTCACTTCTTTATTTTCACTGTATCCTTCTTTTTTCATTCTTTGTTTTCTTTTCTTTTGATTCTTTAAAACATAGAAGAAACTTTAACACACACGTGAACATACTATGAAAGCTTTTATCGCCTCCCGTCCTTATGGATTTGATTCGTTTTAGCCTCTATACTATAACGAAAGTATCGAGGAAGCCAAAGCACAGACACTTTAACTCTTGATTTCAAAATGATACTTGTTGTGCGTGATTTTCCCCCAATCAGTGGTCACTTATTGTGGAATTTGGTGAAGCTATATAATTTTGAGCAGTAATAACCAAGAATATGAATTCTTACGGAATTAATAACTATGAAATTGATATCCATGAACCGGTAATGTTATTAGAAGTGAATTGATTAAAAACAATGGGATACAATACTGAGTTAACTTGATAATTAGTTATGATATCAAAATTCTCTGCTAAGCTATAATCATTTAATAACATAGTATTAAGTACTAAGTTAGCCAATCTGGAAATCGGAAGCCCCTAGGTGGTTTAGATACCTATATTTGCTAAGTCATACCATGTTTACTCATTCGATGTTAAATATATAATCATGGTCAAGAGATTGTGGTGTCATAGCATGAGCAAAACTTTGTTAAGGTGCGATACAAATCCAGTTTTAATAATCGGTATGTTCAGATACAATGAATATAGAAGTTCCTCAGGAATTTCATCGATAAACTATAGAATGAATAACTAATAACTTGTTAATGTTGATTAACAGATCGTAATCAAGAGTTGACTAATTATATAGATAGAAGTTAAAGTAAATACATTGATCTTAATCAAATAATAATAATTTTGAAACAATATATGTAAATTAGCTTACAGTTGTGATTTTTGTGTTGATGATTGTTTATGTAATTAATATGTATCTTGATCTTATGAATTAAAAATGGATATATTATGAACCCCAAATTGGGAGTTATGATATGGATCGTAGATCGGAATTGAATATCGATATTGATAATTATAACTTGTTCATTGGGTACTTGATTAAGTATTGTTACTCTTTTGATAAACTAAACTTCATGACACATACGAACTTGAAAATACATGAATATGATTCTGTGTGCCACTGTAATATGAATGTGTATAAATATAAATGTGTGAATAATATAGTGTATATTGCATGAGATAACGACTGTGATTATTACCTGAGTCTATGAATGTGTTTGTAGAAATGATATTTGGTTAAGACTTTGGAGACTCTTGGTAATCCATATTCGTTGACTATTACCGATTATACTCAACTAGTGATATATAAGTAACATAATCAAAAGACTGGATATAGATAATTTGAATAAGAACTCAATCTATACAAAGGAGGTGAGTAGATCACTATAGTATTAACTTATAATTTATATACATGTACAGTAAACCATATGCATTTCTTTGAAAACAGAATTGATAGCTAAGAATTAAATTACAATAATTAATCAATACTTCGTATTGTTAATCAAATGATTGTTATCTGTGCTATGTCTGTGTGTGTGTGTGTGTGTGTGTCTGTTGCATTCATGCATATCCGAGGAAGAGGCCGGGTGGGAGCCGGTAGGAGGAAGTAGGAGGAAAAGACGGTGTTATATATATATATATAACACCGTTTTTCCTTATATATTGGAGACAGGGCCGGCGGGAGTCGATAGAAGGAGAAAACGGTGTTATTGTTTTATATATATATATATATATATATATATATATATTATATATATATATATATATATATATATATATATGAGGAAGAAGCCGGGCGGGAGCCGGTAGAAGGGGGTGTCATTGTTATTTATATATATTCGAGGAAGGGGGCGGGCGGGAGCCGGTAGGAGGGGGAAGACAAAGAATCTAGCATTTTGCTTGTCACTTGCATACAGATACAGATAATAAATGATATTTATCTCATCAGTTGCAATATATGAATGATGTGAAGTGTGATATGATCATATGATATACAAGTACATTTTGTGATATATGTATTACCTAGAAACATAAACTATATTGTGAGTTAGTATTGTGATAGGTGTACCACCGTGCGTGGTATATGAGATACGTTTGTGATACATGATGTGTACACATAAGATGAATTAGATAACAAACTGAGTTACTAAGAAAAAAATTATTTTATATAACTCTTAAACCCTATAAAATATGGGAATAGAAATTCAAGAAAGTTAAAAAGAATCAATGATCGTAAGAGTCTTTCGCGGACTATGGCGATAGTTGTTTTGATTGTTTATTTATGTTATGTTGTCGATTCTCCGTTTCTCTTATTTATCCATACTTGCCTTATTATTTGAGAAAAAATCATGCTTCTTATTGGATATGTATAACATTCCTCGAAATCCTTCTAACTCACTCACTGAGCTGTCGAGCTCACTCCCTCTCAGATATATACTTTTCAGATTGCGTTAAGGCACAAGCTTGGATTGGATTATATTGTAGAGATGCATGATTTTGATTGTAGACTGCAATCCATTTGTAAACTTTTTCCCGTATTAGTACTTATAAATATTGATAGTAGTTCTGATAGATATACTTTAAAGTATGAGGATAACACTTTGTTAACTGCATTTAGTTGGATACTTGTCCTTAGTTTGTAGTATGGGACTTGATGACTCATTTGTCTCTCTCTAATGAGTACTTATGATGAGATTGAAGATTTAAGATAGTTAGATTATGTATTCATATAAGTAAGTGGTGTCAAGCAAAATTGCGAATTGAGTATACATGTAACTAATGTTTTGTGAGATGATACTATATAATTGTTGGATCCTAGTGACATGATTATTATTTGATGATAAGTATGCTAATGTTAGCCGAAACTATCTGTGAATGTGTATTTTGTAAACAAGGGCAGAGCAGTATATACAGAGGAGATGCTGCTAAAATTTTTTAAAAATTAGCTATTATTATGATAATTTGTTGATTAATATGAGATGTTATGACAATTAAAGATATTAAAAACTGAGATCGTTACAATTTCTCTCAAAAAGTATTGGTATACTTTGAAGCAGAAATCAAAGCTATTTCAGGAGTTCAAATAGTGGAAAACCAAGGTGGAGAATCAGAATGGGTGAAAGATGAAATTCTTGATGTTAAATAATAGGGATGAGTATACATCCTTGAAATTCAAGAAGTACTTAGCTAGTGAAGGTATTGGACACCAGCTAACAATGTTAAAACGGCTGAACAAAATGGAGTAGCAGAGCGCATGAATTGGACACATATAAAGTGTGCTCACAGTATTAGGTTACAATCTGACATGTCAGAAGATTTTTTAGCAGAGGTAGTAAGTCATGCGAGCTATTGATTGTTATTCATTTTTGGCATATTTTACCACATCCATACCATGCATATTGCAAATAAAAATGTGATTTTTAATCCTTTTCTCTCTATTTTTGCAGGTCCATATTCTAATTGAGAAAAGGCCCAAAATCCCTTTAATTATTAAAAATTAAAGGAAAATAAATCAAAGCCCAAAAGAGAGCCCAAAAGTTGAGGCCAGGATCTGGAGAAATCCACGCGCCAATTCAAACTTCCAGAAGGACCACGTGGCTAACAACCTACGAGATACGCGCAACAGAAATCTCGGCCTCAACGGCCTTGTAACTGCCGCATATCCACAGCAACTACCGTAGATCTGCGGCAGTTACAAGGCTGTTGAGCCCGGGATTTTCTCCAACAACCTGGGTTCTAGAGACTTCTCTCTGAGGCTATAAATACACCACCAGGGCCTTCGCAAGAGAGAGGACAGAGGAAGAGGAGAGAGGAGAGATTAGAGGATAGAGCTTGTATTTTGTAGGTTTTTTCTCTAGGATTTTTGTTGCTCTAGTTCTTCTTCTTCCTCCTAGAAATTCTGCAAGAGAGAGATTGTGAGAGAGAGAGAGCTTGTGTAAATCAAGGTGTGACAACTTGTGAAGCAAGGTTTAATCCAATCTCCTTTCTACTTGAGCATTTTCTAGTACTTTACTTGCATTCTTTAATTCAAGCTTTACTTTCATTGCACTCTTATTCATGAATTGCTTTTCTTTTCTTGTAATGGCTAGTAGCTAATTTCTTCTAATATGACTAGCTAACAACTAATCTTGCTTAACTTCTAACTCTTGGGTGAATGCAAATTCTTCATCTTGCAATTGATTGAGTCTTTTTCATCCCCGATGGGTTACTTTCATGCTTGGCAATTTCTTGTTGTAATTCTCCATATGATTCATGTGTGCCTCATTTAGAGCCTTGTCTTTAGAACAAGTGCCTTGATGGAACATGGAGATGGATCACCAAACATATGCTATTTGTTGTACAACTTCTTTACTTCAATTAATGAATGTTGTATCTTCTTCCTTAGCATCCCTTGAGTGGCAACTCTTTTGATTCCACCATTGAAAGTCTATCTTGAAGGCCTATGACATCAATGAGGCTACAAGACAAGTCCAAGTAGATTACCCTTCAATCAAGTGGGAAAGTAACTAGACCAACATGCAAGACAAATATATGCCGATGAATCAACATGAGGCAAGCATCACCCTAATGGAGATTAGTAAGTTAGCAAGTTAGTAATGTTAGCTAGTCATGGCCTTTCTCATCTAAAAGTCTTCTACAAGTTTTCATTCTTTTTGTATTAATTCCAAAGCAAATCTTGTCTTCGATTCTTTTCATTTTATTTCCATAGTTTTCATTTCATGTACAAACCAACCACCAATTCTTTCATTTCTTTTTCCATGTCTTTTGCATTCTTTTAAAACAAAGAAGAACTTTCGTTTTCTATCTTCACATTAAACCGTAAAGCTTCCATCGTGAGCTCTCCTTGTGGATTCGACCCGTATAGCTTGTGCTACTACGGTGATTTGGAAAGGATACATCGATCATTTTAAATACATTGTGGAGTGATCAAGCACCTAAGGTTGACTCTAAACCTTCTTTCTTTTATTGAATATTTGTGCAATCTACCACACTATCCTTTTCCCCAATCAGCTATCTAGTGAACAAGTCACTATCTACTATCGTTAATTTTCAAATCCTAGAAGAGATATGGCCAGAAGAATCAGTGTACTATTCAACTTTATATATATTTGGCTGCTTGGCATATAGTTTGTTAATAGTCAAAAGAGAAACAAATTAGAGTCCAAGTCAAAAAGGTGTTACTTCATCTATTTCACCAAGAAAATCAAGGCATGCCGGCTTTGGGATTCAGAGAAGAAGAGTGCATTTGTTAGTAGCAATGTGACCGTTGATGAAGAATCAATGTTGTAAGAAAAGTCAAAATTGGAAGACAAGGCACAATGTGAAGCTTTAGACAGTTCAGCAGATTCTCAGAGCAAGCATTTTGAGTTTCAGATGACCCCAACAAGCCGTCAGGTCAGATAAAAATGCCTCAGATTCAGATGAAGACAGGAAGAAACCTACTCAAGAGTAACAGTTACAAATTAAAATCATTATTGAGGCAGTCAGACAGAGTTTCAGTGCCATCAATCAGATATGACTAAGGAACCAAGTCTCTTTTGCATTGGTAACGAAAGCCAGAGATCCTGACAGTTAAAAGAAGGCAATTGAAGTAGACAATAGTGACAAGTGGGCCATAGCCATGAAACAGAAGATAGAGACTTCGGAGAAGAATCAAACATTTAGTGAATCTACCAAAGGGTTCTAAAGCAATAGGTTGCAGGTAGGTCTTTTGAAAGAAAGACAATGAGCAATACAAGGCAAGTTTAGTTCCCAAAGGTATTCTCAGAAAGAGGGAATTGACTATAATGAGATTTTTCTCTCCTGTAGTCAAGCATATATCTTTTGATTGTTGGCAATCGTGGCTCAAGGTGATATCAAGTTGGAGTAGGTGGATGTTGATTTGTCACATACATTGCATTTATGTTGTCACTTTACCACACTTGTATGCTAATAAATGATATTAATAAGTGTCTTTTTCCTTTGCTAAATACAGGCCCAAATGCTCAATGAAATAAAAGAGTAACAAGCCCAAAAGCCCACTTTATTCTGAATTAATTCAGATTAAATTCGAAGTGAAGAAATCTGGGCTATCAAGGGGTTGAGAAAATCCCTCCTTGAATCGAGGAATCAAAGCTAAGGAAATCAAAAGCTGATTCAGTCCACGGTCGAAGCAGCAACAAAGAAACCAGCTGAAGATCCGAGATCCCCTTCAAACATGGAAGCCTCCCCCTCTTGGTGCGGCCAACTGGCCACAACCGCGTTTCCGCGGCCAACTGAAGTCAGTTGGGGAGCGTTTGCTCCCCCAACGATCTCGGGATCCTATCTCTACAGGTTTTGGCTATAAAAAGGGCTTTCAGCAGAGCAAAAAGCAGCAAAGACTAGGATTAAACTTTGTTTTTATTTTCTTAGGATCTAGGTTCATTGTTAGTTAGAACAAAAGTTGTAACTCTGTTGTTTACTTTGTAGTTCTGTTTAAAAACCTTGTGAGAGAGAGGACTGAGAGCTTGTAATCAAAGATTGAAGTGACAGCAATACAAGAGCAAGCCATCTTTTCTCCACTCGTGTTTTCGGTATGTTGCGCATGTTTATTCTTGCTTTGTTGTTTTCCATGAATAACTAAAAGGTTTTCTGGGCTAGCTATCTACTCTCTCTTGTTTTCTTCTCCTCTGTTTTTAAAAGAAAAAGTCCCGATGACTCATATGCATGCCTCCCTTATAAGCCTTTCTTTTTGAAAGTGTTCTTGAAGGCACATGAGGATGGGAATAGATAGTTGAATTCACTATTCTCTCTTGATCTTCTTGTGAATCATTTTTAATTCATTCTTGCTTCTTCGCGCTTTATGTTTTAACATCTGATTCCAACTCTTTCTTGAAGATAAAGAACTCAACCCCTCTACATCTTATGTGCTTTACTCAAAGCTCTCTAAAAAGAATCAACCTTAAGTTTTGCAAATGAACTCGAGGGACTTAATATTTTAAGAGAAGAATGACAATTGAGTAGGAAGATAGTAAGCCCAGATTTGATTTCATATTATAAAACAACATCACAACTCTTAAAGCTTTTTACAAATCACTTTCTCCAAATCCTTTTCTGAAAGCTGAAATTTCTCTTTTTCATCTCTTTTCCTTCCATTCTCTTTTTCTTAAAAAAAAAAAACTAACACACTTCTTTGTTTCTATTTACTTCACTGAAACGCTTCTATCGCATCCCTCCTCGTGGACTCGACCCGTTAGCCACAAGCTACACGGTACATTCTTAACTTCGTTGGTTGTTTCATTTGTTTTAGCAATCAATTTTTGGCGCCGTTGCCGGGGAGGGAACGGTGTAGTTGTTTTAACAACTCTTGTGTGTTTGTTTCAGGGACATTGAAGATCAAGATCTAGCATTCAAGCTTTGCCAAGAAGACTTGAAAATTCTGTGCCCCTACTCTCGAAAGTAGGAAACAGAATTTCAAGAAATTGCTTTGCAAATCTGAAAATTTTTGGGACTACTAAAAACTTTGTTTTGCAGGACATATTGCTTGCAAAAATTTCTAGTTTTTTATGTCATATTTGTGCTAGTTTGTTATCACCATCCCTGTTTTAATCCAACAGTAATTTGAATGATTGTGAATTGTTTAAAAAACGTTTAGACTTGCATTCTAGGCATTTGTCTAATTACGTTTCTTTACAATTACTGTTGAAGAGAGCTGGAGACAAGGTATGTATGCATAGCATATAGTTTAGGAAACATTCTTGGGTGTTATTGCTTTTGAATGCTACTTTCCTATATCTTGCACACTTGCACTAATCAATTCTAAGGGCAAAACCCTAATCAAGATAAGGTGGGGAAGTCATTACCCTTCCTTAGCCCACAAACCATCTCCAAGCACTCACAACCTAAGCCTAATTAAAATTTGATAGACGTTGGCCTTAGGGACATCTCGAACTCAATAGGAGATTATCCTAGAGAGGAAAAGTGTTGGAAATTGACTCCTGTAAAATCAGTGTCAAGGAAAGGGATTGAGGGCCGAAAGCCCGAAGAGTTGTGGTTATTTAATTAAGGAACGTCATTTGACGGAAAACCTCCCACCACTCTTGCCCCGACCTGGCTGATTAGCTTGTGGTCAAGGTCTACATTCTACCTCTTGTGGACAATCAACCAGTTAGGAGTTGTCTAGGTCAAGGATACCTTAGACTAGGCTTGGTTGATTTTCATTGTTGACTACTGTTTGAACTTGTTGTGATTGTGATTGTGATTGTGTATGCAAGTGTGGTCGAGAGACCCTAATTCATCTAGGTTGACTAGACACACATCACCACCTAAGTTTGAACCAAGACCGGATCCGGTAATGGCTCAATCCACATCACTGCAGGATAGGTTCTACCCCATTAGGACCTCACTTCCATCATGCATCTCACTTCCATCGGTTGGTGAACACAATTTGAGCTCAAGCCTCAATTCATCAACACACTCCCCAAATTTCATGGTCTAGAGTCCGAAGATGCCTACTTCTTCATAAGAGAATTTGAGGAAGTATGTCTTATGATGAAAATCCCACACCTTGTAGACGATGCTATTAGGTTGAGATTTATCCCGTTTGCACTTAAGGACCTAGCAAAAAAGTGGCTCTACAGCTTAGCAGCCGGTTCCATCACATCTTGGGATGGTTTCATCAAGGTCTTCTTGAAGAAATTCTATCCTATCCATAAAACCGCTCTCATTAGGAAGACGATCATGCAATTTAAGTAAGAGCCTAGTGAACCGTTCTGGAGGTACTTTGAACGCTTTAAGGACCTCCTTGTCCAATGTCCACATCATGGAATAGAGAAATGGCGACAATGCCAAATTCTCTATGACGGTTTAGACTATTCCACCAAAACCCTCCTAGAAAGTATGTGCCAAGGGGTTTCTTGCAAAAAGATGAAGATGAGGGATGGGATTTGTATGAAAATTTAGCTGAGAAAACCATCCAATGGGAATCTGCGAGTGAGACCCCTAAGAATCCTAACTCCATCTCTTCGAAAGGAGGTCTCCATTCCATAGAATCGTCCATCGCTAATGAGGCTAAGTTAGCCAATTTAGCTAGAAGACTGGAAGCTCTAGAAACGAAAGACCCAAGTCCAGTCAATCAAGTCAGCCCGAACCAATTTCCACCCCCGGGTTGCACTTACTGTCAAGCCATGAACCATGTATTTGAGGAATGCCCAGTGTTTCAAGCTCAGCAATCCTACCACGAACCGATGAATGCGGCCTTTTCAAGGCCGAACAATAACCCTTACGCCCCAACGTACAATCCCGGCTGGAGAAATCACCCAAATTTCTCATGGAGCCAGAACAACAATGACCATTCACGATCCAATCATGCTAACCACTTCCATCAAGGTAACAATTCTTCCAATCATCAACCCAACTTCTCCAATTTCCATCATAATTCTCCCAACCATCCACCAAGCTTTCCAAATTATCAACAGAACTTTCCTAACCAATCTCCACAATCCTCCTTCCAGAATCCTCAATTGGAAAGGAGAATGACTGACTTTGAAAGGAACATGGAGAGATATATGAAAAATCAAGACACTCTCATGCAAAACCATTCAGAGGTTAGAGGTTCAAATGAGCCAACTAGCCAACCCACAGAATGAGAGACAAAAGGGTACCCTGCCTAGTCAGCCAGTCACCAATCCGAGGAATTCCCAACAAGCTCATTTGGCTGAGGATCCTTCATTCAATCAATGTAATGCTGTGCATACATTGAGGTCAGGAAAGAAAGTTGATAACCAAGTGTCAACACCCACCAATCCTATTCAGCACAACCACAATCAAGCTTCCACCTCATCCAATCCAAGCTCTTCCAAATCTGACGAGTCTGAAAAAGACAAGTCAGCCAGCCAGGTGCACCAGCCTATAGTACCATTTCCGAATAGGCTGAAAAACAATAAGCAAAATCCGCACATGGACAAGATAATAGAGATGTTTAATCAAGTGAAAATAAATATGCCACTTCTTGATGCCATCCAACAAGTTCCTTCCTATGCTAAGTTTCTTAAGGACATGTGCACCAAGAAGAGAAAGACTAATGTTCCTAAGAAAGTCTTCCTAGCCACTAATATTAGTGAGCTATTTTCGGGTCCTATCCCTGTCAAGTACAAAGATCCAGGTAGCCCTACCATTGCCTGCACAATAGGACAAGCCGAGATTAGTCGTGCACTACTTGATTTGGGGGCAAGTATAAACTTGCTTCCATTCTCTGTTTATCAACAACTCGGGTTGGGTGACCTTAGTCCAACTCGAGTCACCATCCAACTGGCTGACCGTTCTGTTAAAGTTCCAAAAGGGGAAATTAACGATGTCCTGATTCGGGTAGGGGAGTTCATATACCCTGTCGATTTCATAGTTTTGGAGACACAACCTGTGTCCAACTCCAATCGTAGGGCTCAAACTCCGGTCATCCTAGGTCGACCATTCCTTGCCACTGCTAATGCCATCATCAATTGCAGGAATGGATCTATGAGGTTAACCTTTGGAGACATGACTAGAGAAGTCAATGTCTTCCATCTAGGAAAACAACCCCGTGACATCGAGGACCAAACTTTTGAAGTAAACCAAATTGAGAACTTGACAAGTGAACACGGGGAAGAATTGGAATCAGAAATGGAGATTGACTTCGAGTTAGAGTCTGATGACTTTAATCTCGATCAGGTGGTAGATTCTGCCGTGAATTGGGCTTCAAACCCGATTTCACCAACTATGGAGCCAACAGATTTGACTAGTCCTTCTAGTGAGCCTTCCTCTTCCTTAGAATTGAAAGCCCTTCCTGCGCATCTCAAGTACGCCTATCTAGGCGAACAAGAGACCTTTCCCGTCATCATTGCCTCCCATTTAAATGACGGGGAAGAAAAAGATTTGAAAGATATTCTAAGAAAACATAAGGAAGCCATCGGGTGGACTATGACTGATATCAAGGGATTAAGTCCAACCATCGTTCAACACCGCATCCATCTCAATGAAGATGCCACACCCAAGAGAGACCCGCAGCGTAGGTTAAACCCTATAATGCAAGAGGCTGTTCATGCTGAAATCATAAAACTCTTAGACAATGGGATAATTTATCCCATTTCGGATAGCCAATGGGTCAGTCCTGTCCACGCGGTCCCAAAGAAATCTGGTTTCACCGTAGTGGAAAACGAGAACAAAGAGTTGGTTCAAACTCGACTTCCCACGAAGATTCGAGTTTGCATTGACTATAGGAAACTAAATGCTGCAACTCGTAAGGACCACTTTCCACTTCCCTTCATTGATCAGATGCTTGAACGTTTAGCGGGTCACGAGTACTACTGCTTCTTGGACGGTTACTCGGGCTATAACCAGATCCCTATCGCTCCTGAGGACCAAGAAAAGACCACGTTTACCTGTCCATTTGGGACATTTGCTTATCGTCGAATGCCATTCGGCTTATGCAATGCCCCAGCAACGTTTCAACGTTGCATGTTGAGTCTTTTCTCTGACATGGTAGAGCGCTTCTTAGAAATCTTCATGGATGATTTCTCCATCTACGGAGATTCATTCACTCAATGTCTCCACCATCTTGAACTCGTCCTCCAACGTTGTGCTGAAAAACATTTGACACTAAACTGGGAGAAATGCCACTTCATGGTGAAACATGGAATTGTCTTGGGTCATGAAATATCCAAGAAAGGAATAGAAGTGGATAGAGCCAAAATCGAGGTTATTGCTAAGCTTCCCATGCCCAAATGCGTTAAGGACATTAGATCCTTCCTAGGACACGCTGGTTTCTACCGTAGATTTATCAAGGATTTTAGCAAAATTGCTAGGCCCTTGACTAATCTGTTAGCTAAGGATGTGTCCTTCACTTTCGATGCTGACTGCATCACTTCTTGGGAGAAGCTTAAGAGAGAGCTGATTTCTGCACCAATCATATCTGCCCCGGATTGGTCTAAGCCGTTTGAGATTATGTGCGACGCTTCTGATTTTGCCATAGGCGCTGTCCTAGGACAACGTACTGATAGCAAGCAGCATGTGATCTACTACTCTAGTAGGACTCTCAATGACGCTCAACTGAACTACACTACGACCGAGAAGGAATTCTTGGCAGTAGTGTTTGCCTTAGAGAAGTTTCGTCCCTACCTACTAGGGTCCAAAACCACCATCTTCACCGATCATTCTGCACTTAGGTATCTCATGATGAAGAAGGATGCCAAGGCCCGACTCATTCGTTGGATCCTCCTTCTTCAAGAATTTAATCTCGAAATTCGAGACAAGAAAGGTGTAGAAAATGTCGTTGCTGACCATCTCTCACGGATTCCCAATTCTCCATGCAACGAATTACCCATCAATGAGGATTTTCCTGATGAACATCTCTTAGCTATCTCTAGGGAACCTTGGTTTGCTGATATAGTGAACTACTTAGTCACAAACCAAACTCCGTCTCATTGGTCCAAAAATGATGTTTACCGATTCTTATCCCAAGTTCGGTATTTCTTTTGGGAGGAACCATATCTTTTCAAGTACTGTTCCGACCAAATTATTAGGAGATGCATTCCCGATGAGGAGGTTAGGAGTGTTCTGTCCTTTTGTCACGAACTTGCATGCGGTGGACACTTTGGTCCCCGCAAGACAGCTGAAAAGGTGTTACAAAGTGGGTTTTATTGGCCCACTCTGTTCAAGGATGCCTATGAATATTGCAAGACGTGCCCTAGATGCCAAATGGTAGGTAGGATCTCACCTCGAAATATGATGCCCCTCAACCCAATTCTAGAAATAGAACTCTTTGATGTTTGGGGCATCGACTTTATGGGTCCATTTCCTAACTCATTTGGGAACCAATACATATTGGTTGCTGTGGACTACGTGTCCAAGTGGGTAGAAGCCATTCCATGTAAAACTAATGACAACAAAGTTGTCATAAAGTTTTTGAAAGAAAACATCTTTTCCCGCTTTGGAACGCCTCGTGCTATCATCAGTGATAATGGCACACACTTTTGCAATAGGTCTTTTGAAGCCCTTATGCGAAAGTATGCCATAACCCACAAGTTGTCCACACCATATCATCCTCAAACCAGTGGGCAAGTTGAGGTTTCAAATAGACAAGTCAAGCTTATATTGGAGAAGACTGTGAGCCAAAACCGGAAAGATTGGTCCTTAAAACTTGTAGATGCTCTATGGGCCTACAGGACCGCTTTCAAGACGATTTTAGGAATGTCTCCCTATAGGTTAGTCTATGGCAAACCTTGTCACTTGCCCGTTGAGTTAGAGCACCGAGCCTTATGGGCAATCAAGCAGTTGAATTTCGATTTGACTAAGGCCGGTGACCTTCGGAAATTACAAATTTCCGAATTGGAGGAATTGAGAAATGAGGCCTATGAAAATGCTAGGATCACTAAAGATAGAGTGAAGATTTTCCATGACAAGCACATCATAAGAAAAACCTTTGTCCCTGGTCAAAAAGTCTTACTCTACAATTCTAGGCTTCATCTTTTTCCAGGAAAATTGAAATCACGATGGACTGGGCCATTCGTTGTAAAAAACGTGTTTCCACATGGTGCAGTTGAGATCAGTGACCCCAAGAATGGAAATGACTTTAAGGTAAATGGTCAACGCCTTAAACCTTTCTTGAATCGGTGCCGATAGATGAAACGGTAATGGGTCTTTTTGACCCAGTGTATCGGTAACTTTCCTCCTTTCCATTTATTTCATGCACTTATACATTTCTTTCATACATTGGGGACAATGCATGAGATAAGTGTGGGGAGGGTTCTAACATTGCTGATTAAAAAAAATATATATATATATATAAAAAAAAGAAAAAAAAGAAAAATGGATATATATAAATTTTAAAAAAAAAAAAAGAGAGAGAAATTTTTTGAAAGGGTAGACAATATTTTGATATATTTTTTGTAAGAATTTAAGTCAATTTTAAGGAATAGGAGAATCATAATTAGGATTTCTTATACTTGGTCGAAATAAAATAACTTGTTTGATTTTTAGGGTCAGGAAGAAATTTGGGAAAGTAATTTAGTCTTGATATTTACCTTGATGACATATGCACACAAAATACACTAACACACTTAGGGTTTGAAAACAGAGACTCTTATGCCTTATAAAAAAAAAATATATAGCTCTAATTATTGAGTAGCTAGGTGCTTTGGCCTAAGCAAGCCTTAGTATTTATGCAAAAGATAATTAGACAAGTTTGAAAAAGAAAAAAAAAAAATGTGTATCCTCTGATTAAGCTGGGTATTTATGCCTCATGAAGCATAAGTATTCACGCCTAAAAGGGTTACATAGCATAAATAAAACCTTGGTTTCGTGGCCTTATCTGCTCGGGTGTTTAGGTCCTTAGGGGTGTTTTCTCACCTGGTGCCCTAAAACCGTCTGGTTTAGGTGTCACCGACTGAAAGCTCGTTACATGGGCAGATTAGAAAGCCTAATGAAATTGAGGAATAAAAATTCACAAAAAAAAAAAAATAAAATAAAATAATAATAAATAAATATGAGGCATAGGAGTTAATGTTGAAGAACCCTTAGTAAACTTCACAGTCACGATGGTGCATACGAATCAGGGTAAATTAATAGACTAGATGAGAAGTACAAATCGACTCCTTACTTTAATTGATGACATGTTTTTGAATGGAGACTAAGTTTAGGAATGAAAAATTTGATATTCCTATAACTTATAGATTACTTAAGATCTCACAAATATACTTCAAATATTTCCTCCTTGAAAAAAAAAATATATATAAATAAAAAAAAAAAAATTTGCTTTTTCGAAAATACTAACCCTTTCTTTTCTCTTTTGGATTTTGTGGGTGTAATCCGCTGAAAACCCTCACGAGACAAAACTCGTCCTCTAGGGGTGACCTAGAGGTTTAACGGCTTGTTGCACATACTCAGTGCAATCGAGTGACCTGCGAAAGTGGTCTAATAATTGATTCTAGTTAGTCTAATATTTTTGCTCGAGGGCGAGCAAAAGATAAGTGTGGGGGTGTGATTTGTCACATACATTGCATTTATGTTGTCACTTTACCACACTTGTATGCTAATAAATGATATTAATAAGTGTCTTTTTCCTTTGCTAAATACAGGCCCAAATGCTCAAAGAAATAAAAGAGTAACAAGCCCAAAAGCCCACTTTATTCTGAATTAATTCAGATTAAATTCGAAGTGAAGAAATCTGGGCTATCAAGGGGTTGAGAAAATCCCTCCTTGAATCGAGGAATCAAAGCTAAGGAAATCAAAAGCTGATTCAGTCCACGGTCGAAGCAGCAACAAAGAAACCAGCTGAAGATCCGAGATCCCCTTCAAACATGGAAGCCTCCCCCTCTTGGTGTGGCCAACTGGCCACAACAGCGGAAACGCGGCCCAAGCCGCGTTTCCGCGGCCAACTGAAGTCAGTTGGGGGAGCGTTTGCTCCCCCAACGATCTCGGGATCCTATCTCTACAGGTTTTGGCTATAAAAAGGGCTTTCAGCAGAGCAAAAAGCAGCAAAGACTAGGATTAAACTTTGTTTTTATTTTCTTAGGATCTAGGTTCATTGTTAGTTAGAACAAAAGTTGTAACTCTGTTGTTTACTTTGTAGTTCTGTTTAAAAAGCTTGTGAGAGAGAGGACTGAGAGCTTGTAATCAAAGATTGAAGTGACAGCAATACAAGAGCAAGCCATCTTTTCTCCACTCGTGTTTTCGGTATGTTGCGCATGTTTATTCTTGCTTTGTTGTTTTCCATGAATAACTAAAAGGTTTTCTGGGCTAGCTATCTACTCTCTCTTGTTTTCTTCTCCTCTGTTTTTAAAAGAAAAAGTCCCGATGACTCATATGCATGCCTCCCTTATAAGCCTTTCTTTTTGAAAGTGTTCTTGAAGGCACATGAGGATGGGAATAGATAGTTGAATTCACTATTCTCTCTTGATCTTCTTGTGAATCATTTTTAATTCATTCTTGCTTCTTCGCGCTTTATGTTTTAACATCTGATTCCAACTCTTTCTTGAAGATAAAGAACTCAACCCCTCTACATCTTATGTGCTTTACTCAAAGCTCTCTAAAAGAATCAACCTTAAGTTTTGCAAATGAACTCGAGGGACTTAATATTTTAAGAGAAGAATGACAATTGAGTAGGAAGATAGTAAGCCCAGATTTGATTTCATATTATAAAACAACATCACAACTCTTAAAGCTTTTTACAAATCACTTTCTCCAAATCCTTTTCTGAAAGCTGAAATTTCTCTTTTTCATCTCTTTTCCTTCCATTCTCTTTTTCTAAAAAAAAAAAACTAACACACTTCTTTGTTTCTATTTACTTCACCGAAACGCTTCTATCGCATCCCTCCTCGTGGACTCGACCCGTTAGCCACAAGCTACACGGTACATTCTTAACTTCGTTGGTTGTTTCATTTGTTTTAGCAATCAGATGTGAAAATAATATTTTGTAGGATCTAAAAAATAGGCAACACAAACACTAAAAAGGAGATGAATAATGTTTATAAACTTTTAATAACAAAAATAAACTACTTGCAGGAAAGTAAAATGCACAGAATAAATCTCAAAAAAATGCAAACACATTTTGGAACTTGATTTTGATGATATATTTGTGAAGTCATTTCATTAGAGCTCTATCTTATAAGCTTATACAAGAGTCCTACATACTCATGACTTCCTAAGGATAATGGCTATGGTTGTGTATTGTAATGTTTTATTAAAATGTTAAAAGCCTTGAACGCACACGCACATCATAAGTCCTATTAGTCGACTTATACTCTTGATTAGTCGACTTATATCAACTATAGTCGACTTATTCCTAACTATAGTCGACTTAGTTTTGCTTCAGATACATATCAACTCTCTGTTTCTGTTCTGCATACCATGATTAGTCGACTTATACCTTCCCCTAGTCGACTAATAACAGTTGTAGTCGACTTATAACTACTACTGGTCGACTAAGTTCAGTTTTTAGAAACATGTCATTTGTATCAGCCATTCCTTAGCCGACTTGCCCCCTTTATAAGTCGACTACTCTAGGCAAAATCATTGACCTAGTCGACTAACCCTCTTCTCAAGTCAACTAATGGCAGTTTCTGACTGTTAGTCAGTTTTTGATTTCTGGTGTTTTATCCAACGTTTCAAAATTCAAATTCAAGTTAATAACTTTCCTAACTAACTATGGATTTCACCTATAAATAGGGATGTTGTCCTAGGCTAAAAAAACTAATTCATATCAATAGTTTTTCTGCCCAAAAAATCTATTCAAAAATCTGTTTTTCAGAAACTATTTCCACTTTCTGTTCTTCACACAAATTCCAATCCTTTAGTGAAGAATTCTGAGAGTCCACCTATAAGAGTCCTTGTTCACAATCACATATAGATTCAAGGCTTATAGGATTGATTGTAATTACTCAAAGAGAAAGATTGTACAAGAGCGTCTTCGGGTTGAAGAGAAGTTGTACAAGGTGTTATTGTCTTCTTAGTTGTAAGAAGAGTTGTATACATTTGGCAAAGGGGATTTGTCAAGTGGTGTACAAGGTGTTGATTTTGAGTGTACAAAATCAAGGATAAGAAAAATCTCAAGCGGGTGGCTTGGGGACTGGATATAGATCAAAAGGACCGAACTGTTGGCCCAAAGGCCTATCACTCTAGTTTTGATGATGATCAACTCATGTAGTTATAATACTAATGATCTTGTGTCTATTTAGTTTCAGATTTGTGATCAAGATCTTAGTAGGTGTGTGGCTTCAATAAAAGATTTAAAGTCAAGTTTTGGAGCTAACATGGTTTGATTCAAGAGCTTGTGCATCAAGACCACATCAAGTACTTAAGAGGAGTCTAGCTCTATGGATCGTGTTTGGACCAAGTCAAGAAGATGAGAAGACATCAAGTGAAGACTTCAAGATCAAGACTTGAGTCTAGGTTTGTTTTTATAAGATTTTGTTTTTAGATTAAAATGTAAAGGATAGAATAGTTGGTGGATTGCTCAAGTATACCATATACTCACACACTCTTGATTTAGATGAGTTTTCATAAAAGAATTTTTATTTTGGAAAAATACAAAAGAGTTTTCTTTTGAAAAATACCGTTTTGATTTTTGGTATTCCAAGTTACATGTATTTAACCAAAACCAGATTTAGAGCTTAATGCCAAAAACATAGATATTTCACCATGTTTGTGTAGTGGATCATATCCATACACTCTATGCTTTCAAAGTATTTAAAATATCTTATTTTTTTATTTGGAGAAGTTCTGGAAAAATAAGTTTGGAAAAATCAATTGGAAAAATACAGTTTTTGTTTTGAGCCAAATTTTCTAAGTTACAAAAATAGTTCAAATTATTTGTAACATGTCTTGATTTTGCTCAAACATGTTTGATTATCAAAGTATAATGTTAAAACTATTTTTGTAGATTTTTTATTATTTTATGGGATTTTATAGAGTCAAAAATAACCAAGTTTTTAATCCCAGAATTCCTGTCCTGGCTTCAGCGTCGACCGGGCCGGTCGACCAAAGCTTGAAGTCGGTCGACCGAGCCGGTCGACCGACGTGCACAGACGTGCACGCCAGCCTTTACTGGAGGGCCGGTCGACCGGGACGGTCGACCGCCAGAGAGCTCTGCTCTCTGGAAAGCCCCGGTCGACCGACAGAAAGATCTGCTCTCTATTCCAAGGTCTCGGTCGACCGACCGGTCGACCGCTGCCCCAACGGTCAGAAATCTAACCGTTGGCGGTCGACTGGGCGGTCGACCGTCAGACCAACCTGGCTCTAACGGCTAGTTTTTTCTAGCTCTATAAATTGGGGCTTTTGGGGGCTGTTTTCTACAAGATTTTCAAGTGAGATTTGAGCTAGTTTTTCTAACTCTATTAAGAAGTTTTCTCCACTTATTTGAGAGCAAATATTTCCAATCAAAAGGAAGTTTATCAAGAGTGTTTTTAAAGTGATTTCCTTGAGTTTTTCTCCACCATTTCAATCCTTGTTTTCTCACAAAATACTTGAGCCATCCATTGCTATATCTACCTATAGGGATTTGTTGCGAGAGGATTTTAGGTGATCAAAGAGTTGTGATCACCAAAGTTCCATCTTTGTACTTTGAGGAGGCGGACAAGTGTGTTCGCGGTGTTTCGAGTTTGTGTGTGGAATCGGTTTTTGAGGTGCGGCCTCGGCGAGCTTGTGGGCTTGCGATAAGTACGGGACTAGAGAGTCCAAGGAGTTCAAGTGTGAACTCGCCTTGTAGGTGTTGCGGCACCGAGTTATCTGGTGGGATCGATTTTAGTGAAAATCCTTCATAGTGTTGAAGGCGGGGACGTAGAGCAAGTGTGCTCGAACCTCGAAACAAATCTCCCGTATTTGTGATTGCTCACTCTCTATCTCTTACTCTTGTTTATATCTTGCATGCTTATATTGCTTTCATCTTTATATGCTTGATATATATTGTGAGCTTAATTGTTATATGCTTAGGGATTGTTTGCTAACACTTGTATTCAACCAAGAGAGCCAACGCGGCACCTCAGCTCTTATTTAGAGGAATCTTGAGGAGTTAGTCCAGAGCCCTTCACGGGAAATTCGGCTACACTCTTGTGTTATACTTGGTGTTTAGTTTAAATAGTTTTAGTTTGCATCATATAAGTTTTAATTCCGCATTACTGACCATTAGATTAGCTCATCACCTATTCACCCCCCCTCTAGGTGATTTACACGAACCAGGATAAATCACTTGTGTTTGAGTTTGATTTACTTTCTGTGATTTAATTTCCTTTTGTACAAGTTTATATTTAACGCTAATCATCCTTTGTTTAAGGTTGTGTTTGATCGGGAGAAAAACCGCACACAAAAAGTATATGTTTTAAAATTGATATTTAAAGTGTATGTGCTTTGGCTTCCTCGATACTTTCGTTATAGCATAGAGGCTAAAACGAGTCGAATCCCCAAGGACGGGAAGCGATAGAAGCTTTACCGGTTGATTCACGTGTGTGTTAAAAGTTCTTCAATATTTTAAAGAATGAAAAGAAAAGAAAACAAAGGATGAAAAGAGAAGTCCAGTGAAACACAAAGAAGTAAGAACATAGAAGATAAAATGTTTGTGGTTTTTGAAAGTATTTCTAAAACAAGTGAAAAGATATAAAAAAACTCATGGCTACTAACTACTAATGGCTCCACCAACATGCTAATCTCTTAGTGATAGTTGCCTCACATGTATCATTAGCCATCACTAGTCCTTGGTTCAAGAGCGTTACAAAGCATGGCTTATATGTTAACTTTCACATCCAAATTCAACCAACAAGTGCAAGCTACACTTAAATCATCAAAACCCAATGAGAGCAAGTATGAAATAAAGTAATGTTAGCTTGTTAGATATTTAGATGTTAGAGTGTTAGAATCCATCATCATGAGCCATCAATGACTCTTGCAAAAGCAAGGCCAACTAGAGGCTATTAGATTCATGTGGATTATCAAATAAGAAGTTAGACTAGTTAGTGTTAGTAGCTAGTTGCCATGAGAGAAAAGATTAGTTAAACATGTAAAGGAATTAAAGAAGAAAACAAAGATAAGTTAAGGAGTACCTTTCATAGATTGTCACCTTCTATTACAAGCACTCTTGCTTCCTCAGCATGTACCACTCTCTCCTATTACAAGATCTACAAGAAATGAAAAATACAAAGGAGGAAGAAGAAGAACATAACCTAAACTATCCTACACTATAAAATGGAGATGAAACTATCCTAAAACATTGCATATCTTGCTGAAGGAGAACCCTAGGGGCATTTATAGGCACTAGGGGAAAGGGGGCCAGGGACAAACCCGGCCCAAAGTACGGGCACGGCCGCGCCCGTACAGCCACGGAAACGCGGCCTAGGCCGCGTTTCTCGGCTCTTCTAGGGCCGTGCGCGTGACACTTCGGGCCGCGTGCTGTCCCGTCTGTCCCCTGTCGTTGCATGTCCCGGTTTCTAGAAATTAGCCCCTAGTTTTGATAAAACAACCCTCCAAAGTCAATGGCTAATCATTTAGGCTTTTAATCACCAATTAAATGGTGATTTAGGGTCTTCTTCTTTATTTCATGTCATGGACCTAGAAATATGCAAGAGAGGTGTTATTAATAGAATTTAATATTAAATAAATGTGAAGATGTGGTATGAAATATGCAGTTTTAGAGACTAATCACAACCCCACACTTATCTTTTGCTTATCCTGAGTAAAACAAAAAACTGAAGAAAATATTACACCACTTTCGCAGGTGACGCGATTGCACTGAGCATGTGCAACAAGCCTTAAACCTCTAATTTCCCCTAGAGGAGGAGTTTTGTCTCCTGAGGGTTTTCAGCGGACGACACCCATAAAATCCATAAAGAAAGAAATTAAATGTTAGTATTTTGAAAACACATTTTGAAAATAAAGAAAAGTGTTGAAGTATTTTTGTGAAAATATAAGTGATCTAAGGTCATAGGTTAACCAGAAATTATTCTTCCTTAAACTAACTCGAAATACAAAATCTTATTATAAATTAAATGTAAGAATTTACAATTGAATTGATTCTTTGATCTTTCATAAAACTCTTAGAAAAATATGCACTTTGTGAACAGTGAAGGTTTTTTTGAGATATCGACTCAAACTTTTATGCCATTAATTTTTGTATATTTATTTATATTTTTTTCTTTTTTTCTTTTTTTTTCTTCCTTTAGTTTTCTTAGACTTTCTTATTTACCCGGGTTATGAGCCTTTAGCCGGTGACTCCCAAACCAGATGATCTTAGGGCAACAGATGAGAAAACGTCCCTCAGACTTAAGGATTCGAGTAAACAAGGCCACAAAATTAAAGGGGATTATTTTATTTATGTCCACCATTTTAGGTGTGAATAATCATGTTTCTTGAGGCATAATTACCTAACTTCAATAAGTAATTTTTATTATCGTATATTTTTTTATGCCATTTTCAGTATTTATTTCAATCCCAAAAATTGTGTAAGTGTGAAGTGCATAAATCTAAGGCAAAAAATTTAAGATCAAATTATCTTTTCAATCTTACTTTCTTATCCTAAAATTTAAACAAGATCTATTATTTTGACTCAGTTTAAAATTTCATAATTTTAGGTCTTCCTAATTCCTAATCTTAATTTTCTTAAAAATAAATCAAAACTATTTCCCTTATGTTAAAAAGTTTTGTAAAAAGAAAAGAAAAGAGTTTTTATACACAAGAAAATTTTTAAAAATTCCTAAAAAAGAAGTGTAAAAGAAAGAAAATTTAAAACTAGCCCATGTTAGTAAACCCCCCCTCCCCCCACACTTATTTCATTCATTGTCCTCAATGTATCGTGAATGTGTATATACATGAAACAAATGGGAAGGAATGGAAATTTATCTCATGGTGGTGGCTCCGGTGGTGGTTTGATTGGGCCAAGCGTTGCTACCCAACCAAGATAATGTGAATCTTGAAGGAACCACCAATGACCTGTCTAATACGACCCAGTAAAAGAATGATTGAATGAATGGTCATATTAAAAAAATTATTCTCATCTAATTTCCAATTTCAAAAATAATTACTGAGTCATTTACTTCAACATTCTTGTCTAACAATGAAGTGTGATTTGGAAGATGATTGATTTGGACTCAAATAGAACAAGAGTAAAAAACCGATATCGACTCGGGATTTGACTCAGATCAAGTCGAGAGTCAATAATAAGAGTCAAAATTAGTTCAAAAATAGGGTCCAAATCAAAGAATTGATGTTCACACACTTTCCCCATTAATGAAGTGTGATCATAAAAGATTGATGATTCCATTTCACAGTATACTGGTACAGGATTCAATATTGACTCTGGAATAGAGAAAAAAATCTGGTAAAGATATCAGAGTCATTATTGAATCAAAACGTGAAATGAAATTACCAACTTGAGGTTCAGGATCACTTTAAAGCTCACGTTCAATTTCGGAAAAATGATAACTTGTCAAAATGTCAAGGTGATTTTCAAGATTTTGGGCAAGTTCAAATGGATGTAATGAAATTGAATCTTGATTTTCGTTCATGGAAGGAATGTGAATGGGTGAAATGATCGATTCAAGTTCAGGAATTATGGGAATCAAAACTGGCTCAAGAACGTTACATAGTTCAGTACACTACAGGAGTCGATATTGATTCAAGGATTGGACTCGAATCGCTAAATTGAAGCTCAGGTTCACATATATCTTCAAGTTCAATTTCAGGAAATGGATAACTTGCTAAACTATCAAGAGGTTAATGTTGGTCAATTTCAGGTTGCTATGATGAAATTGAAACTGGATTCCCAAAATGACATGATTCATAGGTCCAATCAGTAGAGTTAGGGATATAAGGATCGGTCAAAGGTTGACAAGAAAGACTTTCCTCGCTCTTA
Organism: Agave tequilana; assembly: GCA_038442645.1. Classification (NCBI taxonomy): domain Eukaryota; kingdom Viridiplantae; phylum Streptophyta; class Magnoliopsida; order Asparagales; family Asparagaceae; genus Agave; species Agave tequilana. The sequence continues at coordinate 296,319 of JAVJIF010003671.1, forward strand.
TTTATCAGTTCCTCATAAGTTAGTCGAACCTATTGATAGGCCGAGTAACAGAATTTGGATTTAGAATCATGTCTTCCATATTCTTTGCAATTGGTTCTTCTTGAAAAGGTGAGTATGGAAGTTGATTTCGGAAATTGTGGTGAAATTGTAAGTCCATCAGATTTTGTGATTGTAGCTCGGACTCACACAAGGGTTTCATATTCAAGTCCAGTATTGATGGTTGCTCATTTTAAATCGGTGAGACTGGAAAAGATGAGTAGGACTTTTGAAAATTTGGCTGAGATGATGAGTCTAACATATTTTGAAATAGTTGTAATTTTTCACAAAAGACTTCCAAACGCTCTTCTAGCTCAGATTTTTCTTCAATTGGATGTTCTAGGAAGAAGTATATGGAGTTTGATTTAGGAAGGATTGTGAATTGAGCAAAATTTATTGTTGGGACTCAAGAATGGCTTCCATACTCCTTTCCAAATTGGATTTTTCTTCGGTTGGTGGAACAAGAAAAGGAGGATATGGATTCAAATCTGGGAATGAAAATTGTGGACAAGGTGGTTGAAAATTTGACTCGGGGGAGGTGAATCCCCATTGACTCTGTGAAGAGTTGAAATTATTTTGAAAATTATGGTCATAAGATTGGGGGTACGGGTCATATTGACTCGGATAATCCCAACCTGGCATATATGGTTGGTTCATGTTTTACATAGCCGGGTTGGAGTTATCGAGTCAAATGAGGTCAGTATGAAATATGAATTCATGTTAGGATTGAAAAAATATTCTTGTTAAAATCCATATCAAAATTTATAAAAAAGAAAACAAACAAACAAACAAACAAACAAAGAAAAAGAAAATAAGCCTATGTTAGGGTTAACTTAGACTTAGATGACTCCAACTGGTTAGACTGTTCATGGAGGGTACATCATCGGAATCTGACCACGAGTTAATCGGCCAGGTAGGGGCAAGATCAGTGGGAGATATCCATGCAAGAGCAACGGGCCTAATTATGTCAAACCACTGTTCTTCGAGGTTTCGCCTCTCAAACTCCAACCTTAAACACCGATTTGACAAGAGTCAACTTCTAATTACTTTCTCCTTAGGTCAATCTCTTAAATGAGTCCGAGATGTCCCTAGGGACTAACGTCTAGCAAATTTTATTTAGTCTTGGGTTGTATGAGTTGGAAGGTGATTTTGGGCTAAGGGAGGGTAATGACTTCCCAACCTTATGTTGTATTGGGTTTTGCCCTTAAATTCAATTCGTGCAAGTGTGCAATATAGATAAGAATGAACATACAAATAGAGTAAATTACCCACGTGTTTGTCCTATACTATATGCTGCGCCATTTGTACACCTCCTATCAATATCACAACACAAGAACAAAATACAGTATATAGTGAAATGAAAATTGACACGTGCCTAGATGCAAATGTCTAAACCGTTTTAAAGCATCCAAGTTTTATATTTTAGTTCTTAGAATTATTATAGTGCACAGATAATATCAACAAAAATTAGCAACAGAATATAAGAATACACAAAAATTTACCCAACCACACAAGAACAAGTGTAGACTTCTGCAATGTTAAAACTTTAACTTGCACACCAAAAAACGAAGAAGAAAAGTTAACAAAAACGTGAAATCAAACTGTTCCCATCCCTGGTAACGGCGCCAAAATTTGATCGTGGGGGAAAACCGCGCACAAAAAGTATATGTTTTGAAATTGATATTTAAAGTGTGTATGTTTTAGCTTCCTCGATACTTCTGTTATAGCATAGAGGCTAAAACGATTCAAATCCACAAGGACGGGAGGCGATAGAAGATTTACCGGTTGATTCACGTGTGTGTTAAAAGTTCTTCAATGTTTGAAAGACTGAAAAGAAAAGAAAACAAAAGATGAAAAGAGAAGTCCGGTGAAACACAAAGAAGTGGGAACATAGAAGATAAGATGTTTTGTGGTTTTAAAATTTTTAAAACAAAGTGAAAAGATATAGAAAACTTATGGCTAATAACTACTAATGGCTCCACTAAAATGCTAACCTCTTAGTGATAGTTGCCTCACATGTATCATTGGCCATCACTAGTCCTTGGTTCAAGAGCGTTAAAAAGCATGGCTCATATGTTAACTTTCACATCCAAATTCAACCAACAAGTGCAAGCTATACTTAAATCATCAAAACCCAATGAGAGCAAGTATGAAATAAAGTAATATTAGCTTGTTAGAGATTTAGATGTTAGAGTGTTAGAATCTATCATCATGAGCCATCAATGGCTCTTGCAAGACATGTAGATTATCCAATAAGAAGTTAGACTAGTTAGTGGTTAGTAATTTGTTGCCATGAGAGAAAAGATTAGTTAAATATGTAAAAGGAGTTAGAGAAGAAAAGAAAGATAAGTTAAGAGAGCACCTTTCATAAATTGTTACCTTCTATTACAAACACTCTTACTTCCTCACCATGTACCACTCTCTCTCCTATTACAAGATCTACAAGAAATGAAAAAAGGAGAAAGAAGAAGAACACTAACCTAAATTATCCTAAACTACAAAATGGAGATGAAACTACCCTAAAATATTGCATATCTTGCTGAAGGAGAACCTCAAGAGTATTTATAGGCACCAGGGGAAAGGGAGGCCAGGGGACAAGCCTAGCCCAAAGTACGGGCACGGCCGCGCCGTACGGCCGGAGAAACGCGGCCTAGACCGCGTTTCTGCGGCTACGCTTTAGGCCACGTGTTGTCCCGTCTGTCCCCTGTCGGTTGCATATCCCGATTTCTGAAAATTAGCCCCGGTTTGATAAAATAGCCCTGCAAAGTCAATGGCTATTCATGTAGGCTTTTAATCACCAATTAAATGGTGATTTAGGGCTTCTTCTTCATTTTATGCCATGGACTTAGAAACATACAAGAGAGGTATTATTAGCAGAATTTAATATTAAATAAATGTGAATATGTGGTATGAATATGCAGTTTTAGAGACTAATCAGTGTTGACGCAATTTTTAGATCCTACAATTGATATCAAAGCCCTACATACCAAGTCAACAACTTACAAGGATGACAACGGAGTTTTCTTCATCACAATTCAGAGAAGGACATTGTACACAACGTCCACCACTATTTGATGGATCCAATTACAGCTATTGGAAGTGTAAAATGAAGATTTACTTGCAATCGCTCAACTATGAACTATGGAATATAGTAGAAGCATCGTACACCAAGCCGACAACCAAATGCACTGCTTGGAGTGATGATCAAAAGAAGAATGCGAATCTTGATGCCAAAGCGATGAATGCGTTATTCTATGCCTTAACCAAAGAAGAATTCAATCGTATGTCAACAGTGACATATGCAAATCAAATATGGCACATACTACAGGTAACACATGAAGGTACAAATATGGTTAAAGAATCTAAAATTTCTGTTCTTGTTCACAGGTTCGAACTCTTCAAGATGATGGAGAACGAAACAATTTCAGAAATGATAACAAGGTTCACTGACATAACAAATTCCTTAGCATCACTTGGAAAGGAATACACCCAAGTCAAAAAAGTTCGTAAGATCCTTTGTGCACTCACATCAAATTAGGAGAAGAAGACAACTGCAATTGAAGAAGCAAATGATCTCTCCACTATGTCATTAGAAAACCTTATTGGCAATTTAATGACATAAGAAGTACAACTGGAAGATAGAAAGAAGGATGAACAATAACCTTTCTCAAAAGAAGAAAGAACTTGCCTTCCATGCATCCTCAGATGCGGACAATTCAGATGACGATGAAGAGGAGATGGCAATGCTCTCAAGAAAATTCAGAAAATTCTTGAAGTAAGGTAAGTTTAATCCTATATGTTTTAATTGTAATAAAACAGATCATATGAAGAAGGATTGCCCATTGCTCAAAAATAAAGAAAAATTCAAGAGCAAAAAGTTCAAAAAGAAGAAAGATTATCAAGCCTCATGGGATAATAGTGATTCCTCTTTCTCTAACAAAGAAGAAGATACTGAACATGCCAACATTTATTTCATGGCTCAAAAAGAAGATGAGGTACAATATACTGAACTCTTAGATGCATTTCAAGAATTATATAATGATCTTAAGAATGAAAAAATAAAGAATAAAGTTTTATCAAAGGAAAATAAAAAACTTATCAAAGAAAATTCATGCTATGTTTCTCAAATTTCTTCTATAAATTCTCAAAAAGAAAATATAATGCTTAAAAAAGAAACTAAGTCTTTAAATGAATGAATTTCTGTTTTAGATAAAGACATGTCAAGTTTCAAAAATATGAAGAGATTTTGAAAAATGTGACTAAATTTAATCAAGGAAGAGAAAAGTTAAATGATTTATTATCATATTAAAAGATGTCACATAATCATTATGATCTTGGATTCTTAGATCAGAGTGGAAAATCTACACATGTTAATGAAAAGAATTATAATCCATATAATTCTTTTGTGAAAAGAAATACTGACATTATTTTAAAAAGAATTAAGAACAAGTACATATGGATTCCTAAAAACTTAAGCATTTTTTATAAAAATACTTATATTGCATCATACATATATTCTATATGTAATTCATGCAATTAGGTGTATACTAATAAATAGAAACCAAATTCAAATTGGATTTGGATTTATAAAGGTTAATGCTTTGATCTTATAATGATTGATACCATTCTAATGTTTATCTTTCAAGTACCGTATAAAAAATTTGATAGAAAAATATTTCAAACATTTATCATATATATATATATATATATATATATATATATTTGTTATGATATATTTTTTGCAGGGGAGAACACATGTTTTTCCATATCTGTTATAACCTTTGAGACTTGATTTTGATGATACATTTGTGAAGCCATTTCATTGGAGCTCTATCTCACAAGCTTATACAAGAGTCCTACATGCTCAAGACTTCCCAAGGATAATGGTTATGGATGTGTATTTTAATATTTATTAGAATGTTAAAGTCTTGAACACACACACATCATAAGTCCTATTAGTCGACTTATACTCTTGATTAGTCGACTTATGTCAACTATAGTCGACTTACTTCTAACTATAGTCGACTTAGTTTTGCTTCAGATACATATCAACTCTCTGTTTCTGTTCTGCATACCATGATTAGTCAACTTATTCTTTTCCCTTATCGACTAATAACAGTTATAGTCGACTTATGACTACTGCTAGTCGATTAAGTTCAGTTTCCAGAAACATGTCATTTGTATCAGCTATTCCTTAGTCGACTTGCCCCCTTTATAAGTCGACTACTCTAAGCAAAAATCATTACTCTAGTCGACTAACCCTCTTCCTCAAGTCAACTAATGGCAGTTTCTGACTCTTAGTCAGTTTCTAATTTCTGGTGTTTTATCCAACGTTTCAAAATTTAAATTCAAGTTAATAACTTTCCTAACTAACTATAGATTTCACCTATAAATAGGGATATTGTCCTAGGCTAAAAACACCAATTCATATCAATAGTCTTCTGCCCAAAAACTCTGTTCAAAAATCTGTTTTTCAGAAAACTATTTTCACTTTCTATTCTTCACACAAATTCTAATCCTTTAGTGAAGATTCTGAGAGTCCACCTATAAGAGTCCTTGTTCACGATCACATACAGATTCAAGGCTTATAAGATGATTGTAATCACTCAAAGAGAAAGATTATACAATAGCGTCTTCGGGTGAAGAGAAGTTGTACAAGGTGTTGTTCTCTTCTTGGTTGTAAGAAGAGTTGTATACATTTGGTAAAGGGGATTTGTAAAGTGGTGTACAAGATGTTGATTTTGGGTGTACAAAATCAAGGATAAGGAAAATCTCAAACGGGTAGCTTGGGGACTGGATATAGGTCAAGAGAACCGAATCAGGATAAATCACTTGTGTTTACGTTTGATTTACTTTCTGTGATTTAATTTTCTTTTGTGTAAGTTTATATTTTACGCTAGTCATCCTTTGTTTGAGTGTTGTGTTGACGTAATATTTAGATCCTACAACACAAATACGAGAAATTTTATCCTGATTCGGTTCTTGTGACCCACATTCAATTACCAAGCACCCCGCTTAAGATTTTTTTATCCTAATTTTGATACACCCTAAAATCAACTCCTGCACACCACTTGACAAAACACCTTTCATCAAACCTGTACAACTCTTTTTTACACCAAGAAGACACTTTCTTTGATTGATTACAATGTTGTCTATAAGCCTTGAAACTTATATGTTATTGTGAACAAGGTATCTTATAGGAAGGCTCTCAGAATTCTTCGTAAGGGATTTAGAATTGTGTGAAGAACAGAAAGTAGAAATAGTTTTCTGAAAAACAGAACTTTTTAACAGAGTTTTTGGACAGAAAACTAATGATTTGGATTGGTGAATTCATCCAAGGACAACATCCCTATTTTCAGGTGAAATTAATGGTCAGTTAGGGAAGTTAATAACTCAAATTTGAAAATCAAAACGTTGAATAAAACACCAGAATATCAAAAACTGAATAACAGTCAGAAACTGAACTTAGTCGACTAGTATAAGAAATTTGTCCTAGGTTAGCTGACTATATAAGAGGATAAAGACCAAGTCGACTATATTAATCTGACACAGATTGATAGGTCTATGAAAACTAAAACTAATCGACTATATAAGAGGATTAGTCGCTAATTTTGATTATAGTTAAAAAATAGAGAATAGATACTTTTCTGTGAAAATACTTAGTCGACTATAGGATATGTTAGTAGACTATAGAAGGGGATAAGTCGACTATAAGACTATTTTGTGTGTGTGATCAAGGTTTTTAATAATTTCTAAAAATACACAAAAATAGTAATATCCTTGTATCATTTTAAGCTACCAGAACTCAGAACTAGCTCTTTAGATTGAGCTCCAATGTACCTACATCACAATTGTTATCATCAAAATCTAAGTTCCAACATTCTCTCCCTTTTTGATGATGACAAGCTGTGTGAATAAAACCCCCCTACAGAGAAACTCCCCTTGCAGAGAACAGATATAACATATACATACATACATACATACATACATACATACATACATACATATATATATATATAAAACAAGAGTTCTCCCCTGCATAAAATACATCATGACAACATATATGATATATTATATTTTGCAATACCAAGTGTTTGGAATAACAGCTATCAAGTATCCACTTTTCTTTATAAGGTACCTATTAGATAAAATATTTTATATTGTACCTTTCATGACAGGGTCTGAAAAAGATTAGTCTTTAGAAATTCAAACCCAATTTAAATTTGGTGTCCATCTGTTAGTGTAAACATAATTACAAGAATTACAAACTTGATGTATATATGATATAATATAGGCATTTTTATCCACAATATCTAGATTTTTAGGAATCCATATATATTTATACCGAGATCTTTTTGAAACAGTATTATTGTTTTTCTTAACAAAAGAATTATATGTAACATAATTATTCTTTTTGTAAATATGTGTAGGTTTTTCAAATTTATCTCTTGAAAATCCAAGACCAAAACAATTATTTGAAATCTTTTGATAAGACAATAAATCATTTAGATTTTCTTTTCTCTTACTAAATGTTGTCACATTTTTCAAAATTTCTTCATATTTAATTTTGAAACTTGTCATTCCTTTATCTAAAATAGAAATTCTAGAATTAAAGAAACAGTTTCTCTTTTAAGCAAAGCATTCTTTTTAAGAAATTCTGATTATATTTTTTTAAAGATGAAATAACTTTTTCAAAATCTGATTTTTGAGAATTTAAGGTAGACATTGAGAAATATGAAGTGAATTTTCTTTGTTGAGTCTTTCATTTTCTTTTGTTAAAACTTTATTTTTAATCTCTTCACTTTTAAAATCATCATATAGTTCATTAAATGCATCCAATAATTCAGCATACTTTATACCTCATCTTATCATAAAACAAACATTAGCAGTTTTAGTGGCTTCTTCTTCATCAGAGGAAGATGAATCACTATTCTCCTAAGTTTCCTACTAATCTTTCTTCTTTTTGTTGAATTTGTTGAAAGTCTTGAAGTTCCTTTTGTATTTTAGTAATGGGTAATCCTTCTTTATATGACGTGGTTTATTACACTTAAAACTAAGAGGATTAAACTTATCTTGTTTTAAGAACTTCCTGAATTTTCTTGAGATCATCACCATTTCCTCTTCATTATCGTCTGAATTGTCCAAATCTGAGGATGTATAAAAGGAAAGTACTTTCTTCTTAGATTAAAGTTGTTGTTCATCCTTCTTCCTATCTTCAAGTTGAACTTCATATGCCATTAAATTACCAATAAGAATTTCTAATGACATTGTTGAGAGGTCATTTGCTTTTTCTATTGCAGTAGTTTCTTCTATCAATCTGATGTGAATGCACGGAGAACCTTTCTAACTTTTTCAACTTGAGTGTATTCCTTTCCAAGGGCTACTAAGAAATTTGTAGCGTCAGTGAACCTTGTAACCATTTCTGCCATGGTTTCACTCTCCATTTTGAAAAGTTCAAACTGTGAATAAGAACAGAGATTTTAGATTCTTTAACTTTATTGGTACCTTCATGTGTTATCTGTGAAATCTGCCATATTTTATTTGCAGATCTGGTCGTTGGCACACGATTGAATTCTTCTTTGTTCAAGACACATAAAAGCGTGTTCATTGCTTTGGCATCAAGATTGATAGACTTCTTTTGTTCTTTACTTCAAACATTATAATTGGTGGTAGGCTTGGTGTATATTGCTTCCACAATGTTCCACAGTTTGCAAGTAGATCTTCATTTTATACTTTCAGTAATTGTAGTTTGATCCATCAAATAACAGTAGACGTTGTGTAGAATTTCCTTCCTTGAATTGTGATGAAGGAAATGAAAATACACCTAGAGGGGGTGAATAGGTGTATGGCTCATCTAATGAAAAATGATACGGAATTAAAAACTAATTGCAACACACTAAGTTTAACCAAAGAGTGTAGCCGAACTCCCCGTGATGGGCTCTGTACTATCTCCTTTAAATTCCTCTAAATAAGAGTTGGGGTGCTATATGAAGCTCTATTGGTTCAACACTAGTGAGGCACACAATCAATACCAAACATATATATGATATGAGCAATATGAATCAATGCAAGATAAGAGAGAGAGTTTAGAGATAGTGGATCAATCGCAAACACCGAGATATGTTTCAAGGTTCAAGCCACTACTCTACATCCCTGCCTTCACACAGAATGATTTCCACTATACGTCCATACAGGACCTCCCACATAGGTAACCTCCACTGAGGATTTGACAAATACAAATTAGGAGTACACGACTCCTCTCTCCAACAAAACAACCTCTACACAAGAGGCTAGGTTTAACAACAATCACATCACACAAGAGGGATAAGGCACTAAGTCAAACAATAATTACCTATTTACTAAGAGGACAAGGCACAAAGCCAAACCAACCACAACACCTATTTACAAGAGGGAGAACCACAAACCCAAATCACAATCTCAGTTACCTTTACATAAGAGAGATTAACACAACTCAAAGCAAACAAGATTACAACACTTGGTGGTCTCAATAAACCACAAACCAATTTTCCTCACAAAACAAGATCCTATAGATAGGATAGATATGATAGCTCAAGTATGAGAAAAATAAGGTGTTTGGAAAATAAATCACAAAGAAAATACTTGAGAAAAATCTAGATAAAGATAGAAATGAAGATCAAAACCAATATCCCAAATACTCTAGTTTTCTTTGATTTTTTCAATCCTTGAAAACAAATAAAGATAAATCTTTTAACTACAAAAACTCTTTTAAACTCTTGCTAAAAACACTTGAAAGATAGAAAATTTTCTCTTCAAAAATTCTTGTTGAAAACAGCCCAAAAGATGGGTATTTATAACCCTCTCAAAATTCTGCCCGTTGGCAGCAGGAAGGGCAGAAATGCCCTTCCGGTCGACTGCCGGTCGACCGGCCAACGGTCATTTTTCTGACCGTTGAGGCTCCGATCAACCGCCCGGTCGACCGGCCAGCACCCGAGAGTTGAGTGCTTTCAGTTGGTCGACCGCGCAGTCGACCCACCTTTTAGGCTGGCCATGTGCACGTTTTCGTGCACATCAGTCGACCGACTCCTGGTCCGGTCGACCGTCCGGTCGACCGCCAGTGTATCTGGCTAGGAAATTATAAGTCTGAAAACTTGGTTAATTTAATACCAATTAAATCCCATAAAATCCCATATATTTCACAAAAATAAGTTCTTGTAAGATATTTGAAGAACAAATATATGTGACTGAAAATCAACACATATTACAAACTATTTGAAGCAATTTTGCGATATAGAAATTAGACTTAAACACAAAATCGGTATTTTCCAAAAACCAAAATTTGAAATGGAAATCCGATTTTTTCCAAACTTGTATAAATACGAAAACATGATATTTAAATTCTTTTGAAGCATAGAGTGTATGGATAGAATTCAATGCACATGTAAAGTGTACATCTATATTTTTGACATGAAATCCCAAATAGATTAAACTGAAAACCAAACTATTGAAACTTTTGTGTTGGTGTGTGTGTGTAAACTTGAGCATATCAATACTATCTACCTTTACACAAGATCTAAAACACAATCTTATATTAAACAAACTGAGCTCTTCTTGTAGAACTCCTTCTCCAAGCTGACTCGACCGAAACATGATCCGAAGAGCTTGACTCCAACCGAGTGCTAAATGCAATCTTGACGTGTGAGCTCTTGAATCAACATGAGATAACTCTAAAACTCCTTTGTTGAAGCCTAACACATACTAAATCTTAATCAATAACTGAAACTATATAAACACAAGATATTAGTAAACTATAACTATATGAGTTAATCATCATCAAAATAGAGCGATGGGCCTTTGGGCCAACAATCCCCCTTTTGATAATGAGAAAATCATGGAGTTATATATGCATGGATTAAAGTTAAGCTTCATAGAAGCTCCCCTTAACTCATGCATAGTAATAAACAATAAGGATATTCAATGAAGTGTATAAACCAAATCAAACATATATGCATAAATTCACAAATTCTTTTTCTCCCTTTTTGCATAAACGAGGAAATAAACATGCATAAATAAACATGCATATATAAACTCTCCAAATACTTCTCCCCCTTTTTGTCAATTCATCAACAAAGTGGCGAAGAAAAAAAGCAATAAAGATATATATGCGATACACATTCATGAAGAGGAGAGACGTGAAGTTAATCCCCCTGCATACATGCATTACATAAAAAGAGAGGACTAGACCCTAACCACATAAAGCATAATATACAATGTATAAGTGGAGATGTAAAGCTCCCCCTACACACGTGTATCACATAAAGAAGAGAGGTCAAACTCCTCAATGTGCCCAATATGAATCTATATATAGAGAGAAGATGTTAAGCTCCCCTTGCATATAAGCAATGCATATTAAAACATATTGAAATCACTATAAGACAACTTTATGAATTTTTTTGTAGTCAACAAAATAAATTTTGATATTAATGAAATTAAATTGTAGATACCAATTGAAAAATGTAGTTGACAAAAAACAAATGTTGGTACCACTTGTAACTAAATAAAATTTTTAAGATACCAATAGAAGATTTTTGGTACCAATGAAATAAAACATTGTAAGTTTGATACCAATTGAAATCAAATTGTACCAATTGAAAATATATAGTAAATTTTTGATATCAATGAAAGTGAAACCAAATTCTGGTTAAACACAACTCATTTGCAATAAATATACAAATGAGAATAATACCAATTAAGATTATGATGCCAATATTAAAAATGTTAGCATATGTCAAAACAAAGTATTTTTCATCATAAAGAGTGAGAGTAAGATACCAATTGAAAATAAAATCGATTTTCTAGATAAAACACGAATTTTTTTCCCTTTATGAAATGTAATAAAAATAATGCATAAGCTTGTATAAGATACCAACTGAAACATAATATGTCATTATAGACTAAATCAAGATTAGTAAGAAATAATTTGTGCTTTAAGATATAAAGATGTTGTAGGCACATAGAATCATATATATATATAATATATATATCTATATATATATATATATTATGAAAATGAATATACCAATTGAAATTGATACTAATTAAAATTTTAAAGCATACATATATAAAACACAAATAAGAGTATACAAATATAAAAATCCTTGAAGATCAAGTGTATAAATCATACCTACCACCCTATTCATGTACATGTTTAAATAGAATTTCAATTTTGAGCATATAAGGCATGGTCGCCCATCCAACCGCCGTTCGATCGTAGGGTTTTCAAAAATCATGATTTGAAAATATTTTAGCATAATTTGAAAACTCTACCAATTGAAGAATAAAAACTAGTTTAAAAATAATTTTTGAAACTAGTACGAAATCCTTCAAGTAAGGAATAAAACATGAATAAATCTAGAAAATATGAAAATCACACGATCATCGACACTCAAATGGCAATAAAGCTCATATAACCTCATGAAACAAAAAATTATCAGTAAAAACCAAACATAGAGTATAAAAATCATGTAATCAACAACCTCATGGAAATAGGCAATGAAGCTCATATAAAATTCCTTTATAAACATGAAAAACATGAAAATTTAATTTTTATCAAAATAATACACACTTCCAGGCATATGTTATTTTGTCTAAACTAGAAGTATACATACATATCCAAACATAAATTAGTCCACAAAAGTATATTGCATGAAGGCAAGTGGCTCTAAGATATACATGTATATCTAATAGTTTTAGACAAAATTAACATATACATGAAGTTAAAAATATTTTTATGAAAACATGTACGAAAATAGGGAATACAAGTTAAAATGCAAGAATCATCAAAATTAGGCTATACAAGTACATCTAATAGGTACAAATGAGTAACATAGAACAAACATAAAATAATCAAATGTGGCTCACTAGTTGTACAAGTATAAACACAAGTTTTAATGAAAATCACATCTAAACAAGTAATCAAAATATGAAGCACAAAACCATAAACAAACATGATCATTAAGGTAAATGCACGTGTTTTAGAACTATGATATACATAGTAGCTAAACAAAAGTGAGAATACAAAATAATGGTTCATATAAACATGGGTGTATCTCAAAAGACTATCTAAGTATATCACATGTCTAATTTACATTGCATTTAATGTAATGAACATGGAAAAATCAAAACATGCTAAAAATCAATAATATGAGAGCATGTAAACTTAATGGGAGTTAGAGATAGTTACCAAAACCAATAGGGCTAATCTCTAGATCTTCAAACCATGGTGGTCTTTTCACCAAACTTTTCTTGAAAGTGATGCATCCAAAAGTTTCACCATTTAGCTCGGAACGCATCTACCATCAAGGCACCAACACCCTCACGTCAAGCGAAAGACCACACCTACATCAAATATAATAGGATTGATTTTTGGTACCCATACCTTATTGGGTCCATGAAAGTTAGCACCTTTCTTAACCCAAATAAATTTATTTGCAAAATTTGAATCATGTATTCTATCATAACAAAACTTTGCAAGGTGGCCCTTACGTCCATAATGTGTACAAGTATACACATGAGCATATATGAAATCATGTGTGTGAGCATGATGAGCATATGTATGTCGTGGTTTGTGCATGCATATGAGGAGCATGTTTCTTGCAACATATGAATTCCAAACGTGTGTGGTTCATGGCACATTGGCTCAAAGTGGAGCCCAAACAATCAACACTTTTCTTCAACATACATATATCATTTTTAATGAAGACAAAGTGGAGCATGCAACATGTTTATCACTAACAGAAGAAGCAATAGGAACATGACAAACATGAGAAGATAAATCATATTTCAAAGATTTATTTTCATTTGAAACAACTTCCAATTCTTTTGAAATTAAAGCAATTTTATTTTTCAAAGATTCATTCTCTTTTAAAACAAAATCAAGTTTTGGAGATAGAATTTTATTTTTCTTCAAAACATCATCACAATTATTTTTACTTTTTAAATTTGTTTTCATTTAGAGCAAGATTAAGTTGAAAAGTTGAAATTTCAAGGAATCTCTTTCACTTGAAATCTCATCCATCTCTTGCAAAACAAATCGAACACAAATCCTTGTTTTTTTATTAATTTAAAGCTTTTCTTTTTCAAAACTTGGTACTTTTCTAGCAAGTTTTCATAAACTATGGAAAACTCTTCATTAATGCATCGGCAATACTATCATGATCATCATTAGAAGAGCTAGCACAATCATCTAATTGAGTATCCGAGTTTACCTCAAGGGTCATTCCCTTTGACCATGTAGCAAGCATCATCGGACTCATATTCACTAGATTCTTTCTCCACAAATTTTATCATTTGAAGCTCGGGAGATGTCAAAGTATTCCACACTGTAAAAGCGGAATCATAGTGAGAAACAATAGACAAGTAATCTTTGCTTAATGTTTTCTTTAATGCATTTAGGGCTTGTGCATTGACCTCAATGTACTTGTCATTATCAAGATAAGATTTCTTGATAGTGGCAAGGTAAACATACATTCCTAGGATTTTAAATAGGCACTCATTCTAAGTTTCCATATATCGATGTTAGAAACATCAAACATGGGAGGGGTCATGAATCTATGAGTGTATAAACTATATGTGTGCAAATGCAAATCTAGATTAGCTAGCCAAGATCTCACTCCTAGGTGGTTAAACCTAACATCAGGAGCGTAGGCTCTGATACCAATTGAAAATACACTTAGAGGGGTGAATAGATATATGACTAATCTAATGACAAATGATGTGGAATTAAAAACTAATTGCAACACACTAAGTGTAACCAAAGAGTGTAGCTGAATTCCTGGTGACGGGCTCTGGACTATCTCCTCTAAATTCTTCTAAATAAGAGTTGAAGTGCTATATGAAACTCTCTTGGTTCAACACTAGTGAGGCACACAATCAATACCAAGCATATGTATGATATGAGCAATATGAATCAATGCAAGATAAGAGAGAGTTTAGAGATAGTGGATCAATCACAAACACCGAGATATGTTTCGAGATTCGAGCCACTCTCTACGTCCCCACCTTCACACAGAAGAATTTTCACTATACATCCACACAGCACCTCCCACACAGGGAACCACCACTGAGAATTTGGCAAATACAAACTAGGAGTACATGACTTCTCTCTCCAACAAAACACCTCTTATGTAGAGGCTAGGCACAACAACAATCACCACACACAATAGGGATAAGGCACTAAACCAAACAACAATCACCTCTTCACTAAGAGGGATAAGGCACAAAGCAAAACCAACCACAATCACCTCTTTACAAGAGGGATAACGACAAACCCAAATTACAATCTCAATCACCTTTACACAAGAGGGATGAACACAACTCAAAGCAAAGAAGATTACAATACTTAGTGGTCTCAATAAATCACAAACCAATTTTTCTCACAAAACAAGATCCTATAGATAGGATAGATATGATAGCTCAAGTGTAAGAAAAACAAGGTGTTTGGAAAACAAATCACAAAGAACATACTTGAAAATGCTAGATAAAATAGAAATGAAGATCAAAACCAATATCCCAATACTCTATTTTTCTTTAATTTTTCCAACCCTTGAAAACCAATAAAGAAAATTTTTTAACCACAAAAACTCTTTTAAACTCTTACTGAAAAACACTTGAAACATAGGAAATTTTCTCTTCAAAAATTCTTATTGAAAACAGCCCAAGAGATGGGTATTTATAACCCTCTCAAAATTCTGCCCGTTGGCAATAGGAAAGGGAGAAATGCCCTTCCGGTCGACCACCTGGTCGACCGGCCAACGGTCATTTTTCTGACCGTTGAGCCTCCGGTCGACCGCCCGGTCTACCGACCAGCACCCGAGAGTTCGGCGCTTTTAGTCGGTCGACCGCGCGGTCGACCCACCTTTTAGGCTGGCCATGTGCACATTTACGTGCACATCGACCGATGTCTAGTCGACCGACTCCTAGTCCGGTCGACCGCCCGTGTGTATGGCTCGGAAATATAGGGCTAAAAACTTGGTTAATTTAATACCAATTAAATCCCATAAATTACATAAATTCTGCAAAATAAGTTCTTGTAAGATATCTGAAGAACAAATATATGTGACTAAAAATCAACACATATTACAAACTATTTGAACCATTTTTGTGATATAAATTAGGGTTAAACACAAAATCGGTATTTTCCAAAAACCAAACTTTGAAATGGAAATCTTTTTTTCCCAAACTTGTATAAATACAAAAACACGATATTTAAACTCTTTTGAAGTATAGAGTGTATGGATAGAATCCGTACACATGTAAAGTGTATATCTATGTTTTGACATGAAACCCGAAGTAGGTTAAACCGAAAACCAAACATATTAAAACTTTGTGTGTGTGAACTTGAGCATATCAACACTATCTATCTTTACACAAAATCTAAACACAATCTTATACTAAACAAACCGAGGTCTTCTTATAGAACTCCTTCTCCAAGCCGACTCGATCCAAACACGATCCGAAGAGTTTGACTCCAACCGAGTACTAGATGAGATCTTGACGCGCAAGCTCTTGAATCAATATGAGATAGCTCCAAAACTTCTTTGTTGAAGCTAAAACCTACTAATATCTTAGTCAACAACTGAAACTATATAAACACAAAGATTATTAGTAAACTATAACTACATGAGTTAATCATCATCAAAACTAGAGCGATGGCCTTTGGGCCAACAGGAAATTTCATTCCCATCCTTGAACACGGCTCTGATAACAAATGTAGGATCTAAAAAACAAGGCAACACAAACATTAAAAGGAGATGAATTGTGTTTATAAATTTTTAATATAAAAAGTAAACTACTTGCAGGAAAGTAAAATGCACAGAATAAATCTCAGCAAAATGCAAACGCAAACACTAGAGATTTTATCCTGGTTCGGTCCTTGTAACCTACGTCCAGTCCCCAAGTAACCCGCTTGAGATTTTTTTTATCCTGATTTTAATTCACCCCAAAATCAACTCTTGTACACCACTTGACAAAACACCATTAGTCAAATCTGTACAACTCTTCTTTACTCCAAGAAGACACTTTCTTTGATTGATTATAATGTAGCCTATAAGCCTTAAACATGTATGTGATTGTGAACAAGGTATCTTATAGGAGGACTCTCAGAATTCTTCACAAGGGATTTAGAATTGTGTGAGAAGAGAAAGTAGAGAATAGTTTTTTGAAAAACAGAACTTTTTAACAGAGTTTTTAGATAGAAAACTAGTGATTTGAATTAGTGAATTCATCCAAGGACAACATCTCTATTTAGAGGTGAAATCAATGGTCAGTTAGGAAAGGTATCAATTCAAATTTGAAAATTAAAACTGTTGACACTTAAAAAGACAAGATTCTCATTGGTCCGAACGATGTCTAAACTTGTTGACATTTACAAAAGACAAGGGACAGACAAGCTGAAGACCAGTTTCCACCCACCTCCAAGGGACAAGGAAGTAGCTCGGACTCCACTGATCCAGCAAGCAGAACAGTGAACCCGGATTGTTTCTAAACAGACCTCAGCAGGTCTAAGATGCTAGCATTTAGCATTACATTAGCCCAAGGAGATAGCCTCGTTTGAGAGGCTAGCATCATCCAGAGCATCGCCAGGAAGCTAACTGATAGCTTCGCCGAAAAGCCTCTTTTCGGACCACGCCAAGAGTTACCTCTAGCTCCGCTATGAGCTTCAAAGCGCAGCTCCATTGTCAACCTTTGACCAATCAAATCTCCTGATGAGATCGGATCCAATCTGATCAAATCCAATTAGGATTCAAATATGGCAGGTGATTGCCGCAATCTCTTGACTCCTTGGAAACGAGTAAGAGGATCAGAGAAAATCCTCCAACGATATGGAAAGGATCGAAACAAATAGGAAAGATCAACCGACTTGCCATTTTCTAGCTCCGCAGAAGCTATCCTAGCCTCGCAGCAAGGCTACTTTCCAGATTCAAACAGATTCGGTTCAATCTGTTTCCATATCTTCAAGGGGACGACTATACCCTTGCTCTCCCTATAAATAGCCCGCCAGGGGCACAAGGGGAGGGGGCTTCCAGAGATCGGCGATCAATCAAAGTGGGCTTCTGCTCCCAAATCAATCCTCTGCTGATCAGGAGAATCGGACTTCTTCATAACGCACCGTGTGTTCTCTAATTCAGAGATCTTTCAAGAGAAATACTTCTCCTTTCAGGGTGACGATACCCTAGCAACCTCTTTTCCTCAAGGAATCTCCGGAACCAGGCGAGAAGAATTCCTCACAGAAGGCGATTTTGAGAAGTAGCAAGAGGGTTCTACCAATCTTCTGTTCTCTGATTCCCGGAACCAGGCGAGAAGGGAATCTTATCGCTCGCATCGTCAAAGGGACAAAGTGGTCGCGCGCTGACCAGACTCCTATCGGCACATTTTCCCAGAATCTCTGAGGAGATCTACTTGTAATCTTTTTTTAAGAATACTTGTAATTTAGCTCCTCAAACTCTTTTTTTTTTTGTAAGTTTTCCCCTTTTGCAAACATAAAGAAAACAAGATGGCGACTCCGCTGGGGAAAGTATTCTCCTCTACTGAGAATCAAGTGTCGCAATGCGACGATCAGACCTTCGGGTCTATCTCTGAATTCAACAAAGTCGGCGCAGCCAGAGCTTCTCTGGCTAAATCTTCAAGGAAAGTCTCTGCGGAGACTGAAAAGGTTCCCTGCAAACCTGCTGTGGTGCTCTGGCGCAACAAGGAAGCATGCCCGCAGACCGAGCCCTGCACTCTTGAGAACTTGGTCATCCAGATCGACCAAGGAAGATTTGAAGAAGTCCTCTCTGGGGGTGACCTGACGCTTCGAGCACGGAAGCACAGGAAGGTCTTCACGACAAAGGTTTCAAATCAGAAACCAGAGGCAGAATTTTGCCAACACCCCACAGCCCCGCGTGTGGCTATTCAGGTTCCTCGTGAACCTAAGCATCTTCCGTCAAGGCGGATATGGAAGCCCAAGCACAAGTCTCCAACCGAGGTTTCCGGTGTAGTCACGCCGAAACTGCGCCTCTCCCGCGAAGAAAAGGGTAAGATGCCTATCTACCCTAACGATGCTGCCAATCATGAAGTCCCGACGGCGATCATACCGTCGCTCAAATCAAAGGCAGCAAAGCCTTCTGACAGCCTCGCTTTCACAAACGGGGCCACCATACCAAAGCATACTCATTGGATCCAAGGCCGCGAGGCTAAGGCCAAAGAGTCATCTAAGGCTAATCCCCTTCGCGGCGGAATAGCGGATAAAGCACCTCGGCGTGCTCCGCTCTCTAGTTCATCAAGCACTAGGTTCGCACCTGCTGGCGAATCTAGATCTGAAGCACTATTCAGTGCTAATCCCTTTTGCAGGGATAAGAAGAACGGAGTATCGTCTCATGTACACTTCGAAAAAGCTTCTCTGCGAAGTTATCCAGGCTCTGTTGGGCCTGACCTACGAGAATTCCTGGTAAGCAAGCGGAAGCTGGAGCCCCTCCGAATTACTTTCCCCTGTTGTCAAAGAGGATGCCGACTTGTGACAATCCATTCAACCCGCTGCCGGCTACATCCAACCATGGCTGTATCTCTGCACCGGCAATCGGTGTTTGATCGGTTTGTCCGCACATACTCCTACGAGGCATCGCGGAAGGGGCGCCCCACCAGATCCAATCTCCGCCCCGTCAATATGACCGAAGAGGCCGAGAGCGACGCAAGAGGAGTTAGACATCTGATGGTCCCCCTTACAGTTCTCCAGATCCAGATTATAATCCAGGCCTAGGCGAGGTCTCGGTACAAGAAGAAGGTGTTTTCCGAAACACCAGATCCAGGGTGGCAATACCCTACAATTACGAGCAACCTTCTTCTCGACGGCCCTGATCCCGCCATCACCCAGGCGATCACCCCAATCATCTGATGGAGAAGATGAAGACAGCGGGTATGCCTCTTCAGCAACAGTCAGTTCTATACAGACGGACAAAGCATTGGTCAATATGACCGATAACGCCAATGACGACCTTCGTCGGCATTTGGAAGCTCAGGAGCAGACCTCTAGAACTCAGCAAGAGACCCTGGACAATATTCAACAGATGCTCGCTTAGCTCCTCAGCAACCGGAATGATGATACCGGGAGTAATCATGACGAGGAGGGACATCTCAGCAATGATCCGCCCAAGACGGAGAGATCTAAGGGAGGCTCTTCCCTGGATGCCGAAATCCTTAAAGGCCTTCAAGCTCAAATTTCATCCCTGGCTCAGAAGGATGAATTGAAGAAAGTAGGGGTAGTCCGTCCTTACCCACTGGAATGGGATTCGGTGCCATATCTGCCAAAGTTCAAACCACCAACGTTGCATACGTATGATGGTAAGAGCTCGCCCAATCAGCACATCTACTATTTCCGGTCTCAGACTGGTAATGTCATAAGCAACGACGCCATCATGGCTAGGCTGTTTATTGGCACTCTAAAGGGCGTGGCATTCGACTGGTTCCGAAGCCTCCCTCCAGGTTCTATCAATTCCTGGATTGACCTAGAAACTCGGTTCCTCTCTCGCTTCTATGAGGACGACACTGAAGTGACCATGGACAAGCTCCTCTCCACCGTGCAGAAGAAGGGCGAATCTGTCCGTGACTACATTGAGCGGTTCAGAAACTTATCCTTGATGTGTCCAGCAGGGATGCCGTTACCCATGCTCTTACAGACATGCAGGCACAACTTCTTGGATCAAGTAGAAGTTCGCATGGGGACTGTCAAAGCCCACACTTGGAAGGAATTGGTCGAACAAGCTGAATAGCTGAGAAGTCGGCTAAAAAGTTCGAGCCATCCGCCCCAGAGGCAAATGGGGTACGAACAGCAAAGGACGCGGCGACCCGCCTCAGTCTTCCCAAGCTAAGGGGAAAGAGATTATGTCCGTAGAGTTATCCAGAGACGTGCAGTCGAAGGCCAAGAAGAGCGGCTTCAATAATCAGGAGCCCAAGTTCCCTCCAAACAGTACTCCTTCAGAGATGATCAGGTGGTCACGATATTCCACCTGCTCCACAAAGGGAACAAGCTGAAGCTGCCGGATGCTCGACGTCCTGATGAGATAGGGCGCACAAACGACCCCAATACTGCCTCTATCATAGGATGATTCACCATCCTACTGACAAATGTTATGTCCTCAAGACAGGATACAAGCCCTGATTAACGCCGGCGTCCTCACACTGAAGACGGAGCAGAAGAAAGTCACTGCCAATATGGTGGCCCTTGAATTCGGCACAGCCCAAAAGGTCATGGTTCCTGACGGGACCTATCCAGCCCCCACACCGCGGTTGGAAATCAAACATTCTTCAGCCATAGCTAAAAATGACAAGGGTCTCGTTCCCTTGACATTGGAGACAGGGGAAGTTATGTGGATACACCCTGACCTCGTCCAAGACGTACAGCGGACGTCGAAGGACTCCGGCAAAAAGGGCAAGTCCTGCAATGTCATCTCTGTCCTGCCAGATGATGACAACCTTACTTCGCTTCCCTCAGTGATTCAGAAGGAGAAAAGCATGCTTGCACAGCGCAAGCAGACGCACTTCGGACTGAAGAACGCCGGAGCAACCTACCAGCGCGCAATGAGCACGATCTTCCGCGATCACCTCCGGAAGACAGTAGAGTGTTATGTTGACGACATTGCTGTCAAAAGTCGCAACAAAGACGAACATCTTCGCGACCTAAGAACGATGTTCAACATAATGCGGGCTCATCAGCTGAAAATGAACCCGACAAAATCCTTCTTAGGAGTATCCAGCGGCAAATTCCTTGGGTTCATTGTCACATCAAAAGGGATCCATCTGGACCCAGACAAAGTCAAAGCCATCCAGGACATGCATCCACCGAGGAACCTCAAAGAGCTCAGAGGCTTGCAAGCAGGTTGGCCTACATCAGAAGATTCATTGCAAATCTCTCAGGCCGCTGTCAGCCGTTCACCCGGCTCATGAAAAAGGGTACTGCCTTCATATGGGACCAAGCTTGTCAAGAAGCTTATGAAGACATCAAGAGGTATCTCACAAACCCTCCGGTCTTAGTGGCCCCTACATCAGGGAAACCATTCTTGCTTTATGTAAAAGCTCTGGACTATTCCCTCGGCGCCCTCCTCGCTCAGAAGGACGACAATGGCCACGAGCAGGCCATTTATTATCTGAGCAGGACTCTCATAGGAGCGGAATCTCGCTACAATCCTGTTGAGAAAGAGTGTTTAGCTCTCGTCTTTGCCGTTCAGAAGACACGGCATTATTTGGTTGGCCAAACCATACATGTCATCTCCAGGGTGAATCCTTTACGTCTTCTTATGACGAAGCCAGGGTCACTAAATTCAAGATTGGTTAAATGGGCACTTCTGCTGTCTTAATACGACATGACCTTTATTCCTCAGAAGGCGGTCAAAGGCCAAGCCCTTGCGGAATTCTTGGCTGCTCATCCAGTTTCGGAGCATTCAAAACTTCACGAAGACATCCCTGATGAAGTCTTCGAGTCTAATGCAACCTCAGCAGAGGAAGTGTGGCAGATGTTCTTCGACGGAGCATCGCGGATGGGCCCCAAAGGAAAGATTATTGCTGGAGTGGGGGTTGTGTTCATCTCCCCACAGGATCATATCCTTCCCAGAGCATTTTCTTTGACAGAATCATGCTCCAACAATGTAGCAGAATATAATGCTCTGCTCATCGGTCTCCAGCTTGCCCATGGAATGGGGGTACGCTACCTCGAAGCTTACGGCGATTCAAAGCTGGTCATCAGTCAAGTCAAAGGCGAATATGAAGTCCGCCATGAGGACTTGGTGCCTTACTATCATACAGTCATCAAATTGGCTAGCTTATTTGAAGGCTTCTACATCGGGCATGTGTCCCGATCTCAAAATACCAAGGCGGATGCCCTCGCTGCATTAGCGACGACGCTAGCCTTACCGGCCGACACCGAGTATCACCTCACAGTCGCAACCCGGCATCTCGTATGCTCCAAGCATATGCTAAGGATTCAAGAGGTCCATAATATCTCCGTGGATCCTGAGCCGGGGGATTGGCGCTTCCCACTCATTGATTACGCTCTGCACGGTCTGCTTCCAGACGATCCAAAGAAGCGGCGTCCATCAGACGAAGGTCGCTCTGTTTCTACTATGATCCCACTTTGAAGACACTCTACCGTCGCTCATATGATGGTGTCCTCCTCCGTTGCCTTTCCCATTCAGAGGCACAGGAAGTGCTTAAAGAAGCACATGATGGCATTTGCGGAGCTCACCAGCCGGGTCCAAAGCTTAAAGACAGGCTGCACAGACTTGGGTACTACTGGCCGACCATGATGGTCGATGCCACCCAATATGCACGAAGGTGTAAGGCGTGCCAGGTCCATGCAGACTTCATACACCAACCTTCGGAGTTGCTCCACCCTACTGTTGCTTCATGGCCATTTGAAGAATGGGGAATCGATGTCGTAGGGCCAATCAGTCCTTCTTCGGCAAGAGGTCACCGGTTTATCCTGGCAATAACCGATTACTTCTCAAAATGGGCAGAGGCCATACCGTTGGCCGAAGTCAAAACCTCCAATCTGGTTAGCTTCATCAAACACCATGTCATCTATCGATTTGGTATCCCCAGGCGAATCATCCACGACAATGGTCCTCAATTCATAAGCCAAGGATTCTATCGGTTCTGCGATAAATACCGAATTCAGAATGTGGCTTCAACCGCCTACAATCCTGCCGCCAATGGCTTAGCAGAAGCATTCAACAAGACGATCATCAAGCTGCTCAAGAAGTTCGTCTCCTCGAATAAGCGAGATTGGGACGAAAAGCTGGGTGAATGTCTCTAGGCTTACCGGACTACGGTTCGGACACCGACAGGCAATACGCCTTTCTCCCTGATATATGGGTGCGAAGCGGTCATCCCATTGGAAATCCAGGTGCCATCATTGCGGGTAGCCTTGACTACTAAGATGACATCAGAAGACAATGATCGCCTGCGTCTTCAAGAGCTCGAAGCCCTAGACGAGAAGAGGCTCTAAGCTCAGCAACACATCGAGCTATATCAGGCTCGGATGTCAAAAGCCTTCAATAAGAAGGTCAAGCAGAGAGTCTTTCAGAAAGAAAACCTGGTCTTAGCCGTCAGACGACCGATGATTATGACGCACAAGACCAAAGGCAAATTTCAGCCTAAATGGGAAGGACCGTTTGTGATAGAAACAGTCTATTCAAACGGGGCATACCGCCTTATGACTACAGAGGGCGACCTACTCATGATGCCGATCAATGGCAAATTCTTAAAGAAGTATTATCCTTAATCGAGGATCCTTCTCTCGATCAAGTTAACATTACACCTCTGATCGAGGTCTCCGTGTCTGAAGCACGCACAAAGAGAGCCTTTCTCTTCCTCCAAGTGAGGTCATACAGCCGAAACCAACTGGGACCTGGCCGTGCACCAGTTATCCTAAAAGACAATCGAGGTTGTGCAGACATCAACCTGATAATCCGACATCCTTAACGATTAAGGATAGAGGAAAATGTTGGCCTTTAAGCCCAACATGAGTCCTCGACAACTCATCATGCTGAGGGAATAGCATGGCTAGCCCAACTCAAACGGTAGTTGGTAAAGGCATATCAAACCCGTTGACAGCTGAGGGTTTGCTAAAAATCCTAAGGGCCTGTTCCCACTTGATTCCCTCTCCAGAATCACTTACCAATTCTCATCCATAGAATGAAAACCACATATTCCGCTATTACGTTAACATTAAACCTATGACAGCAGTCCCCTCATTTCTCCTCGTGAGAACGAGACCTCTAAAATCACCTACCAATTCTCATCCATAGAATGGTAGGACTACACATATTCTGCTGTTACGTTAACATTAAACCTATGACAGTGATTTTCTCGTTTCTCCCCGAGAAGACGAGACCTTTTCCAAATCCAACCCGACTTTTGAACTTGGTGGCTTCTCAACCAGTTATGTCATTGCGACCTCTGAACTGGCAGATAGCCAAGTTTCATTTACCATTGAGCTTAGCGGCGTCTCAATTGGTTATGTCATTGTGACCTCTGAACCAGCAGACAGCTAAGTCTCAATCTTGAGTCATGTTGACATTTACAAAAGACAGGTCTCGATACTTGTTGACATCTACAAAAGACAAGTATCACCTATTTTGAAGCTTGGTGGCTTCTCAACCAGTTATGTCATTATGACCTCTGAACTGGCAGATAACCAAGCCTCATCTAACATTGAGCTTAGCGGCGTCTCAATTGGTTACGTCATTGCGACCTCTGAACCAGCAGACAGCTAAGTCTCAATCTTGAGTCCTGTTGACATTTACAAAAGACAGGTCTCGATACTTGTTGACATTTACAAAAGACAAGTATCACCTATTTTGAGCTTGGTGGCTTCTCAACCAGTTATGTCATTGCGACCTCTGAACTGGCAGATAGCCAAGTTTCATCTACCATTGAGCTTAGTGGCGTCTCAATTGGTTATATCATTGCGACCTCTGAACCAACAGACAGCTAAGTCTCAATCTCGAGCCCTGTTGACATTTACAAAGGACAGGCCTCATACTTGCTGACATTTACAAAAGGCAAGTATCTTCACTCTAGCCCCGCAAAGGGCTGACCTCGAGACTGGCGACGTCCCATTTGGTTATGTCATTGCGACCTCTGAACCAACAGACAGCCATACCTCATTATCCAAACAAACAAAGACGACAAAAGAAAGAATTTTTATTAAATTCTAAAAGGATGGATACATGGAGGAGCCTATAGGCGTACATGATAAGATCGGATCCGATCTCCAAGCGAAGCTAGCCTCGTCCTCCTGTCATCAGCAGCCTGGGCCAGCGCCTGTGATCTCAGCTCAGCCTTATTGAAATCCACCGCTTGAGCCAGACGAGCTTCAACCTCCGCCAAAGTCGCCCTCTGTGACGACTCCCGCCGTGCTAATTCCTCGCTTTGAGCCCTAAGCTGCTCAAGCCGCGCAGTCTCTTCAAGACGCACCGGTGTAGCCTTGGATAAGAGGAGATTTACTTTCCTGATCATCTCCTCGGCCATCCTAATCTTATCTTCGGCATCAAGAAGAGCACTGGTGGAAGCGTCAATTACACTCCAACCTCTACTTGCTCTGTCTCCAAAGACTTCAAGTCAGAGGAGATAGCCTCAGCGGCCTCTTGAGCAGCAAGCCGAGCTTCGCGCCTTTGCGCGACAAGATGTATGAACCGCTCATCAGCTAAAGACGCCGGGTGTCGGAACGATGGAGATGGCGCCACTCCTCTACGTCCTCCTCAAGGTTATCCACCAGGAGTTCCAGAGCAGAAGCCTGGTGATACCCCTCAAAGTCCCAGATACACTCAATGCCACGGGAGAGGACCATCTTCAGCTTCGAGAATGGCACAGGCGAGCCCTCACGACTAGACTGATAGTCTGCTCCAAACTATTATAGAAGCTGTCGACCAGATTACCGATGAAGTCATTCTCAGCCTCATCAACCCTTGAGACAACCTCGGAGCAATCTACCACCCTAGTCGACACCGCCGCAGAAGAAGCGGGAACATCGGCAGCAGCAGGACAAGCCAAAGGTGACCTCGGCGGAGTCCTCAGCGACACCAGCACGACAGCCACCGCGGAGGTAGGACTGGTAACCACCTCTGGAGCAACAGGCTCAACCACCTGAGTTGGGGAGGCAGGGCTGGTGATCACCCTCAACTCCATACTCGCCGGCATCTCACTCGGGAGTAAAGGCATCTGTGGGACTGTCGTCTCCACAACCCCCGACCTCTCAGTTGTCATGGGCTGATAAGAGGGGAGGCCGCCATACAGCGCGTCCAACACAGCAGCATCCGCCGCGGTCGGAGCACTCGACTCGCCCTCTAACCTCTTAGGAGGACCCTCAGCTTCCTTCGAAGCTGATGCACCTTGGGGACGAATACCTGCAACAAAACCAAGGTCAAAAAGGAGACGCAGCAAATAGGCGAAGACCAAGAGATCGTAGTCATACCGAAGGCCGATGTCACCTCGTCAGCCACATCGGAATCCAAGGGTCCCATCGGAAAGTTCTTACCAGACTCGACGTAAATGGCCGGCCCGCTCTCGCCCGCCGAGTCCCCTGCAGACCACTCAACAGAGCTTGATTCCACAGGACTTCCTTTGGAGGTCCCAACACCCGAAGGACCGACATCAGCTGCGCCACTCCCAGACTCTTGCGAGTGAGCGGAAGAGCTGGCTGCAGCCCTATAGGTGAACAGGGGATCGTAGTGTTCCCCTTGCTCTCCAGCGGCCTCAGCTCCTGCAACAAAAAGCAAATGATGAGTTATTTAAAGTGCGCTGAAGGCATATTAGATGGGGCCAATCTTACCAGTAGTCGGTTCAGCAACCGACGGCTCAGCCACTAATGGAGCAGCAGAAGGAAGCGCAGTAGAGGGTTCGCCCTCTACCACAATTGTAGGAGCATGGCGACGGGGCTTCTTCGCCAATGACTTCCTACGGGATCCACTCCCACGTTTCCTCTTGAAGTGGACATCAGAATCCTCTTCTTCCACTTCTTTCACATGTCGTGGGGGAGCTGTCCCCACTACACCAGAACCGGCTTCACGAGTATCGGCTTCATGGGCATCAGCCCTCGTCTCTGCCTCAAAGCGAGGGCTCCCCGCATCAGAAGCCTCGCTGTCATCTGCAGCAATGAACTCCTCTATGCCAGGAACACGGACTCGTTTGCCCTCCTTCTTATCAGAAGCCTTCTGCCTCATCCGATGAGAAATTAACTTCACACCCGAACGGTTGGCATTAAACCCAGCAGGTGTGGAGTTCGAAGCTGCATACCATTGGCAGAAACACAGGGTCGTCCAAAGGCCGGATCCTCAGCGGCGTGCATAGCCACGCTCCAGTGCCATCCGCGGTGAAGAACCGCCAAGCACGAGCCCCATCAATGAGGCTCCCTATGAAAGCCAGGTCCGGATTGGGGTTGCCCACATACAATTGGTCATACCCAAATTGGCGGGCAAACCGGCTCGGGACGTAGGGCTCCCGGTAGCAGGTATCCCCACTCCTGTACAGCAAATGCGAGGGCCGGATACAGACCAGCCACTCGAAAACACCCCGACTCATAGGAGACCGACCTGACTCCACATCATGGAATTCCTCGTTGTATCCTGCACCCCGCAGACGAGAAAAACAACGGAACAGGCTATAAGCGTCATAACGACGCACTAACTTACGGGCCTTGGCCACATAAGTTTTCTGCCACGAACGGCCTTCAAAGCGACGGAGAAGCGCCGTTTGAACACCCTGCGGAGGGTCTTCCCCAGCTCCAATCAAACTAGGGCAGTGCAAGGCGAACCACGCCATCAAGTAGGTGTATGGTAAACCTACCCTAGGATTGGGTCCGTCACAAGGCAGGACGGCACCCTTCCCTCGCCTTGGCGCCATTGGCCTGCAGAAAGCCTCCGTCAGTGCACGAAGGCCCCTCTGAATACAACACACCATGGCCGGGAGAGACCCAGACGGTGGCCATGGACCAAGCGGACGGCAGGCAGCAGCACATTCGAGTGGACGATGTCACCCGAAGAAGAGGCACGACACACTTCTTTAACCAGATGGTTAAGAAGCCGCCAGCAACGCCTTGCGAGACATAGGCCGACAGGCCTGATGGTGAAAGCTCCGAAGAACATCACCCTTCCCGAAAGAACCATCATCTTCTGCCACGATGATGTCCTTTTCAGCATGCACCTCCATCCTTGCCAAGATGTCTTCTTCAGCAACTCCGTAATGAGCTGCCTCAGGCGCACTAGTCATATCCGGGAACAAGTAGTTCCCCCAGCTCTTCAAGCTCTTCGAGCTACCCTTGCCACCAGCATGGATGCTGGAACAAATGTGCAAGTGGCACATCAATTCCCGATATGTCTCAAGCAAAGCAGGCTCTTGCTTCTCCAGGAGAGCCAACTCCGCCTCACAGGGAAAGTACTCTTCGTACGGAAGAGACCCGAAGGGCAAAGCAGAGATCTCCCGCATCTCGTGCAGGGCCATGCCCAACTCACCAACCGGGGTGAAGAAAGTCCCCAAGGCCGGGCAGTACAACTCAAGGATGGCGTAGAAGCACGCCACCTTCATCTCAATGCCGTAGCAGGTCGCCCTGACGGCCTCATGGAGGTTTACCTCTCTAAGTCCCCCTCAAAATGAGTGAGGATATAGTTGGTCAACTCCGCCCACCACGACCTAGGAGGGTGGACCCAACCGGGAGTCCTGAAATCGGTGGCAGGGTAGTTCCCGTCAACTTCGCAGAACTGAGTGCCAAAGGTCGGCGCCGCAGCTGGGTTCTCTCCTACTGGAAGGTCCCGCGATACCTTCCTAGGGTATAGCCCCATTATGCTACGAGGATGGCCCGCCCTCGAATAGCCGGACTGGAATGTCAACCTCCCGACACTTACAGACTCGGCATTTAGGCTCACGCCCCACGCCATCTTCCGAGCCTGAGTCACGCTCGCGAAAGAAGACAAAGCAAAATGCCGCTTAGTGGACGGGAGATAGAATCTCTCACCGTCCAACTGGAAGATCCACTGGCCCTCACCGGCCTGCAGCTGGCGATCGGGATCAGGTGCAGCATCCCCGAACATGAAGTCAGGCTTTCTGTAAGCCTGACGGTCGATATCTTCAAGCGGAGCCGTAGTCAAGATGCTCCGCATGGCCTGCGGACGACCGTCCTGGATGAGCGTATCCCGTACAAGGGAGCTCGGCTCGCTGAACAATGAAGCCTGCCCATAGAAATGCAGGCTGATGTTTCCGCCTGCTCGACTGGCTAGACCGAACAGACTGTTCTGGAGGCCGGAGGCGTAATGTACTGCAAAAACAGAAATGAGCTATGATTAGTTCACCAATCAAGTGGATGCGAAAGCATAAAAATTCACTAAGGCATAGCCTCGCCCAGCAAGCAGGGCCTGCAAGGCGATAGCTTTGAAAAAGCTTCACTTCATGGATAAGACTGCATCTTTGCAGAAAATATCCAAAGTGTCAACTTCGCTTAAAGCAGGAAGTGGCATAGCCCTAAGGGCTGACGTCATCAAAAGGACATCATGGTCGACAGTCGTCCTTCGTGGCCACGACTGAAGGAACAGACCCATATCTTGTTCCTCAACAGGATGGAGACTGCCCAAGCAATGGCTTCCTACGGAAGCCTAAAAGAAGAACTGTTCAGTTCTTATTTCCCTGGTGCAAGGAAAATAGGGAAGTTCAGGGAAACGAGTTCCCTAATGAGGATAGATCCCATTCGATCGTCCTAAATAGCCAAATGGCTGGCTCCAAAGGAAAAGAGACCTCGGTCTCCAATCAGACAGGAAAATTCCTTACCGGTGACTGGTCGCTCGATGACCGGAGGAGGAAGGCCCTCCGCCGCAGAAGTCGCTGCTTCCTTACCCGCTCGTCTTTTGGGCGCCATTAAGAACTGCAAAAGTTCTCGAAGTACTCTGAAGTAAAGGAGGAAGAAGGAGAGGAAAAGACAGAAATTTCTCTAAAAAAGGAGATCTTTTCCATGTTCAGCCCGATCGGGCTTTTATAGGCCAATCAGCGCCTGAAACGAGGCCTCGAAAAAGGGCCCATGCTGCCGTTTCGAATTAATTCGAAACAGCGCCCGAAGCGCCTTCCCGAGAAGTCCGGTTCAACTCTACTAAGAGTTAAACTTCGCACTAGTGCAAAAGTGCGGACTTCGCACAGTCCTTCAAGGGCTTCGCCAAGAGGCCTACCTTAGCCCTCTAAAAAGCGTGCTGCTCGCGGTACACACCAGTCTCGCGAAGATCATTCGAAGGAAAGACTATGTCCTTAGCTCCGCACACAGTCCAGCCCAGCAATGGCCGAACTCCCAATGAAAGCAAGCAAAAATCAAATGAACAAGAGATAAACTTTCATTGATAGAAAGGGTACATTTGATATTACATCAAAGTTGTGTTTTATATAACACACCAAGTTGCCTAACAAGATCATTTGCATAAAAGGCATACAAGCGGTTTTATCTGCTCCCGGCCAGACCAACGGGACAAGAAGGGCCTTCCTCCTGCATAAGACCATAATCAGTGATGCCGCAAGGACATGGTCATTTTTCTCTACAAAAATGGCAGATCTTGCCAGGCCATTTTTGTTGAAGCCTGGCAATAAAACCTATCGCCGCCAACACGATAGATCACGTATAATGGGAATTGGCAGTGATACCAGTAATCTAACAGGCGCGATATCCGTTTTCCTGAAGTGGATCACCCCCAAAGGCCACCAAAGTTGAAAGTCGGCAATGATGCTGGTGATCCCACAGGCGACGCCCATTATCTTGAAGCGGATCCTCTCCGATAAAGGCGACGGCCAGCCTCACCTCAGAACGAATCATCTCGGATAAGAGGCTGCCAACAGCCCCTGGGACGCGCATCCGCTGCCCCGAATTGTTCCTCCTGCTTAAAAGTAAAGCTTCAACCGGGGAAGCATAAGGCAATTTCATAGTTTCTTCCATCAAGTTACCAGACTGGCAAACATAGCTCACTGCAAGGCAAATTGGAGCAAGTTAACAGTCAAGCATAGAAAAAGCCGCAAAGATATTAAGTCAGATTCTTGGGCGGCAAAGCAATCCGACTTCAGCAGAGGACAAGCTCCGCCTGCACAGCAACTAATGGACTAGCTCAGCAAACGCCAAGTCCTAGCCTCACTTCTATGGCAAAGTCAGACACAGTCTCAACATTCACCAATATGGCAAGACTGGCTCAACCTTTGAAGAGACCAAGTCCTAAGTTCTGCCTGTGTAGCGGACTCAACTTGCAATGATCTTTCTGTGATCAAGTCAGAATGATAGCTTCACTGGGAAGCTATGCCAAAATTCTTCTCTGCAGATCAGCCAAGTGCAAGATGAAGATCAAGGGAAGCTAATCCCTGAAGCAGCTGTCAAAGGAGATGAATCCCCTAAAATCGGTGAAGTCGTTGAACGATCAAGACTTACTGGTCCTTGGCCGGTTAGACAACCAGAGTGGGCTTTCCCACTAATTCAGAGATCTGAGTATCTCTCACAACAAGAGAAGAGAAGGAAGGCAAACATTTCTCTTCAGAGGACCTCAAGTGTCCTATTTATAGGCCCCATGGCCTGAGCACTCTCACCCCAAGCGTGGAAGCACGAGCGCATTCAAGGCATTTATTGCGCCTTGATGGAAGGGACGGTTTCCCCTTGGAACCGTGCAAAGGGAGAAAACGTCTCCCTCATAAAAGGCACTTATGGCGCCTTGAAGAAAGGGAGTATCCTCCCTTGGAAACGTGCAAATCGGAGAACATCTCCCTCGATTGGCGCGAAAGAAGGAATGATCCTCCTCGTAACCGCCCCACGGCAGTTGGCTTTGAAAAGGCAACAGGAGTTCCAAAGCGAACTTATTTCTTGGAAGCCCAGATGCGGAGCTACCCCGACGCAAAGCTACTCGCGAACCAGTGCAATTCCTCGGCGAATTCATCCCAAAGCAGGATTGAAGGCGAAGCTGAACTCAACCATCATGGTGGCGTTCATACTCAACATACTATCACAGCAGTTCAAAGTGTTTCGGAGTCTGAGCTATTGCAGACTCTCGAAAACTTTGAAGGGGGTCTTGTTGACACTTAAAAAGACAAGATTCTCATTGGTCCGAACGATGTCTAAACTTGTTGACATTTACAAAAGACAAGGGACAGACAAGCTGAAGACCAGTTTCCACCCACCTCCAAGGGACAAGGAAGCAGCTCGGACTCCACTGATCCAGCAAGCAGAACAGTGAACCCAGATTGTTTCTAAACAGACCTCAGCAGGTCTAAGATGCTAGCATTTAGCATTACATTAGCCCAAGGAGATAGCCTCGTTTGAGAGGCTAGCATCATCTAGAGCATCGCCAGGAAGCTAACTGATAGCTTCGCCGAAAAGCCTCTTTTCGGACCTCGCCAAGAGTTACCTCTAGCTCCGCTATGAGCTTCAAAGCGGGCAGCTCCGTTGTCAACCTTTGACCAATCAAATCTCCTGATGAGATCGGATCCGATCTGATCAAATCCAATTAGGATTCAAATATGGCAGGTGATTGCCGCAATCTCTTGACTCTCTTGGAAACGAGTAAGAGGATCAGAGAAAATCCTCCAACGATATGGAAAGGATCGAAACAAATCGGAAAGATCAACCGACTTGCCATTTTCTAGCTCCGCAGAAGCTATCCTAGCCTCGCAGCAAGGCTACTTTCCAGATTCAAACAGATTCGGTTCAATCTGTTTCCATATCTTCAAGGGGACGACTATACCCTTGCTCTCCCTATAAATAGCCCGCCAGGGGCACAAGGGGAGGGGGCTTCCAGAGATCGGCGATCAATCAAAGTGGGCTTCTGCTCCCAAATCAATCCTCTGCTGATCAGGAGAATCGGACTTCTTCATAACGCACCGTGTGTTCTCTAATTCAGAGACCTTTCAAGAGAAATACTTCTCCTTTCAGGGTGACGATACCCTAGCAACCTCTTTTCCTCAAGGAATCTCCGAACCAGGCGAGAAGGAATTCCTCACAGAAGGCGGTTTTAAGAAGTAGCAAGAGGTTTCTCCAATCCTCTGTTCTCTGATTCCCGAAACCAGGCGAGAAGGGAATCTTATCGCTCGCATCGTCAAAGGGACAAAGTGGTCGCGCGCTGACCAGACTCCTATCGGCACATTTTTCCAGAATCTCTGAGGAGATCTACTTGTAATCTTTTTTTAAGAATACTTGTAATTTAGCTCCTCAAACTCTTTTTTTTTGTAAGTTTTCCCCTTTTGCAAACATAAAGGAAACAAAAACGTTGAAGAAAATACCAGAATATCAAAAACTGT
The DNA here is from genome assembly GCA_038442645.1 of Agave tequilana. NCBI lineage: Eukaryota > Viridiplantae > Streptophyta > Magnoliopsida > Asparagales > Asparagaceae > Agave > Agave tequilana. The sequence goes on from JAVJIF010003671.1 coordinate 330,159, forward strand.
ATAACAGTCAGAAACTGAACTTAGTCGACTAGGGTATGAGAATAGTCAACTAGTATAAGAAATTTTGCCTAAGTTAGTCGACTAACTTAAAGACCAAGTCGATTATATTAATCTTACACAGATTGATGGGTTTCTGGAAACTAAACTAGTCGACTATATAAGAGGATTAGTCGACTAATTTTGATTACAGTTAAAAAAAAATAGAACAGATACTTTTCTGTGAAGACACCTAGTCGACTATATGATATAGTAAGTTGACTATAGGATATGTTAGTCAACTATAAAGGGGATAAGTCGACTATAAGACTATTTTGTGTGTGTGATCAAGGCTCTTACAATCGTCTAAAATACACAAAAATAGTAAATATCCTTATATAATCTTGAGCTATCAGAACTCAGTACTACCTCTTTAGATTGAGCTCCAATGTACCTGCATCACATTGTTATCATCAAAATTTAAGTTCCAACATACTTCTGCATGGTGAATTAGAGGAGAGCATATTCATGAAGCAACCTAAAGAGTTCTTTTAAAAAGGTTAAGAAAACAATATGTGTCTTCTCAAGAAGTTCTTTTATGGGCTGACGCAGTCTCTCGGATAGTGGTATAAGCGGTTTGACTCATTTATTCAAGGCCAATTGACCTGATATGATGTATGACAGTTGTATTTAATTCAAGCAGTGCAATGGTGATTTCACATATTTTTGTTGTGTATGTGGATGATATACTAAGTGTGGCAAGATACAAGACACATATTCAGAAGTTTTAAGCTCAGTTAAAAAAGAAGTTAGAGATGAAAGATTTGGGAGAAGCTAAGAAATTTTAGGTATGAAGATCAGTCGAAGCAGAAGTACAGGAAAATCTTGCTATCCTAAGAGAATTATGTTCTCAAGATGTTAGAAGGATTCAACATGGCTGAAGAAAGACCGTCACTACTCTTTTGGCAGGTCACATCAGGTTATCCTCCATTCAGTGTCCAAACTCACAAAAAGGAGGATGATATGCCTCGAGTATCATATGTGAGTGCAATGGGATCATTGATGTATGCTATGATCTACACTAGGTCTGACTTAACCTATGCAGTTAGTACAGTAAGTCGGCTCATGTCAAATCCAGGCAAGCAACGTTGGGAAGCAGTGAAGTGAGTGCTACGATATCTGCGAGGGACTGCAAGATTAGTGTTGATATTTTAGAGGTTGAAAACAGGAAAGCCAAAGGTGTTACAAGGATATGTTGATGCAAATTATGCAAGGATTTTGATCAGCGAAGATCTACGACGAGTTATATATTCAGAATAGCCAAGTGTATTGTTGTTGGAAGGCAGAGTTGCAAGATACCATGGTACTTTCAACAACAGAGGCGAAGTACTGGCTGCAGTTAAGGCATCTAAGAAAAGTCTTGTAGTTGAGAGGATTGGTCGGTACTTTTTGCATCATATAGGATTCAGTTCAGGTCGACTGCGACAGTTAGTGTTATACATCTTGATAAGGATCACAGGTGTCACAAGCGGACAAAACACATTGATGTGAGGTATCACAGGATGAGTCATTGATTGTAGTAGAAAATATTATTGACTTGGTGAAGATAGTATGAAAAAAAATATGACAGACATGATGACAAAGATCATCACGGTGAAAAACTTCAGAGCATCTCTGAACTTCATCAATGTTTTCAAAGATAAGGCAGAGAATGAGCTCTTGAGAGGGATCCGTGTGAAGTGACAAAAGGAAGAAAGAAGCTTATTGATGGTGTGGAGGCCAATTTCTACATGGCTCGTGGCATTTAAGTCAAGGTGAAAATCGTTGATATTTTGGGTGCCTCACATCCATCGGAGAGGACTACGCAACAAGGTGAAAAAAATTTCAAAGATTCAGCAGGTAGAAACGTGCACAAGACATGCACAGGCTCAATCTTTTAACAGTAGCAGATGGTTGTCGACAGCTAAGCCAGTGTGGTCGACCGCGAGTCAACAGAAACTGAGGATGTCTCTGTCTATCTACAGCTACATTTAGTTGTGGACAGCTGGAGCACTGCCTGTCAAAGACAATCGACAGGAGATCGCTGCAAACTCAATAGAAACTCACTATGTCTCAATCTGTCGACAGCTGGCTGTCAATAACTACAAAAATTTTCAGATTTCGAGTTGCTTTCTAACTGGGATCTTGAAGAGGTTTTCGAATCTCTCCTTCTGTAGGCATTTGATTGGATGATTATGATGGTTTTGCTGAAGATTTAGAAGGTCTAGAATTATTATACATGTCTATAAAATCCTTAGGGCTGTGGTTTTATGTATTGTGTTTGAAAAAGATTTTCATCTTATATCGAGAGTTTGAGAGATTCTAAAGAGATATCTTTGTAAACTCTTGTAATGCTTATAAGATTAATAAAATTCTATGCCCCTTCTCTCACAAATCTTGTGTCTTTTAATTTGTGATCTGTATTCTTCCTCTTGTGGTGATCAAATTATATTGTCTGCTGCGATAGATTGCTCAGAGCTTCCGCGGTGACTCTTATATTTGGTGGTGTCCATCCACAACAAGGAGAGGAGAGTAGAGGGAGGGGGAAAAAAGATAACTGTATTTAATTTAATAGATGGATTTTAACGAAGCATGTGAGAGAGGAGTGAAAAAGAGAAGCAGATAAGGGGGAAGTAATAAAAAAAAGGACAAAACAGGGGGAAAAATAAACACAGTTAACTAACTCAGAGGGTGTTTTTACTAGTAACATAGTTCGAAACGTATTAGTATTATTTGATCAATAATAAAAAGAGTTTTTCCGCAACTCACCAAATAATATATATATATATATTATAATATATATATATATATATATATATTATATATATATATATAGTGAGTTGATCCCCTAAGAACGGTTCTCACGAATTCATGTGAGAACTTTCACGTGGGCCGTCGGATCTGATAGAGATCTAGTTTTATTTGATTTGATCTATCAGATCTGACGACCCACGTGAAGTTCTCACAGAAATCCGTGAGAACCGTTCTCAAAGGATCAGCTCCGTATATATATATATATTATATATATATATATATATATATATATATATAATATATATATATATATATATATATATAATATTATATATATATATAGGGAGCTGATCCTCTAAGAACGGTTCTCACGGATTTCTGTGAGAACTTTCTCACGTGGGTCGTCGGATCTGATAGATCAAATCAAATAAAACTAGATTTCTATCAGATCCGACGGCCCACGTGAAAGTTCTCACATGAATTCGTGAGAACCTTTCTTAGGGGATCAACTCACTATATATATATATATATATATATATATATAGAGAGAGAGAGAGAGAGAGAGAGAGAGAGAGAGAGAAATGTAAATCAGCTGACACAGGAGGCAACTCCCTCCTATGTCGCACTCAAAAATCATATTTTTCAAGTGATTTTTCAAGATCCGACCGCACATTATCATATTCATATTCTAAAATATACACATATAAAAAATCAAGTGATTTGAAATACGTTTACTCATTGATCTAATCGTTCCATTTTGTTCTATTGTTAAAAAACCGTTAATGTTTGAACCCAAAGAAAATGGAGTAAACAAACTTCAAATCACTTGATTTTTTATATGTGTATATCTTAGAATATGAAGATGATAATGTGCGGTCGGATCTTGAAAATTTACTCGGAAAATTGATTTTTGAGTGCGACATAGGAGGGAGTTGCCTCCTGTGTCAGCTGATTTACATTTCTCTCATATTATATATATATATATATATATATATATATATATATATATATATATTATATATATATATATATATATGATGATTTTGTTTTAAAAAGTAGACAGTCAATTGCCTATATTTGAAGTGGAGAGGATCCGAATCTCGCAACCATAGCGCCACTCGACCACACTGTCCTCTCCACTTCCCTCTGTCATTGTTCCCCAAAACAAAAAAAACTAAAAAAAAAAAAAAATTCTCTTTCTGATAAGAACGCTACATAACCCTGGCTCATCGTTAGCCGTAAGATCCTCCTCTGGTAGCTCCCCCACCATGACCCCACGCTCCTGTCCACCTCATCTACCCCGCCAGTTTGCGAGCACATCAATCTGTTCTACAATAAAATGACTACAGGGTCATGGCAGTTCATCCGCAAACAAAACATTAACAGGCTAAAAATCATGCGAAGTTAACACGTGAACATGAACAGTGAATCCAAAAACAACACATTTTTTATTTCAAACAGCAACTATTTAACCCCCCACCACCAACCCACACCCACCACCACCCCCAAACAAAAACAAATCCTGTGGGCACGCTGCCCTGGAGTACTACTCTGCTCTACTGGTGTAATAGCTGCACACAAATCCCCGACCACAGCTCTCAGCCCCATGCACTCAGCCTCACTGTAGGGAAGAGGGACAGGAGGGGACAGTCCTGAGCCCGGCGGGTCGGAGAGCGGGCCGGCTCGGACCCGTGCCCGCCCCCAAATTCCCGACAGGCCGGTCCGAGTATTTTTAAAAAATAAAAATATATATTAATATTTTTAAAAAATCTTTAAAATTTTTTTAAAATTCACACAATTTTGAAAAAAATTGATACGAGTTGTAAAATGTAAATGCAGTTTTTTTTTCAATTAATAATCCAAATTGATACAAGTTGCAAATTGAAATGAAGTTTAAATTGATACCCATACAAGTACATATATCGTCATTTGTTCACTCATCTTCTGAAAAGTCATCAATGATTTTCATCTGCTGTTTTATTTTAGCTTCTCGTCTCCGCATCTAGTCAATCTTTGTCGCAGATGCTCATCTCGATGACTACTGACGTTAGTGAACTTGAGGAAAGGTTGAGAGAGAGGTTGAGAGAGTTTGAGCACTTGAGGAACTTGAGAACTTGAGAGAGCTTGAAAACTTGAGGGAGCTTGATCACTTGAGAACTTAAGAGAATCGTTGGGCACCGAGACTCGAGCTAACCCCGGTGCAGCCCAGGCCCAGGTGAGGCCCTACCCGATCGGACCGTGTTTCTCAAATCGGGGCACGCCTTGGGGTTGGAAGCGAGCCCGGGCCGAGAAGGGCCCAAGCCAAACCGGGCCAGTTCTGTGTGAGTCCCCGGGCCCGACTAGCCCGTTTGAACCCCAAATTCACTATCCTTTTTCTTTTCTCTTCATTTTTCATTCAATAACGTGGTACCGCAGCAATAGAGAATTTGTTTAGGGTCATCTCATTGGTGTAGTAACATACACACACGACGCAAGTAAAATGCTCATTAGCCAGACAAGTAGAATGGACAAAGGGAGGAGCCAGGCGCTGTAGAGATATGGATACTTCATATTGTAGAAGAGTAGTAGGAGATTCAACACATCAAATGAATACTTCACACTATAAACGGTGCAAGCAACATGTGCTTGTCTCATGTTGCTAGTCTCCATCCTATTCAACCTTCTTTTTCCTTGCTCGAGAAATAGGCTGCTTTCATGCAACTCGCATAGACCGCTTCACACGGGCTATAAGTTGATCATTCAAAGTAGATGGCAAATTGCCAGCCCCGTTCAGACCTCGAAAATCTTGATCTTTCGAGTAGGGTACGAAATTGCCATATCTATATCATGCCAAAACGGATCCCTGTAAGTGTGTTTACAAGAAACATATTTGGCACATGGCTCGCATACCTTGAGATTCCAAGCCTAACTCCTCTTCTAGCATGCTTGGGTCACACCTCTGTAACAACTCTGAATCAGATTCCATCACCACTTCAAGCTTTAGAGGCTTCGGCATCGCAGAGCGGTAAAGTAGCCGGTTTTTGCATCTATGCAGAATTCTTACGTTGGTCGCTTGGTGAACCCTGATTATTCATGAACATTCGCGAACAAAGTTTGATACCTACACTTCTTCTTGGATGTCATCATAGCTCACTGCTGCTTGCTGAACATTGCAAAGTTCAAGACCAATGAAAAAAGGACGAACATCAGATTATTTAACACTGAGGACTCCAGGTCTAATGGCTTGAAGGTTGCAACACTGAAGACAAAATCCTGACATTGCATATTATTTTAATTCTCAAATCCTCCTTTGACCATCTGAAACAAGAGAGACAAAAATAAGGAAACCACCCTCAGCAGAACAACCACATCCATTGCTCCCCATAATCAGTTCATTGATTCCTCAAGGGGAGACACAGCTGCAATACAACACTCAGCTCTCTCTCAAGGAAAGTTGTTTCCACAAGAGCAGTGTCATCTTCACCCACAACAGTGCACCTTAATTCTGTTGTTACTGTTGCCTCAGCTTGTTACTATGATATAAAATATACATGCAATCAACATGAGGTTGCCATCAAAGTCAAGTTGACTAGAAGGATCCCACTTGCCCCAGTATTAGATCAAATTGCTACGGCGTGACTTTAGCATGACTTCCACAATATAACATAATAATACAATGCAACAAATAATAAGTTCAAAAGGTCTTAAATCTAGCATATAAATTCCCAAACATCTATCCCCACAATTTTGGAAACTTTATGAAATGACCGACACCAATTTCTATCTAAAAAGGCATATATATATATATATATATATATATATATATATATATATATATATATATATATATATATATATATATATATATATATATATATAACATTAAGATCTTCAAGATGACTAGAAGAAATGAACCACATTGCATTCCTCTTCCTCCCACTATCGTAACTTAAGAACAGCCTCCCTCCAGCTCCTCCCCAAAAATGGAGGCAGACATATGACCCAAAAAATAATTTGGGAATGGCGCACAAAAAAGGCCTTCAGTTCAATTCCAGAAGATCAGATATCTGCCATATGACTTTGCCATCAAAAGCACCAACACCACCACCACCACCCCCCCCGCCCCCCCCCCCCAACCCAAAAGCCAATAAACTATACAACTCAACAAAAACTAGACTCTCTACCTAGAATTTTTTTTTCATTAATTATTTTCTTTTTTTTTTTTTAAGTTTTTGTGTTTTCCTTTTTTTTTTTTTAATCGGATTTTCTCTCTAGAAAACTAACAATTCCATGGCAGGCAACACAAGAATGTCATCTCATAAAAGACCCTGACAGTCACCCAAACGATTGCCTTAAAGACCTCCCCAAAAAAATCCCTCCCAATTCATGGAAATAGTCTCAGAACTTCTAATCCCAGCAAATCACTGATCCGAACCTGAATGGCCAGCACTTCGCACCTGTCTATCCTCATTGGAATCTCCCCTCTGCGACTGGTTTATGATATTCCCAGATGCCGACCTACCAACTACCTCAGAAACAATTGCACCCCCAGAGTTGTGGTTACCAAACTCTCCCTCTAAGACCACATTCTGCATGCAATCCATCACATTTTCAACATTCGGCTCAGGTGAAGAGAGGAGACTTGATGTACTACCATGTTGACTAGGCTGAGGGTGCAGTATCCAAATCATCCAATCACCGCGTCTTCTTATTCTCTCACCCTGCAAGAACGAACATGACATTGAAATTTGGAGTGAGCTGAAGCAATGAAAGAGTATTATTATATTAGAAGAAAAAGCAAAAACATAGAAGAAATCTATTGGATTATGAGTTCTTTTTTATTCTTTTTCTAATTAATGCCAACATGCAACTTTCCTTTCAAAACCTTTCCATCCTGGACACGGCATTTGGGACAGGCAAGCTCTATGTGGGATTATTTTGGGAAACAATCTTTACAACAATTGCAGAAACTGGTCTCTCACATGTAAACATACATAATACTTAGGGAAGGAAATTTTGACCTGATCCCGTGGTTGCTCAGAACCCGACAAGAAGTTTGCTAATTACAGTATGGGCCGGACATAAATGGAGCATAAAACAAGTATGGTCATAATTAGGTGAACCTCTCTAACCTGATTAATCAATAGGTTAGATTTGGGTCAAAGCCCTTGACCCGATTGGCCCAGTTTAATCCGATTAACTAGGCGTATATGTCTTAACACATTGTGCATATGTACAACGGATCACATGTACAACGGATCAAATGGCTTATTAGTTAGCAATAATCAATAATCTTTGTTAAAAATCGGGCATTTGTTTCGAATCCCACACTCTTAAAGTTTATTTTTAAACAAAAACATGTATATATAAAACTGAAGTATAACTCGTGTTGCTTCTCCAACATAAAAGAGGTATGGATAGAGGAGTTGGGGACTAAGCTAAATTTTATTTAGTTGGTTCTTGATATCACACATTCACATTCTTTAGCTTAGTTTAGTTTCAAGAAAAATAAATCAATTCATACTTGATCAAAACCCACCCACTTGATACTCGGGTTGGTCAAATAGGCAGATAATTAGATTATAGGCAGGTTGGGTTAGGATTAAGGGTCTTGACGTGAGTATCAATTAGGCAAGTTCGAGTCAGCCATCTATGGGTCAGATCAAAGTTGACCTGGCGAGAGCCTGACCGGATCAAATGCCACCCTAATTATATTAATATTGTAATATATTAATAGTTCTTTGTTTACGTAAGGTTGTATGAAATCCATGACACCCATAGACCATTATGTGCAGTCCACAAGAATCACCTGATTAAATACACCAGAAAAGATTACCACGTTGCAATTTGCAATAACATATTGAACAAGCATAGTAAGCTAAAACCCTTTTTTCTTTTTTAAAATTAATTTTTCTGCAAAGAATACAACCATAAATCTGATCCATGACAGATTAATTGCGGATAAAATGGATAGTGTTTTCAGTTTTATTACTATGAAACGAAAATTATATCAGCATGCAACAAAGTCCATTGTAAGAATACCTGCACTTCCACTAGTTCTGATGTTCGTACCAAATCCAATATATAATTTATGATGTCTGGAATGCCATTTGTTAATTGTCTTACCTGCAAACCATAGCAACCCAATGTTAGTAAATGTCAAATCCACTATAACTTTAAAGAAAATAAATTTTCCAAAGAAAATCCCAAAGAAAAAGAAAAACAGCTATGAAGTATGGCCATGAACACAGCAGCAACAGAATAGCAAGAAGCGGTATCCTACAAGATTAAAAAAAGAAATGTCTATATTGCTACACAGAGGTAAAACTCTGGGCACATGTATTATAAAAAAACATAGTAGGTCCCTATAACAGCAAGAAAACAATTAAAATCAGTGGCAAAATATGTGGCATTATTCTGGAACCTTTTGAATTTTGTACTCTTTAAGTTCACGTTTATGAAACCTTCGAAGATCTGTCGAACAAGAAAAAATTTCTCAGTGCAAAAATGTATTTACATATATCATATTTTATATAGATTAACAGCAGGTGCCGGCAACATACGTAGCATGACAAAATCAATTAGGGTGGTCCACATGTACAAGAAGGTTAATGGAAAACAAATAAAGCCACTGGAACATCACCTGAAGGACCCAAGATAAAACTGCAAACTTGCTAAAAACCAAATTAACTACTCACTCGATATGTCAATCACAAGTAGCAGGTGTTTGAGCAGCAAGAAAACACAGAATGAAGGCTGCAGGTGTTTGAGCAGCATGAAAACACAGAATGATTTGATACGTACAGTTGTTTAACAGTATTGAAACACAAGTGTTAGGATCGAACATAACATGGTCGTTGAGTACATTTATTTATCCAGAACAAGTTTTATGTTTTCTTAGGGATTAGCATTATGCTTGTGTGGTGTCTCATACGTCGATAGTTGCATAGTACAACATTTTATATGAAAATCTGACGAATTATAGAAAGAAAAAAAGCGAGCATTAACAAGTAATTAAATTACAAATAACCATGGTTAAATCTCGGTATCGGTACCGGGCGATGGTTTTATTAATCAATATCAGACATCAATATTGACATTTCAGCCATATCGACAATATCGGCCCTGACACTCGATATTATAGGATTAATATCATATTAAGCACCTCAAAACCCAATATGATATTATTGATATATAACGAAATCAACCGATATTTGAAACCATGCAAAATAACAACCTAATATAATTTGTGTAATAGCAAGTTAACAATTAACAAGAAAGAGGGCAACAATAAGTAAATAAAATGTTCAGATCAGTGTTCTAAAAAACCCGTTACATAACTCGTTATATAACCTAACGCCGACCAATCGTTACGTCACAGGGCTAAAAATACAATGTTTCATAACTATGGTTATTTTGCTCGTAACGTTCGTTACGCTACGTTATTAACATAACGCACCGTAACTTACGTTCCGGTGCAAGTCGACTTTCTATAAAAAAATCCAGTCGACTTTCTATAAAAATCCCCAAATTCGCTCGGTCTAGGCCAAAAAATTCCCCCCAAAAAATCCTCTCTGCAACCTCGTCGTCGGCATCGAGAAAAAGAAGAAAGAAAGAAGAATAAGACATACCTCTGGTGGTTCTCCGTCGTGGTTTCCGTCAGCGTCGTCTCCAAGCGGTAGTTCTCCGTCATGGTTTCCGCCGGCGTCGTCTCTAAGGACATGTAGCTCTCTCTCTCTCTTCTCTCCCTCTGATCTCTCTCTGCTTTCTCGGAAGAGCGAGCAGAGAGAGATCTAGAAAGAGCAGAGAGAGATTGAGAGGGGAGAGAGCAGAGATAGCACAGAGAGTGAAATATCAAAGGGGAGGGCAAAGAGAGATAATTAATAAAAATATTAGCTGAGATAATACTATCAAAAGATAATTGCTAATATTATCATGCTTGTTATCATACTTGTTATAATTCAATTATCATGCTTATTATAGTTTGTTATGTTTGCAAACTTATTATGAAATTTGTTATATTTTGCGGACTTATTATAACTTATGAATGTAAAAAAATTATTGTGATACTTGCTAAAATTGTTGTGAGACTTGCTAAATGTGTTATATATTATTTTGATTTTTTAATTTTTTTCATAATTATTTTTCTATTTATAAAAATTCTTAAAAATAGTATTATATATATATATATATAATATATATATATATTAATAAATATTAAATCGCGTAACTTACGTTACGCGTTACGTTATAACATATATTAACATTATAAAGGAAAAACGTTATCTTTACGTTATCATTATTTTAACATTGGTTCAGATAAACAAAACCCATCATTGTCCATGTAAATACATATGCGCTGCTCATGTGACCGCATATATGGCATATTGCTCCTATTGTAGATATTAGCTCTGGAATGCACATGCCACTTTTGTGTAGCAAGGACCATATAAGAATATATGACGCATGCAAGGACCACATCCTAATATGTGGTTGCATATATTTGGTTAATGATAGTGCGCACGCGCGCACATGCAGAGGACATACAATGAACGAACAAACACACGGTACACACGCGCACAAACAAACTTAGATATACATATAAATAATGTTAGTAGGTGAATGTATTATCTATTTAAATTTTAGTTGGTTTTTTTTCCCCCTAAAACATTATGCACTCTGCTTTGTCCTAAAACCAAAGAATTTCAATCCCAATTGAAGATTTTAAAAACCTGATAAAACTGGAAATTTAGACTGAGAAGACAGGTGATATTATCTCTATAAGGAATTGCATTTATCTCTATAGCCAAAATGAGCCAAAAAGTATGATGGGATCACATTCCTAGTTTTTTTTAATTTTCTGTTTTAACAAAAAAAAATAATATAGAATCATATCTATAACTGCTCGAAATGTAACAAGTCTTCGAGTGAAAAGGTGATAAAGTCTCATATAGCACGAGGCAAAGGTAGAGGCAAGTGCAAGGGTAGAGGCAAGTGCTTGGATGAAGCAAAGCACTAAAATAACCACATGTATGTATACAAGCACATATTTTTATGACAACTATGAAACATGGAAGCAAGAGAAAAAAAAGAACAGGAAAATAAAGGTCAAAATAGAATAAAGGAATCTAAAGAAGTGGAGAGAATACTGGAAAATATAATAATGGATACAGCCTATATCATTCTTACTTGGAAAGAAAGTTATGCATACAGATGGGAGCTCTCTTGATTTGGGTCATTGGTATTTGCATTCATGATTCGATTTTCTTTATTAGTGTTATAAAATAAAGAGGCTCAATGAACCATGCAAAAAAAAAATGTATTGATTTATTATTTGCATCAAAAGAATCAACAAAGTCAGGCAAAATGGCCAGAATAAAATTATAACTGTATACAAGTTTAGGTGGTGAAGAAAAAGATCACAATGGTGGTCAACTTCAGCAGTTGTCCTGTGAAGATACAAATAGGATGGAAGGGGAAGGAAGAGGGAGAGAAGCCGGGGAGACTGAGGGGACAAAGAGGGAGAGAGACAGGCTGGGCTGAAAAGAATAAAGAGTTTGTCTTGATATTATTATTCTTTTATGCCACCACATTCAGGGGGGAAAAAAATTAAACCATCCTAAAGCAAAAGAAAGAATAAAAAGAATCTCATACATTGCCTGCGTATGTACGTATCCATACTACATGCACATCGTGTGCGCAACACACACAGAGAAGATGACTACAACAATGTAACTGTATATGACTATTATTGTTTAATATTGCTTTTTTTATGTACGAGAAGATAATTAACACTTTACTAGTTGATATTTCAATTAAATGAGAACAAGATAATGTTTCAAGCACCATATGAACTTCTATTTAAATAGGTAATCATCAAACCATAAAACACACAAAAATAAACAGTGTAGGATTGTTGTAACTTGATGCTTAGCTTTCTGATGCAAATTAAAAGTGATACCCATCAAACTTCAAGAGCTAATATAAATTGTCAATCCAAAGATCACAAACATGTGTACTCGTTGAGATTGAAATGAGAACTCAATTCAGTATATCTCAAATTTCAGGAGGTGCTACGCTGACATCATTTGCAGAGATTTATTCTCGGGTGTCTTGAGCTGCTCGAGAAATGAAGCTGCTGGTAGAAATGAGAAGTCTGCTCTTGTTGCTTAAGGTAACAGATCTTATCTGTGTAGTGATGCCAAAGGAAGTCATGGTGCCAGAGGAGGTAGAGGCGTTCTCAGTATGGGGGTAGGGTAGTTTCAGTGCGGTAGTCATGATTTTCGTGTGCCTATGGAGGTTGTTGTGGTTGAGGCTTTTGCAAATGAACTCATTGTAGAATATAGTCATACTTGTTAAATATATTGTGATATGGTTGGTGAGCCCCTCAAGTTGCCAATGCTATGACTATAGGATATGTGATTTCTATGGTAATCTCATGAGATTGAAAAATCTATGTTATTTACGTATTCAAGCTGCACAGTGAGCATTCATGCTACTTGCACGCCAGGTAGGACAGATTTTTCTACCCCATGTCTTTTCTTCAGTAGTATATTTCCTAGGACTTGGGTCATTGATTCTAGGCAACAAATCACATGTCCATGCATCACATGCATCTAATCTTTTCTCAAATGTTCAGTTTTCTCTAGTACAGAGTATCAGCATGCAAGCCTGTTGTTACTCCTATATATCTAATAGAAAATTGATTACAGATAAATATAAGTTTGAGGTTTGTGGAAAAAATAAAACCAGCTTACAATTGCTATGACAGATATTTCTTGATCCATGACATGCTAATTTTATGCTTGTCCAGAAATTCCATCTAACAAATTTTAGCATCTAGGATTTACAGTAAGGTATTGGGAGAGAAGTGAAGAACATAGAGGATGTGCTTAAGGAATAAATTAATGGTCTTCAATTTGGACGTAAAAGAGAACATACGAAGGATATTTTCATCAAGAATGGTAACCATGGTTTGAAATCTTGGTATAAGCGATATGAGCCGTAGGATTTTGGTAAACAGAATCAGTAATAACAGAAATATCTGCAGCTTCAGTCGTATCGGTAATATCAATGTCATCTCGGTCGTATTGGGTAATATCTCAATCAGCCATAAGAATCGATATTTGGCAATATTTCATATCATAATGGTAATTTTTCAGCTTTCTACAGGTTGTATATAGAAGATAAATAATAATAAATAATAATATTAAAGAAAATGTCCAAAAGAGATCCTGGCAAGGATGGTAAAGTTAAAAAAATCTGCAGCTAGAGCGGATAATAACTGCTATTAACCAGAACATTTTATTCCACTCCAATATCAATACTGAAATTCATCTCTGCCTGCCACTCTTAAATTAAATAAAAAAACTTCTATCAAACTTCAATTGCAACAACTTTAGATAAAACCCAAAACTATCTCCTAGAATGATGCAGCAAAATCGTATCAGTGATCACAGGTTCAAGGCTGGCTGCCAAATATTTGAGTGATATTTCCTCCCAAAATATGAAATGGGGCTGTAGGTATCCACCTAATTAATTAAAAAAAATTAACATGGTTGTACAAATAGGAGAATGCACAAACTAGAAGTTTTAGGAAGGTAGATGAGTGCAATATTATTTGATATGCCACGGGATTATTGTCACGTACATACAAGTAAGATGGAGTTCTTCAAGATTCAATTCTAAACTAGTTATCACACAAAATGACTCCTAAAGCAGACAAACATTTTAAAACAAGAAATAAAGAAGAAAATGATGAAAGAACTAAAGCTGTTTCCACAGGATTCAACCACCTCATTGAAAATATCATCCTTAAGTAGAGAACTATCACCATGAGCCAAGTAGAAAGTTCTGAGTCAAATAGAAGACAAAACAAATTTTGAAAAGCTATAATGGCTTGAAGAAAGGAAGCAAAAACAGACTAATTAATCGTTTGGGATCCACCAGGCATTCATCAACCTACTCTACAAAATGAATATGCAGAGAATATTATATGTGATCTGTTGGCCCTGCATTCTCAGATAACTCAATTTCTGAAGAGATATAGTAGTTATCTTTATGAAAGGGACTGTATATCCATTAACAATCTGATCACATGACCATGCAAATGTGATTATACACCAAAACAAGGGGTCAATAGAACCTTAATTGGATATTTTCTCGCAACAAAAAATGCTGCAGATTTATACTTCATTGATACATGACCCTCTATTGGAAACTTTTTCAGCCATGAATTCCTAAAGAATACCAACAACATCGACATGCCTACGAGAAGGTCACCATCTACATCTTCAAGATCTTTACCACCACCTCTATATTCATCCCGTTTGCTAGACACTAGTAAACCCGCATCTGCATCACGCATAGGCATGCAAACAGGCATACAGACTACAGTACTAGAGTGCAAACAAATAAACAGATTTAAATAAATAATTAGTATCTAGCCCAGGCCTAATGGAATTCGGGCCTCCAGAATATAGTTAGCGGACGGAGAAGGTGGGAGATGATCCAGGAACAAATACAGGATGGGCAGCCCTTATAATTAGGGAAAGTGTAGTTATGTACATTACATATACATGTACATACATACAACATTTTTTTTTTCATTTCTTCAATCAAGTTTCATTTTATAAATCTCCCCATTAAAAGTATCAATTTAATAAGCCTTTAAGAAGAACTACTTATATAATGTATGTTTTAAGAATTGTCTAAAATAAAATGGTTACTAATTTATTTAAGTGTTTGCTGAAAAAATTTATATTCATTAATTGGAAACATACATACATACATACATACAACATCCATCATTTACTTCTTCAATCAAGATTCACTTTTATAAAATCTCCCTATGGAATAATTGAAAATAAACCTTTTTAAGTTTACATGTTTCCAGAAGTTTTTCTTACATAAAATGGCTTCATTCATTTGTACTAATTCTGATTAAATAATTAAGTATATA